>CM033437.1:6000000-6462999 GCA_019425775.1 Rafetus swinhoei | reverse complement strand
CCCACATGGATGAGTAGCATGGGGTAGTAGTCAGAGGGCCGGATAATCCTCGACAATGCCTCCGTAACATCTCAGATAAGGGCCCCCGGCAGACAGCATACCTCCCGAGATGACATGTCAGGGCGACAAATGGGCGCCTCCGTCCCCCTCAGAAGAGATTCTCCGACCACCACTACCCTACGTTTCCTATTCGCAGTGGTGGCAGCAGACCTCCCAGCCTTGGGGGTACAGGGCTTCTCCTCCTCCGGTGTAGGGGGTGATTGCTTATCTCCTGTATAAAGAAGAGCATAACGGTTTCCTAGTACCACGGCGGGAGGGTTCGGAGCAGGGGTGGAGCAGTGCCTGCTGCCAGAAGTAACCAGCTGCCACTGTCCACCCTGAGTCGTCTCCTCCTCCACCAGTGGTGTGTCCCCAGTCCTGTGTACCGGGACAGCTACCTCAGCTGTCTCCTCATGAACACGGTCCAGGAATTCCTCATGGATGCGGGTGCTCCTCAACCTAGCCACCTGCTCCTGTAGCTCTGCCACTTGCTGCCTGAGAGATTCCACCAGCAGGCACCTTTCGCATTGGATGATCTCCCCAGCCTGGATATCAATAAGTGGGAATTGCAAGCCACAGTCCCTGCAAAACCACACCAGGATCTGGGTAGAGGCATCCATGCTCAGGTGCTCTGCCTGGCTACAGGCTCCAGTGGAGGAGTCAGAAGCAGTGCTGGCACAGGTGTTGCGGGTCTTCCTGACCATCGTAAGCCTCCCTCTGCCAAACTCCCTCTCAAACTCCCCTGTCTGCAGCTCCTGTCTGCTCTCTGCCTCTGGCTTTTAAAGCCTGCTTGCCTAGGCCAGGCCTTCCCCCTCGTGAGTCACACAGGGGAAGGCTGACCAGATGCAATCAAGAGAGCAATTGAGGGAACAAAGGGTCAGGCACTTAGTCCCAACTGCCACAGCAGCTGAAACTGAAACTGCAGTCACCTGAAATCAGATTCAGAATTCAACAAATAAACAAAATTCAAACAGTTGAGCAAACTCACTCACACCAAAAGCGAGTACTCTCACCAAGTAGCCTGTTCAGAGGCGGGATCTCTTGCGTCGACAGAACTCGGCAGTTTTGTCGATGGCAATAAACCTCATTCTACGAGGAATAACGCCTTTTGTCGACAGAGTTCTGTCGGCAGAAGGCGTTATTGCATCTACACTGTCCTTTGCGTCTACGCTGTCATGTCAACAAAGCGGCTTGCTTTGTTGACAGAACCTGCTGTAGTCTAGATGCTCTCTGTCGGCAAAGCCTCTGTCGACAAAAGCCTGTCGTCTAGACGTACCCAGTGGGTAATCAGCTTATACTGGGCAGATCCCAGACCAGGGTAGAAAGGCAGAGTTCTGGGGCGCAATCAAGTAGCGGAGCCAGGGGTTCTTTTGAGAGTACCTGTGTTTTCTGGGACATGGCTAAAGAGAAACCTCCTGGGATGGGTTCCTGGGGTGCAACCAGGACTGTGGGACCATAGAGCCCTCCATCCCACCAACCTGGGTGTCTCTCTCACTGTGATGTTGAGTCAAAGCACAAACCTCTGGTTGGTGGGATGGAGGGCTTTATGGTCCCACAGCCCTGGTTGCACCCCAGGGACCCATCCCAGGAGGTTTCTCTTTGGTCATGTCCCAGAAAACACAGGCACTCTCAAAAGAACCCGAGGCGATGCAGGTTGATCAATGCCAAGGGGGCTGACTGGCTACCTTTTTAAGAAACAGCCAAGTTCACAGAGAGCCACTTCTCACGTTTAAAGAACCCTTTCCACCTTTTTGCATTCAAGGAGCAGGCTCCCTGCAACAAAACACAATTTCATCTGTTGTTTGTGTCCTGAAGTGGCTCCAATTTTCCAGTCACTTGTCCTGCTAGACCCCGGGCAACGTCCCTTCTTTAGCTGGGCACTCTCGTGGGACAAGAACATGGCGTGGTGCTGTCTGACTATAACCGTTTTTATCATTGTTGCTACCAGGGTTATGCAAATGCCATAATGTTTGTACAAGGCATGTCCTCTCTGTTCTCCATGGGAAAGTGATGACTTGCTAAGTCTCATTATCCTGCTTATATGCATGTGTCATGTTTGCGTTGGAAGTTATGAATATTTGCAAGCTACTAGCATCTTCCACCTGTCTTTTCTGATGGGGCAATAGCTGAGATAGCTACGGCAAGGCAGTTATGTGCTCTTTGCCCTTTGAGGAGGGAGGATGAAGTTGGTGCTTTCAAGACACGCAGGCTATATCTACACTGCATCCCTCTTGCGCAAAAGCCTATGCAAATGAAGTGTGGATTAGCATATTGTCACACTTCATTTGCATAATTAATTAGGGCCCGTTTTTGCACAAGAGGCAAAAATGAGGAAGAACAGCTCTTGTGCAAGAGGGGGTTTTGCGCAAAAAGGAGCTGCAAAGATGATGCCTTTTTGCTCAAAAGCCTCTTAAGCAAAAACGGCCCCTAATTAATTATGCAAATTAAGTGTGACAATATGCTAATCCACATTTTATTTGCATAGGCTTTTGCACATGAGGGATGCAGTGTAGCCGTAGCCTTAGCTTTTACATTGGGCAATAGATTAAAAACATCTCTGGAAGAATATGATCAATGGCTGGCCTTCTGAGTTATCATATTTAGCTTGTGGTCATGGAGGACCGGGACCTAATATGAATCAACAGAGCAACACAGTTGCAAAAAACACAAACCTCTTTCTGGGATGCATTAACAGGAATGTAATAAGCAGGACATGAGAAGTAACTCTTCCACTTGACTTGAAGCTGAATAAGCCTCAACCGGAGTACTGCAGTACACAAAGCATCTTACTTAATGGAAGCTGTTCAATCTGCACTGTGTTTGTTTGCACATCACACCTCAACTGAAGTATAGGCTCCAGTTCTGGACGTCACATGTGAGGTAAGATGTTGACAAATGGGGGAAAAAAATCTCTAGATAAAACAAGAACAATGATTGAAGATTTTTAAAAAAAATGACCTATGAGGGAAGATTGAAAAACAAATGGGTTTATTTAGTCTGGAAAAGGAAAGACTGAGATGAGACATAACAGTTTTCAAGCATCAGGAGTGTTGTGCGCAAGACATGAGAAGTCATTCTTCTGCTCTACGCTGCGCTGATTAGGCTTCATTTGAAGTACTGTGTCCAGGTCTGAGCACCCCATTTCAAGAAAGATGTAGAGAAATTGGAGAAGGTTCAGAGACGAACAACAAAAATGATTAAAGGTCTAGAGAACATGACCTCTTAGGAAAGACTGAAAGAACTGGGCTTGTTTGGTTTAGAAAATAAAAGACTGAGGGGGAACATGGCAGAGATGTTTAATGACTTCTTTAAGCTTGCGAACAGGAACTGCTAACAGGGAGTTTGGAGAGGGAGTTCTCCAGGTAAAAGAGGAGTAAAACGGGACCCTTGTGGTAAGTGGCTGTCTGGAGTGTGTGTTTGTGTGCGGGGGAGTTATTTGCTGTGTGCTGAGCTTGTGTTTGTCTGTTTGGTTGGTTTGTTTGCTTGAAGGAGCTTCTAAAGGTTTGAAATCTAGAAGCCTCTGTTAATTGGCTGAGCCTCAGTCAGGGGCAGGGCTACCAGAGCTATATAAGCCTGTGACTCAGTGACCAGGAGCTTGCACAGGAACTGCTAACAGGGAGTTTGGAGAGGGAGTTCAGAGGGGGAGGTTAGAGGGCACTAGTGACTTCTGGCCTTCTTTAAAACATAACTCTTATAATAATCTATATTCCAGAGGTTTAAAAAGAATCCCAGTTTATACTTAACCTTATTCATTAGAAAAATGGAGACAGAAGCCCAGCAGCAGAGTGGGGCTATCCTGTTTATTGCGTCGAGTGTAACATGTATGATTACCTGCCCTGTGGGCGGGTCGCGTATGTGTGCACCCGTTGCAAGGAGCTCCTGACCCTCAGAGACCGAGTTCGGGCTTTGGAGGCCAGGGTGGCTAAACTGGAGGAGCTAAGGGAGGTAGAGAGATATGTTGATGAGACTTTCCGAGACACTGTAGTACTGTCCCACCTCCAGTCTGAGAGCCCCAGTGCTCTTAAGGAGGATGAAAGTCTCAAGGGAACAGAGCATTCAATGGGAGCAGAGGAAACCATCCGTAGTTGGGACCCTCCTCCCAGAGGATGTTGCGGTATCATCTCGCACTGAGGATACCTCTGAGGGGAGGGAATGCCAGTTCGGAAGAGGCAGGTGTTAGTAGTGGGTGATTCGATTAGAAACATAGATAGTTGGGTTTGTGATGACCGGGAGAACCGTATGGTCACTTGCCTGCCTGGTGCGAAGGTTGCGGATCTCTCGAGGCATCTAGATAGACTTATGTGTAGTGCTGGGAGGAGCCGGTGGTCGTGGTACATGTAGGTACCAATGACGTAGGGAAGGGTAGGAGAGATGTCCTGGAGGCCAAATTTAGGCTGCTAGGAAAGAGACTGAAATCCAGGACCTCTATGGTGGCATTCTCGAAATGCTTCAAGTTCCAGCGCAGGACCAGGTAGGCAGGCAGAGCTTCAGAGTCTCAATGCGTGGATGAGACGATGGTGTAGGGAAGAGGGTTTGGATTTATTAGGAACTGGGGACACTTTTGGGAGAGGAGCCTATACAGGAAGGATGGGCTCCGCCTAAACCAGGGTGGAACCAGACTGCTGGCACTAAACATTAAAAGGCCGTAGAGCAGTTTTTAAACTGAGAGATGGGGAAAGCCGATTGGTGTGGAGATGCACGTAAATCGGAGGAGACTTCTCTTAGAGGAGAATCCATTGATAGAGATTCTCTAAGCTGTAGTCAGAAAGAGAGGAGGAGAGGACAAACCATGGGCCAGAGCAGACAAACAACCACGTACAAAGGAATCCAATGCATCAGGAAGGGCAGACAAATAAGCAGTGGCAAATTTTTAAAGTGCTTCTACACAAATGCTAGAGTCTGACTAATAAGATGGGTGAACTAGAGTACCTAGTATTAAATGAGGAGATTGACATAATAGGCATCACTGAAACCTGGTGGAATGAGGAAAATCTGTAGGACACAATCATACCGGGATATAAAATATATCGAAAGGATAGAGCAGGCCGGGTGGGTGGCGGAGTGGCACTGTATGTGAAAGATAATGTAGAATCAAATGAAATAAAAATATTAAATGAATCAACATGTTCAATAGAATCGCTATGGATAGTAATTCCATGCTCCAATAATAAGAAATTAGCAGTAGGGATATATTACCGACCACCTGACCAGGACAGGGATACTGACATTGAAATGCTGAGGAGATTAGAGAGGCTACCAAAATAAAGAACTCTATAATAATGGGGATTTTAATTACCCCCATATTGACTGGATACATGTCACCTCAGGAAGAGAAGCGGAGATAAAATTTCTCAATGGCTTAAATGACTGCTTCTTGGAGCAGCTGGTGCAGGAACCCACAAGGAGAGGCAATTCTCGATTTAGTCCTGAGTGGAGCGCAGGATCAGGTCAGGAAATAACCGTTACAGGACCACTTGGGAATAGTGACCATAATATAATAACATTCAACATTCCTGTGGTGGGAAGAACACCTCAGCAGTCCAGCACCCTGTCATTTAATTTCAAAGAATTACACAAAAATGAGGAGGTTAGTTAAACAGAAATTAAAAGGCACAGTGACTAGAGCCAAATCCCTGCAAGCTGCATGGAAACTTTTTAAAGACACCATAATAGAGGCCCAACTTAAATGTATACCTCAAATTAAAAAACATAGCAAGAGACATGAAAAAGGGTCACCGTGGCTTAACCACCATGTAAAAGAAGCAGTGAGGGACAAAAAGGCATCTTTTAAGAAGTGGAAGTCAATCCTAGTGAGATAAATAGAAAGGAACATAAACACTGTCAAATCAAGTGTAAAATGTAATAAGAAAAGCAAAAAGATTTTGAGGAACAGCTAGCCAAAAACTCAAAAGAAATAACAAAATGTTTTTAAGTACATTAGAAGGAAAGCCTGCTAAAAACCTGTGGGTCCCTAGGCGATCGAACTATAAAAGGCGCAATCAAGGGCGATAAAGCCATTGCGGAGAAACTAAATGATTTCTTTGCTTCAGTCTTCACGGCTGAGGACGTTGGGGAGATTCCCAAATCTGCACCGTCCTTTGTGGGTGATGAATCTGAGGAACTGGCCCGGATAGAAGTGTCATTAGAGGAGGTTTTGGAACAAATAGAAAAACTTAATGTTAACAAATCTCGGGGACCGGATGGCATTCATCCAAGGGTTCTAAAAGAACTCAAATGGGAAATTGCTGAACTATTATCTGTGGTTTGTAACCTATCCCTTAAATGGGCTTCCGTACCTAATGACTGGAAGGTAGCCAACGTGACACCAATATTTAAAAGGGCTCTAGAGGAGATCCGGGCAATTACAGACCGGTAAGTCTAACTTCAGTACCTGGCAAATTAGTGAAACAATAGTAAAGAATAAAATTGTGAGCATGTAGAAGAACATAATTTGTTGGACAAAAGTCAACATGGTTTCTGTAAAGGAAATCCTGTCTTACTAATCTATTAGAGTTCTTTGAAGGGTTAACAAACATGCGGACAAGGGGATCCAGTAGATATAGTATACTTAGATTTCCAGAAAGCCTTTGACAAGGTCCCTCACCAAAGGCTCTTGTGTAAATTACATGGCCATGGGATAAGAGGAAGGTCCTTTCTTGGATTGAGAACTGGTTAAAGACAGGAAACAAAGGGTAGGAATAAATGGTAAATTTTCAGAATGGAGAGGGGTAACTAGTGGTGTCCCCAAGGGTCAGTCTAGGACCAATCCTGTTCAACTTATTCATAAATGATCTGGAGAAAGGGGTAAGCAGTGAGGTGGTAAAGTTTGCAGATGATACCAAACTGTTTAGGATAGTCAAGACAGAAGCAGACTGTGAGGACTCCAAGAAGATCTCACCAAACTGAGTGATTGGGCAACAAAATGGCAAATGAAATTTAATGTGGATAAGTGTAAAGTAATGCACATTGGGAAAAATAACCCCAACTATGCGTACAGTATGATGGGGGCTAATTTGGCTACGACAAATCAGGAAAGAGATCTTGGAGTTATCGTGGACAGTTCTCTGAAAACTTCCACACTGTGTGCAGCGGCGGTCAAAAAGGCAAATAGGATGCTAGGAATTATTAAGAAAGGGATAGAAAATAAGACCCAGAATATCTTACTGCCCCTGTGTAAAACTATGGTACGCCCACATCTTGAATACTGTGTACAGATGTGGTCTCCTCACCTCAAAAAAGATATTTTGGCCTTGGAAAGGGTTCAGAAAAGGGCAACTAAAATGATGAGGGGTTTGGAACGGGTCCCGTATGAGCAGAGGTTAAAGCGACTGGGACTTTTCAGTTTAGAAAGAGGAGACTGAGGGGATATGATAGGTGTATAAAATCATGAATGGTGTGGAGAGGGCCGATAAAGAAAAGTTATTTATTAGTTCCTAAATAGAAGAACTAGAGGACACCAAATGAAATTAATGGGTAGCAGGTTTAAAACTAATAAAAGAAAGTTCTTCTTCACACAGCATGTAGTCAGCCTGTGGAACTCCTTGCCAGAGGAGGCTGTGAAGGCTGGGACTATAACAGAGTTTAAAGAGAAGCTAGATAATTTCATGGAGATTAGGTCCATAAAGGCTATTAGCCAGGGGATAAAATGGTGTCCTTGGCCTCTGTTTGTCAGAGGCTGGAGAGGATGGCAGGAGACAAATCGCTTGATCATTGTCTTCGGTCCACCCCCTCTGGGGCACCTGGTGCTGGCCACTGTCGGCAGACAGGATACTGGGCTAGATGGACCTTTGGTCTGACCCAGTACGGCCGTTCTTATGTTCTTTGTTTTGGTCTTCACCGAGAAGTATGAAGGAATGCCTAACACAGTGAATGTTAGTGGGAAGCGGGGAGGTTTAGAAGATAAAATAAAAAAGAACAAGTTAAAAATCACCTAGAAAAGTTAGATGCCTGCAAATCACCAGGGCCTGATGAAATGCATCCTAGAATACTCAAGGAGCTGATAGAGGAGGCATCTGAGCCTGTAGCTATCATCTTTGGAAAATCATGGGAGACAGGAGAGATTCCAGAAGACTGGAAAAGGGCAAATATAGTGCCCGTCTATAAAAAGGGAAATAAGAACAACCCAGGAAACTACAGACCAGTTAGTTTAACTTCTGTGCCAGGGAAGATAATGGAGCAAGTAATTAAGGAAATCCTCTGTAAACACTTGGAAGGTGACAAGGTGATAGGGAACAGCCAGCATGGATTTGTAAAGAACAAATCATGTCAAACCAATCTGATAGCTTTCTTTGAAAGGATAACGAGTCTTGTGGATAAGGGAGAAGCGGTGGATGTGGTATACCTAGACTTTAGTAAGGCGTTTGATACGGTCTTGCATGATATTCTTATCAAGAAACTAGGCAAATACAACTTAGATGGAGCTACTATAAGGTGGGTGCATAACTGGCTGGATAACCATACTCAGAGATTAGTTATTAATGGTTCGCAATTCTGTTGGAAAGGTATAACAAGTTGGATTCCTCAGGGGTCTGTTTTGGGACCGGCTCTGTTCAATATCTTCATCAACTATTTAGATATTGGCATAGAAAGTATGCTTATTAAGTTTGCAGATGATACCAAGCTGGGAGGGGTTGCGACTGCTCTGGAGGATGGGGTCATAATTCAAAATGATCTGGACAAATTGGAGAAATGGTCTGAGGTAAACAGGATGAAGTTTAATAAAGATAAATGTAAAGTGCTCCACTTAGGAAGGAACAATCAGTTTCATACATACAGAATGGGAAGCGACAGTCTAGGAAGTAGTATGGCAGAAAGGGATCTAGGGGATATAGTGGACCACAAGTTGAATATGAGTCAGCAGTGTGATGCTGTTGCAAAAAAAGCAAACATGATGCTTCTGGGATGCATTAACAGGTGTGTAGTGAGCAAGACAGGAGAAGTCATTCTTCCACGCTACTCTGCGCTGGTTAGGCCTCAGTTGGAATATTGTGTCCAGTTCTGGGCACCGCATTTCAAGAAAGATGTGGAGAAATTGGAGAGGGTCCAGAGAAGAGCAACGAGAATGATTAAAGGTCTGCAGAACATGACCTATGAAGGAAGGCTGAAAGAATTGGGTTTGTTAAGTTTAGAAAAGAGAAGACGGAGGGGGGACATGATAGCAGTTTTCAGATATCTAAAAGGGTGTCATAAGGAGGAGGGAGAAAACTTGTTCATCTTGGCCTCTGAGGATAAAACAAGAAGCAATGGGCTTAAACTGCAGCAAGGGAGGTTTAGGTTGGACATTAGGAAAAAGTTCCTAACTGTCAGGGTAGTCAGACACTGGAATAAATTGCCCAGGGAGGTTGTGGAATCCCCATCTCTGGAGATATTTAAGAGTAGATTAGACAAATGTCTATTAGGGATGGTCTAGACAGTATTTGGTCCTGCCATAGGGGTAGGGGTCTGGACTCGATGACCTCTCGAGGTCCCTTCCAGTCCTAGTATTCTATGATTCTATGACATGGAAGAGGAAGTGAGGAGGAAGTGACGTGATGGGGAAGCGGTGGGGGAGCAGCAGAGCAGAGACAGAACATCGGCAGAAGCGTTAGGTCAAAGGGGTTCAGGTACCTGCATTTAGAAAGGTTTCAACACAGTGTATTATACATAGTAATTACTGAGTTAATCAAGTGGATAGAGCACAGTAAGGTCAATGAAACATTAATGTCTATCTGAGCATGTCTATCTGGGTATGTCTACACAGCAAAGTTATTTTGAAATAACAGTTATTTCAAAATAACTTTCCTAATGTCTACACAGCCATTTTGTTATTTTGAAATTAATGTGAAATAGCAGAGGGCTTATTTTGAAATTGGTAAACCTCATTCCATGAGGAATAGTGCCAATTTTGAAATTGCTATTTCGAAATAAGCGCTGTGGAGACTCTTATTTCGAAATAGGGGGCCTCCAGCCCTTCCCAGGGTGCCATGCTGGCCGCCCTGGCCACAAGGTAACTTCTGACCTGATGCCCTGCCGGAACTGGTTCCAACCAGCCTTAAATGCGATTCAACGTCCACTCAGTGTGGACACACTATTTCGAAATAGAAAAACGCTATTTTGAAATGTATTTTTTGTGTAGTCACATTATTTCAAAATAAGCTATTTCAAATGAACTATTTCAAAATTAGATATTTTGAAATAACGCTGTAGTGTAGACATACCCTCTGAGTGTTCTGCCGAGGGCTCGTTCTGAATTCTAGACACCAGGAGAAAACTTTTAGTTCCTTTTATAAGTAAAGAGCTGCTGCAGACGGTCCCGGATCTGTTTGGTCCTCACTCCATAGATGATGGGGTGTAACACAGGAGAAAGCAGAATGTACACATTGGCACAGAGAATGATAACATACAGGGGCACATTAGTGCCAAACCGCTGTGTGAGGGAGGAGAATATTTCTGGGATGTAAAAGGCAAACATGGCGCAAACGTGGGAGCTGCAGGTCCCAAAAGTCTTGAGTCGGGCGTCCTTTGAGGGGAGCTTGAAGATGGCCCTGAGAACCAGACTATAGGATACAACAATGAAAAACACATCGAGACCCACAAATAATACCACAGAGAGACCGTAGTAACTACTGATACGAATGTCAGCACAGGCCAGTTTCACGATTGCTATGTGGTCACAGTATGAGTGGGCGATGATGTTCGTTCTGCAGTATGGCCAGCGCCTCGTCAGGAAGGGGTATGGCAGTGCAAGCATGAAGCCACGCAGCACCATGGCCAGGCTGATCTTGGTCACCAGGGGGTTTGTGAGGATGGTGGAATGTCTCAGGGGATCGCAGACGGCCACGTAGCGATCATAAGCCATGGCCACGAAGATCCCAGACTGTATTGCTGAGAAGCCATGAATGAAATACATCTGTGTGAGGCAAGCACTAAAATTGATCTCCCTGGAATTGAACCAGAAAATGCTCAGCATTTTGGGCAGGATAGATGTAGACAGGACAAGGTCAGTGACGGCCAGCATGCAGAGGAAATAGTACACGGGCTCATGAAGTCTCGGCTCCGTCTTCACAATGAAGAGGATGGTGAAATTTCCCATGATGGCTATGGTGTACATGGCACAGAAGGGGATGGCGATCCAGACATGGGCCGTCTCCAGGCCAGGAATGCCTTGCAGGATGAAGGTGGAGGGGTTAGTGAAGTCGGTTGTGTTTGAATCTGACATGGAACATGGGAGAAGGTGTCCAACACGGAGGCAGAACACTGTCACCTGCAGTTACAGCGTCTGCCCCTGTTTTTCTGCATATGCCCAGGTTCTCAGTCGTGGTCCAGCACAAATGCCTGGATGGAGAGACAATATTGATATGAGATACAACGTGCACATCTGGAGGCCATTCTCACTTCCAGGAGCCCAGAGTAAACACCTGGTCATTCGCAGCTCTGTCCAAAATCTCTATACAGGATACAGTAGATGGGAAATGTATTTCCAAGAGAGGTTGAAGGAATGGGGCAGGCTGCCATATGGGGACAGACTGAAAATCTGGTATTGTTATTGTTAAGGCTCCTTCCCCACTCTGGTATGATAAATGCAGCAGTGGGAGCCTGCAAAAGTACCCCAAAACCTTATCTTTCCAGGCTTTGGTAAAAAACTTCCCCCCCAAATCTTAGCAACCTAGATTTTGGGGTTAAAAACTCCGCTGCCACCACCCAAGTAAGGATAAGAAAATCAGGGGTGAGATCACTTGGGAAATCTCATCCCTCAAGTACAAACCAGGACACAAAAATTAACCAATGCCAGGTTAATAAAAAGAAAAGAGAAAGAACGTTTATTATCATAACAATATTCCTGTTGCAAGCATAATGACAAGATGATAAAGTCACAAAGTAATATACTAATGTGGAATTCCACCATGGGCCCAAACTTAGTTGCAAAAAAGAGAAAACCCCATTTTAAATGCACAGACATCGGATCCCATACCCAAACCATAAAACAATAAAACCTAATGGATTTATCTAAACTTTACACTATTTACAGAAGAGTGAAGAATGTCTTTCTCAGTTAGAGGTCTGCCTGCCTTTAAGGCATAATCCCACATAGAAGACATTGGTGAGGGGAGAGGAGGGCTGCTATTCCTTGCCCCTGCCCTCTCCTTGGGGTATGAATCTGTCCTAGAGCTGTACATCACGCCTTGCTCTGAGGCTGTTTCTACCTCAGGGTGTTGCTTAAGGGTTGGTTGCGCTCGGGCTACTTTGCTCAACCTCAAAAGCATGCACTGGGCTCCTTCCCTGCCCTATTCTAGCCTAGCTATCCAATTATCCCGAAAGCTATAAAAAAACAAACTGTTTGGATAGGATGGTCTGTGTCTGGCTTAAGGTTAACCTTCTGTCTGCCCTTCCCCAAGGCAGCACAGAAAAAAAAAGAAAAGAAAAGAAAAAAAAAACAGAGAAAAAAACCCTGCAAAGCTTGCAACTCAAAAGAAAAACCTGTGTCCTTTTAAAAATCTTGGGTTCTCAAAATGATCCCACTTCTGCCACCATGTCATAGCTCCTTCCCCTCAGTAGCTGAAGAGAAAACTGTACCAGAGACTAAGGAGGGAAAATCCAAAAATTACCTTGTCCCGGTTTGAAATTCCTACCTACATTCCTATTGGCCAACTCTACCTGGGTTAGCTGTAGTTAACCCCTTAGTCCCCAGGCTGCTGGCTGACCCTCATGATCATGACAGTTATGTTAGAGAAAAGATAAGAATGGGGAAAGTGAGAGGAGATGAAAATGAAAAGTGGGACTAATTGCATTCAAATGAAGAGTTCCCAACTGCTACCATCTATTGCTAAAGAGCAATGGGAGAATTATCAGCTGATTGGGAGGAAATATTTAGACAGAAAAATGGGAATGAAAATTGGGATGTTGTTGAGAAGAGTTCATTAGACAGGGAAAAAGTTATAATTCCATGCTCAAGAAAGTCGACAACTCTGGCTTAAACTCCAGTTCCATGTCAAAGTGAACACAGAAATTGTGGGGAAGGGGGAAGCAATATATAAGAAATGGGGAAAATGTAAAAATAGATGGTCAGCAATACAAATGGGAAGTTGTGAACATACAGGGTGTGTCTAGACTACAGGGTTTTGTCGACAAAAGTGGACTTTTGTCGACAAAACTATACCTGCAAGTTCTACACTACTGCCAAGTTCTGTCGACATAACGTCGACAGAACTCGGCAATTTTGTCGATGGCTGTAAACCTCATTTTAAGAGGAATAACACCTTTGGTCGACAGAGTTCTGTCGACAGAAGGCGTTATTGCATCTACACTGTCCTTTGCGTCTACACTCTCATGTCGACAAAGCGGCTTGCTTTGTTGACAGAACTGGCTGTAGTCTAGACGCTCTTTGTCGACAGAAGCTTTGTCGACAGTATCTGTCAACAAAGCCTCTGTTGACAAAAGCCTGTAGTCTAGACGTACCCTCAGTGACATTAAAGCCCTCAGGGGAAACTCCATGCTTGGTGGGGCTAAAGATCAGCAAAAAGTGGTGCTAAATATATTAAAAACAAGAGAAATCCTCGAAAACGATAGGGGTATTCCAGTTTTATATGTAAACACTGAAAAGGGAAAGTTGTATAAATAGGATTAAGCAAAGATACAAAAGAATGGAATAGCTGGTATCAGATCATCTTGCGCTTTCTGCTGGCATGCAGGGCCTTTGCTAACAGATCAGAGACAAGAAACTCCTTGATACTGACATTGCTGGTGTGAACCATGTTGCTGAATGAGATTCTCAATATATGTGCCACTGTATTCAGTGCTGCTGGCAGCAGTTTTAGTTTTGTCTCTCTGACACCTTCAATTAGAAAACTTGTTGCTTATCGCTTTGGGAGATTTTAGGCATTTGGAGTCAAACTTCCCATGCTGGGTGTCTGCTTCTGGTTGAATTGGGGTTGGTTTTTTTTGAAGTTTCAGGCACAACAGTTCAGCTGCCTTCTAGAATACAACTAGGAGAATCTCTGTCTTACTCCTGTTGAAATGTTCTTCTGATCATTCCAGTGAGTAGGCCTAGAACCACCCTGCTTCCAGCAGATGAAAGTCAGATAACATTGCCCCACCGCACATCATTAACAGCTAGAGCGCTGAGATGCAAGAGGAGGAGGTGACAGTGTCTCTGCACAAACACACAGCTAGCTTGACGTCTTTACTCAGCTCTCACTCCGAGGGGAGCTTTGTCTCAGTGGGCCTTCAGCAGTGTACTGGCCACAGCCTCAGAATGTGCTGGTATATTATTCATCTACTAAAACATTTTTTTTGCTGAAGGATCCTTTGTGCTCTGAACTGGAGCCACCTCTGGGCTGGAAGCCACCAGACAGCCTGACGGCTCAGCGAAAAGCAACATTTGGCCTCTGATACTAGAGCAAACTGGGATGCCTGGAATATTTAATGGCTAGGCCTGGTACCATGACTGTGCTCGTATGACTGAGCCCTAGAGACATTGGAGACAAATATTGGAGATGTATGAATAATATGGGTATAGTGCACACTGCACAGTATGATGATACCTTCTATTGAGAGTTACTTATCCCTGATCTCTGATCCCTTAGCCAAAGCCATTTCCCTGCAGAAAGTACTCATGTCTCCCCTCAGTCGCAAGGATGGGGACATAGGAACCAGACAGAACTTTGGAGAGGTGACTGGAAATAAAGTCATCCATCAGTCATATCACAGCATGTGCAGACTACGGGACAGATGGGGCATGAGTGTGTGGATGGCAAAGTCAGGTGGCCACATAAAAGTGTTTAGCTCACTGAGTCATCTTCAGTCCATGCATTATGCTTTTCCAGTAGAATGGATAAACTTGATCCCCATTAAAAGAGAAAAATTGGGGAATCCCTAAAATATAAGCTCATATGTGATAGGCCTGGTTTGAGACTTGAGGCCTAGGCAAAAGTAGCACAGTCTTTGGTCAGACAAAGCAGAGTTGAGCTGTGAGCAAGAGGCAGGCCCTGCTCACTGAATATGGTAAGAACAGGACTAACACTGCGGAAATACACGTACCTGGAAGATATTAGCCATGTGAACCCATTGTGGAGCAGTACCAATACACTCCAAGGCCGTCACACTCCCCACTGATAACAGGAGCATATTTACCCACCCTAATGCTAAGGTCAGGATAGCAGCAGGATGGATGGGGATGTTTTGATCAAACCAACATGTACAAGATAATGGGTGGCACCGAGATGTGTCAGGAGTCACACATCACTTGTTTGTGCATAAAGTTGTATCTCAGGGGGTCTCACTTGGTCCAGCCTAGAGGGCAGTGGAAAGTTCCACCAGTGACCGAGCTGGGTTCATTGTCACGTGCTCCAGTGGCTCAGTAGAGTTTGCTGGCACCTATTACTGTGCTTCATTTGGCAGTACACCTGGCCTGGTGCCTTTGCACCTTATTAGGACACATTTCCATCGGGGGAGCCGAGCTGGATCAGTATGAAGAGATGGGAAGTACTTTAGTGTGAAGACAGCATCATGTGGAAACCTTCCCCCCAGCACCATACCGCTTCCACTGACAGTCCCCTGGTATCCCTGTAGTAGCTCCATGCTTTTGTCACAGTCCCACAAAAAGCTCTTGGTTTCACTCACTGGACATACTATTATTATTATTATTATTATTATTATGTATTTATTCTTTAGAGCAGCATTCGGGCCTGTATCTGGCTCTGGATTTCTTGGTTGATGGTTGATGTGCAGCTTTCATTCTAGAAACTTCTTTTGGGAGCAGAGACTGGAGCACCAAGTGCCACAGTGCTGAGATTAGTTTTTGCGTGGCTCCCCACACCCTCCAATTTTTTCAGTTTGCCCTTCTCGCAGCTCCCTGTTTGAGCTGTTTGCAGATCACCTAGTTTGAGTACAGGATCACTAAAGAAAAACGTCCCAGGCCTTGCTAAAGGGGACGCGTTAAAAAAGTCCATACACAGTCACATTCCACATTTGATAGACTTACACTTTGTTCTGTAGACAGGTATGTTAAAGAACTGGACAAAACAGTGACTATACTAGCCTGTGTTAACTGATAGCTGGTTAGAGGTTAACAGTTGAAGCAAAGGTTCCTGTCTAGAGCTATGTTCTATTAATTCACAGATCACCATGCAGTCCCCTTACTATAGGAGCCTCTGACTTTTCCCAGGAGGATCCTTTGTGCTTCAGTCTAGCCCTAAAGACTACAACTCCCATGAGCCCTTGGGAAAAAGGAGAAAAAAAACTTGCTTTCTTCCAGGCAGGGAGAGAGAGGGTTGGTGGGCTCCATTTTGGGGGAAAGGAGCCAAATTGCTGGTGTGGAGCCTTTTCCAGGCCAGGAGCTATTGTGTTGGAGATAGGGCCTGTGACTGAGAGCCTGCTGGGGTTTGGATCTTGCAGGCTACTTCAGGGGCAGTAAGTGATTGTCCCTGGAGGGGAGAGACCCTGGCTGTACCGGTGGCTGAGAAAGGCCGGCATAAACCTGCCTAGAAGGTTCTCTGTGTAACAATGGCTGTTTGGGAAAGTGCTGCCTGGGACAGAGCGCAGAAGTCAAACTGACTCTGTGTTCAAAGAAAGCCAGAGGCTATGTCTAGACTATAGCCTTCTTTCAGAAAAAACTATGCAAAATGCGCTCGGCATTTTGCATAGCTTTTTCCAATTTTTTCTCGGAAGAGGCTTCCCTGAAATTGGTCCCATCTACTCTGGGCCAAATTTCAGAAAAGCCTCCTCTTTCGGAGGAACCTTTATTCCTCGTGGAACAAGGAATACAGGGCTCCCCGAAAGAGCGTGTTTGCTCTTCCTCAAAAAAAAGCAAAAGAGCATACGTGTTCCCTGGACGTCGCGGGGTTTTTCCGGGACACCTCTAGTATCCTGGAAAACCCCCCACAGTCTAGACATAGCCAGAGTGATCTGCCCAGGGAACCAGAGCTGCTGGCATTTGGTGCGGCCTGCTCCAGTGGCAGAGGGATTCTGCAACTGGCTGCTTAGCTTGGATCGACACACATAGAACCTGACCCGGGCTGTTTTCACTCCAGCTGCAGCCCTTCAAGCATGCCCACGCAAGCGTTTTGGAGTCCTGTGAGGTGTGGACTATGGTGTCCTGTCCACTCTCACTCAGAAACCTGCCCACCCATCACAGTCACTGGTGTCACTTTCAGGGGAACAGACTTATTGAAAGAAAACCAGTAAAATGTTCCTGTGCATAAAGTGCAGCTTGGGGCCAGTTCTGGGGACAGAGGCCTCCTTCTCCCCACAAAGCTGCCCTCAAACAAGGGGGGTCCTATAGGCAGGACAGAGGCTGGATTAGGGTTAGAATTGGGTTTGTTTTCTCCCTGACAGCTCATTCCCTCCGTGTCTCCCAGGGGGAATTGGAATTGGATGTTCCAGCCTGAGTCAGACTTTCTAGCCCTGTCCTGCTGGAGGGCGCTTGGGTCCCCAGGGCGGGACTCTCTGCCTGCTCCTCTGCTAATTGTGGATATTTGTCTGGTGCAGAGAACGGCGTGTTTAAGCACTAGAATTTCCATGAATTCTCTTGTTCGAGTGAACCACGTCCACTGCATTCAAGTTACTAATAGTCTGTAGCTGGCCAGCAAGGTTTGTCCTTTGATTGTAACTAAAGGGAGAAGGTTTGGAGGGGAGGGGGCTACAGCCTCATTTCCCTGGATTATTGTGTGGAAAATTTATGAGAATTTTTGCATTGTGAAAGCCTCTAAAAGCTCCGCTTGTGTGCAGGGCCCCTTGTGCTGGGTCCTTCACAAACAGAGAAGCAGAAACAGCCTCTGCTCAAGAAGCTTATGCATCAGTGTAAGACCAACCACAGCTACTGTATATAACAAACCAGACCAGGGGACCCAGGGGGAGATGGGGTAGTAACAGCATTAAGAATGGGTGAATACACAGACTGCGGGGTGCGTGTGAGACAGCTCCAATGCACCGCCCCCGCCTTGGTTGTTAGAAGTGAGTCCTAGGCCTTTCAAAGCAAAGCGTGTGTTCGGGGGGCGGGGGCAAGATTGGAGCCAACGAGAACAGCCCTCTGAGTGGCAACTGCACCAGTCACACAGCTGGGAGCACAGGGCTCTCCGTTAGCTTGTGTGACTCTGCTTTAGTTCTAATCACACCTCCCTTCCCAGAGCTCAGACTGGCCCTCCGTCTTATGGATTCCCAAGATAGTCCCTGGTACCAGAGGGGAGGCCAGGGGAGAGGGCAGAGAGAAGAGGGCTGAGGGGAAGGAACAAAGGAACTAACCTGGAGATGGAACAACTGACAGATGTGAAGGAGATGGAATGCTCCCATAATGCACCAGGATCTGACCTACGAGGAGAGACTGAGGGATTTGGGCTTGTTTAGTCTGCAGAAGAGGAGAGTGAGGGGGGATTTGATAGCAGCCTTCAACTACCTGAAGGGAGGTTCCAAAGAGGATGGAGAGAGGCTGTTCTCAGGGGTGGCACGTAGCAGAACGAGGAGCAATGGTCTCACGTTGCAGTGGGGGAGGTCTAGGTTGAATATTAGAAAAAACTATTTCCCTAGGAGGGTGGGGAAGCACTGGGATGGGTTCCCTAGGGAAGTGGTGGAATCTCCATCCCTAGAAGTTTTGAAGTCCCGGCTTGTCCAAGCCCTGGCCGGGATGACTGAGTTGGGGTTGGTCCTGCTTTGGGCAGGGGGCTGGACTTGATGACTCCTGAGGTCTCTTCCAGCCCTGGGATTCTATGATTCTAAATAGCAAACAATCCGAAAGGGAAGCTATGAAAATTGATAAGGGATATTAAAGGTATCAGGGAAAACTTTTGGCAGAAAAGAGCCCATTTCATATATTAAGAGGGAAAGAAAGACTAGAAAAGCATTTTGTCCAGTTGCTAGAGGAAAAATGGAAACTTGCAAATGTTGAAGAAAACACAGATGTGTTCCAAGAGATAGTTTTGTTTCCCACTATGAAAGAAGCAGCATGATTTACTCATCTCAAGTGAGGAGGAAATGCTTTCTAAGCCATTAGCTCTCAGAGAGGATGTTAAACAAACCTCCACATAGCCTCAGCATTTCGAACACCAGAATTACAAACGGGCCGATCCAGCCCTCCTCTCGTTTGGAACCAGAAGTTGGTGATCAGGCCCCAGCAGAACCAAACCAACCAAATCAAAAAAGACAGCTACAGGACGGGACTGTGTTACATGTATAGTGTTAAAAAATAATGGGAAAGATTTTTTTAAATAATGATTCGACAATGTTTGGAACCATTGGAAAAACTGGTGTGGGATTAGTCGACAATCTCGGAATATAATCAATGCCAAGAAACAACAGGCTTAATGGAAAACTGGTCTTCTTAAATAAACCACAATTTCAAACATCTGGCTGATCGAGAGAACTGCACAGATGCGATAGACTTCAATGTCTCTAAGGCATTTGATTTAGTAGGGGAAACAGTTAATAAAAAATATGAGCACTGTGCTATTTCAGGAGATCACAAGTAAAATGGAGTAAAACCTGGGTAGCTGATGTCAGAAAATAGTCATCAACTGGCCATTGTTAGATGATGGGGATGTTTCTAGAGGTGTTGTGCCGGGATCAGTTCTATCCTTGATGCTATTGAGTATTTTCATCAAGGATCAGGAAGCAAATAGAAAACCACGGCAGATAAAATCTGCATACAGTGCAAAGATTGGCAGAGGGGTTACAAAGAGGAGGCCGGGGCAGGCACTCCGATTGGTCTGCAGCATTTGGAAAGCAGGGCCCATGCAAACATACTCAATGTACTTGTGCAAAGTTATTTTCTCGGAACAGAAAATGCATTTCTGACCCATAGAACCCTAGAATCCTAGAGCTGGAAGAGACCTCAGGAGTCAACAAGTCCATCCCCCTGCCCAAACAGGACCAACCAGCTCACAGACTAGGGCTCTGTCTTATGGAATGAAGGGGCCTGGAAAGGATTTTGGGGTCAATTTGGACACCCAACTCCCAGTGCCATGCTGTGGCCAGTAGGTTGATGGGTTCCCTGGATGCATAAACGAGGGAGTGGTAATTTCAAGCAGGGGAGGCATTTCCTCTGCATGTGGCTTTGATGCAAACGACTAGGCTGTCTCGGGGCCGCTTTTCAGAAAGGATGCTGCAATGTTGGAATCGGTAGCCTTAAAAATTATTCAAGAAACCTAAAAAATGTCAGACAAGGAGACACTTAAAGTGCTTCATCTATTTCATTTCTCCAAAGGACGATCAAGCAAAACTTTTATGGGGAGAACCCTGTGGGCCATAACAGGCTCTGTAATTTAGCTGGGAACAGTAGAGCAAGGGTCAGTGTCTGGGGATTCAATCTAGACTAATTTTTTCTGGAAGTGAAGGCCCAATTTTTATCATCGAGAGTGATAGGCTGCCCCGGTGGAAGGCAGGATCAGGGACTCCCTGAAGGTAAGGTGGTGGGGTGGGTTCTGGTGTGGCCTAGGGAATCGGGTGCCTGGAAGGTTGGAAGACACGAGAAGTCATTCTTCCACTCTACTCTGCGCTGATTAGGCTTCAGTTGGGCTATGTCTACACTCGCAGCTTCTTGCGCAAGTACGGCCGTTCTTGCGCAAGAATCTGCAGAGCGTCCACACTGCCCACCCGCTCTTGCGCAAGTAAATTTAAAGTACGGCATGGTAAGAGAGGGCTCCTTGCGCAAGAGCTATGCTCTTTTTTAACAGGTGTAAGATCTCTTGCGCAGGGGCTCTTGTGCAAGAAGGCAGTGTGGACGCTCGGCAGGGATTTCTTGCGCAAGAAAGCCCTATGTCTAAAATTGCCATCAGAGCTTTCTTGCGCAAGAGAGCGTCCACACTGCCATGGGTGCTCTTGTGCAAAAGCACAGCTCGCACATGGCAGTGTGGATGTTTTCTTACGCAAGACTTCTTGCACAAGAACACTTGCGCAAGATGTTCTTGAGCAAGAAGCCGCGAGTGTAGACATAGCCTTGGAGTATTGTGTCCAGTTCTGGGCACCACATTTCAAGAAAGATGTGGAGAAATTGGAGAAGGTCCAGAGAAGAGGAATAAGAATGCTTAACGGTCTATAGAACATAACCTGTGAAGGAAGACTGAAAGAATTGGGCTTGTTTAGTTTGGAAAAGAGAAGGTTGAGAGGGGACATGATAGCAGTTTTCAGGTATCTAAAAGGGTGTCATAAGGAGGAGGGAGAAAACTTGTTCATCTTGGCCTCTGAGGATAGAACAAGAAGCAATGGGCTTAAACTGCAGCAAGGGAGGTTTAGGTTGGACATTAGGAAAAAGTTCCTAACTGTCATGGTGGTCAAACACTGGAGTAAATTGCCCAAGGAGGTTGTGGAATCTCCATCTGTGGAGATATTTAAGAGTAGGTTAGATAAATGTCCATCAGGGATGGTCTAGACAGTACTAGGTCCTGCCATGAGGACAGGGGAATGGACTCGATGACCTCTCGAGGTCCCTTCCAGTCCTTGTGTTCTATGATTCAATGACATGATCAGTGGGATGGAACAGAAGCTGTAAGCAGCAAGGCTGACGTAACAGGGTATGCTTCATTTGGGAAAGGGGAATGAAGTGGGGCACATAACAGCTGACTTCAAATACTTGAAAGGCTGCCATAAAAAGCTGGAGAAAGATTGCTCTGTGTTACTGCCAAGGTTGGGACAAGACGTTCAAACGGGAACGTAAAAGAGTTAGATGAAGTCTCAGGCTAAACTTTGTAAATAGGATAATGGAAGAAAGACCTCAGGGGAAGCTGCTTCACTGGAGTTTTACAAGGATGACTGGAGAGCCATCAGTCTGGAAGGTTGTAGACACAATCAGTCCGGCATCCTGGCGGGGAATTAGACCACCCAACCCTCTCACTGTGGCTCCATGAACCTACAATTTGAAATCTTAATGTGGACCAGGCCATGGTCAAACACAAGCTATGGAGCTCAATACAATGGTAAGAGGGTGACATTTAACAGCAGGTCAGATTAGAACATCTAATGGCTGTTTTTGGGTCTTAAAGCCTATGAATCTACACGGGAAGCAGATCAGGCATTTATATTTACTGTGCATCACAGCACACGAACATGGGAACCTTCAGCAACGGTGAAAGTCTAACTATATAACTCTGATAAATAAACAAACAAACAAACAAACAAAAACAAAAGATTACCTAAGCGATATTTAGACTCTGGAACTCCTTGCCACAGGCATAATTCGAGCAAAGATCTTAGCTGAATGAGTCTTATACATGGAGTGGCATAGTAGGGGGTGCTGATGGCTCCATCTTAAGTTAAAAATGTCCAACATGTCCAATTGGGAGCCTTCCTTTAATTATAAGTTTGAAAAACCTTAAGGTTTGGACTGAAATTTCCCATGCTGAGTGTCTGCTGTGGGCTGATTTTTTTTTTTTTTTTTTTTTGAAATTTCAGGCATCACAGTTCAGCTGACACCTCAAATGAAGCAAAGAAAGATGATGTCTTGCCCATATTGGAAAAAAAATCTTTTGCTTCTCCCAGTGGATCCACATTAGACCCTCCCCCTCTACCTGCAAAGCCCTAGAATCATAGAATCACAGAATCCCAAGTCTGGAAGAGACCTCAGGAGTCATCGAGTCCAGCCCCTGCCCAAAGCAGGACCAATCCCAACTCAATCAGCCCAGCCAGGGCTTGGTCAAGCTGGGACTTCAAAACCTCAAGGGATGGAGATTCCACCCCCTTCCTAGGGAACCCATCCCAGTGCTTCCCCACCCTCCTAAGGAAATAGTTTTTCCCTTACATGCAATAGGTGGAGGGGAGACTCTCGGTGCATTCACACACACACCTGGCTCCTGAGCTATTTAGTCTTACTCCAAGCGGCGCTATACCTAATTGGGGCCTGAGCAAAGTACAGGCCATGGCCTCAGAATCTGGCATTAAATCGTACATCTGTGAGGATGTTCCATCCTGATGTTTCACTGTGCCACTGAAATGCAGCCACCTAGGGGCAGGAGACCAGGCTCCGGGACAACGCAGAGTGCACTGAAAAGAAGGACGTACGAGCCGTGATCCTGGAACAAATTCCTCACCCTGTGGCAAGCGCCCGAGGTGGTTACTAGCCGTGTGGAGCAGAAAGGGGCACGGACTTACTTGATGTCCCGTCGTGCCCATCTTGCAAGAGAGCTCCTCAGCAAGAGCTGGGTACCAGAGAGGGACGTGTCTTACCTGGGAATCCCCCTCAGGCAGCCGCAGCACACGCCTCTCAGCCCAACGTCTGCAACAGTGTCCCACGCTGAGAACCACCATGGTGTGTGCACCATTTATAACACCGCTCTGGCAGTCCCAGGGGGTCCCCTCAGCCTCTGGTAGAGAAGCAGCATCTGGAGGCAATGTGGCTGGAGACCGGCCTGTCTGCACTTCTGGGCTAATTATCCAGCTTCATGTGTAAACAGTAATTAAGGGCCTTCCCAAAGGGAGAGGGAACTCTTGGGCTCTGGGCTGAGTCAGGGAGGAATTGGCTGCTCTGTGCATTTCTGTATCTTTAAATTATATTTGAGTAGGAAGAAAACTAGGGAAGCTGCCGATCGTAGCCAGCCAGAGCTGAGGACAAGATGAGGGAGACACAGACACTTTGTGCAGGAACAAGGGGATGGCACTAGCAGATCAGAGATCGGTGATTCTCACCAATAACCGTGATCACTCTGTGCAGCTCCTTTCACGGAAAGATTTCCCAATCATCCAGCAAAAGAAAGTTGCTGTGACCATATCCCCATTGTACAGATAGGCAGACTGAAGCACGGGGGGGTGGGTATGGCGGAGTCCTCTGGCATGTGGACACGGGTTCCCTTTCCTGCTGTGAGGCTGTGACAAGCTGTGGTCCTCTCCAGGCCCTGCACTAGCACAGCCCCACCCAGACAGGAGCGCACCCAGCTGCAGAGACACGCCGGCTTTCACTGGCCACTCATCAACCAGCCATCGAGAGGATCCAGCCAGTTCCCCCAGCTCCCAGCACAGGACCCCAGAGCAGTGTGATCTCGCCCTGGGCAGAAGTTGGACTAGAGTAGGTTTATCACAGAGTCTCTGCCTGTCCCACTGTGGGGAGGGTCGCGCACCAGCCCCAGGCCCTGAGCCTGTTTCCCTTTTGCATTTCAAAGAACCTGCTGCTTTAGGTAACAAACAATAGTAGGAAAGGGTCACTAAGTACAGAAAAGTCAGGTAGTCAGTGAGGATAATGAATAGAATACAGATTAGGGCTGTTCACTGTTGGGGGGGAGGGAGTGGAGGGTGCAGGAGTCCGGGTGGGGGTGAGGGGCTCAGGGCAGGGGGAGGAGGTGTGTGGAGGGTGCAGGAGTCCGGGTGGGGGTGAGGGGCTCAGGGCAGGGGGAGGAGGTGTGTGGAGGGGTGCAGGAATCAGAGCTGGGAGTGTGGTGGGTTCAGGACAGGGGTTGGTGTCTGCAGGGAGTGTTGGGGTAAGGGGGGCCCACTCTAATCAGGAGGGAGAGGGATACAGGGACACTGGGCACTTTCCCCTCACCCCTGACAGCAACAGAAGGGGAGCAGCCAGCAACTCCAGCACAAGCAACTGCCCCCCTCCCGCTCCGTAACACCTGAGGGGAGCTGGGGCAGTGCCTGACCCGTGTGGGGACGTGTCACCAGCCAGCCCCTGTCACCTGCCTGCTGCTGAGCACACTAACAAAGCTGAGGGCCCAGCGGGGTCTCTTTCTCAAGCAGGCCCAGCGGGGTATCTTTCTGAAGAAGGCCCAGCAGGGTCTCTTTCTCTTCAGAATCAGTAAAAATATTAAAATAGAAAGTAAAAATATGACACCCAGCCAAGGTCCCTGAGGGAGAAGCCACAAGCCATCAGATCACCTCAGTATTAGAGTTTAGGGGATTTGTCCTATTTCGATTGGAATTAATTACAGCTCGTCTGTCGCTAACTGCTACATTACCTGTCGTAACACCAGATATTTCAAATGCCTCGGTAGCCACTGGAATGAGGGTTAAATTCCTCTCCCCCCATTACGAAATCTGACATGGCTCCCTTGCAGCATGGGGAGGGGGAGATGGGCCAGCGAGTGAGGGAAGAAGAACGGGAGCAAGTGAAAAGGGCAGGCTCTCGTGGGGGAGAAGAAGAACAGAGGCCGATTACTCACTGGAGAGTTGTGAGTTAGTAGCTCAGGACAGCGACACAGTCAATGCAGGATTCTCTGGTGCAGTGTCCTGGCAGGACTCCTGCTCCGTCAGTAACGATAAACATTTGGCTGCGTGTGCCTTCGTAGGCTCCCTCTGTAGATCGTGCCAATTCTGCGCAGGTCGCTACCATAACAGACTTCACGAGAGCCCCACAGACCAGAGACTCAGATAAAATAGGAAGGCACCCGAGTCAGGTTTATTGTGAAATAAAGTACATGCATAGTCGGCGATAGCCAGATGGCCTCCAAGCCCTTATGCATTTGTACCCGGGACAATGGAACGGCTCAGTCAATAGTATGGGTTTTACTGTCGCCCCTGTCAAGGATTCTTCCCCACTCTGGTACAATGAATGCAGAACTGGGGGCCTGCAAAAGTACCCCAAAACATTCTCTCTCCAGGCTTTGGTAGAAAATGTCCCCAAAAAATCTTAAAAACCTAAATACAATCCGCTGCCACCAGCCAGTAAGGATAAGAAAATCAGGGGGGAGATCACTTGGGAAATCTCAGCCCTAAAGTACAAACCAGGACACACAAATTAACCAATGCCAGGTTAATTAAAAGAAAAGAGAAAGAACGTTTATTAGCACCACACTATTCCTGTTGCAAGCATAATGACTAGATGGAAAGGTCACAAATTAATATATTCATGGGGTGTGACGGACCGGACCGGGTCTGGGCACAGCTGAGGGCGTCTGTTCAGGGCGAATTGCTCAAATTCGGGGCTCCTTACAGCCCCCAGACTGGAGACCTTCCCAAATAGGCCACAAACCAGTCCCACAGAGCGCTTCCGCTGCCTGCCTGGCCAGCCAGAAGCCTCACGAGCAAAACCCCTCCGATACCCCAGCTTTCTCCGTGCCCCAGATGGCTCCAGGCCTCATACACAGGTGAGGGGTTTTCAAGCCCAATCTCACCTTCCCTGAACGGGTTCTTCCAGTTCCAAGAAACTAGCCACAGATCCCAGGTCAATATACACTCTGGATCTTACCCACAAACCACGCTGAGCCAATCCTTTAGAATCTAACATCTAAAGTTTTATTACTACAAGAAAGAAAAGCATGAGAGTAAGGTTGTTAAAGTATCATACATTACATGCATCGAATCTGCCAGTTCTCGATGCAGGCTCACAGCAGAGATGTTATAGCTGCTGGCTTAAAAGTCCTTGGTGTACATCCTATGTCAGGATGGGTCCACAGTTTTTTCTGGCTCGTTGATCCCTGCAGTGCTGCATCTGGGGTGAAGAGCTGAGCTGAGCATAAAATGGAGGATGCCACATGGCCCCTATATACCTCCTTCCTCGTCTCTTCTTGGCTGCAGTAGGTCACTTGGCCAGCGGCCTATCCCTATGTTCCCTGCTGGTAGCCCTTAGGTATCAGTCATCATTCTTGAGGTGTGTCCTTGGCCTATAGAGGGTTATTGTTCCATAGTGACTTGCTCATTAGCATGTCCATAGGCCGAGCTTTGCCGATTGTTCAACCACATACCGAGAAACATTCAGTACGCACACGAAGTATGTGCTTATAACTTCACACACCGACATTATACAATTACATGAATAGCATATATGGAATCAGAAGAAAGTAAGCTTCTATTTGACACCTCACATGGCCCTCTTTGTACCACTTTTGGGGCCAGCACCCCGCCCCCCCAAACCCCATGGGTGCAGCAGTGATCTGGCTGCTTCCCTCAAATTCAGTAACGTGACATGGGGGAACCCCACCATGGGCCAAGACTTAATTTCAAAGGAGAGCAAAACCCATTTTTAAATGCACAGACATCAGTTCCCATTTCCCAAACCATAAAACAATAAAACCTAACGGATTTATCTAAACCTTATCCTACTTACATACAGTGAAGAGTCTGTCTGTCTCCTCAGGAGCTGGGGAGAAACTGCCCAGGGACAAAAGAGAGAAAAAAAACCCAAAATTCCTTTGTCCCAGATTGAAATTCCTACCTACATTCCTATTGGCCAACTCTACCTGATTTAGGTAGAGTTAACCCCTTAATCCCCAGGCTGCTGGCCATCTCTCATCATCATGACACCCCCTAAGCCAGCCAAAGAATTAAGTCAAAGTAACCCAACATTTATCGACAGAAACGAACAATCTATGACACACACCGTGCGTATCATCTTACGCACTAATGACACATTTGCTCCCTCCCCTTGGACTTCCCCCCGAACATTCACTACCCGTTGTTCTGCTTTCACTCTTGTTTTAAACTATTTTATCACGTACTCGGCTGGGTGTCCCTGTACTGTCCTGGTGGGGCGTATGTACATACTTCATGTGCTTCTATCCCTGCTAGCAGTTCTAGTGCCGAGAGACACTGACTTGCAGGCAAACATCAGCCTGTCTGTGACTCATAGAGTAACTCTTGCTGACTTTGGTTTAAGCACTAGGCCTATGCTTCAGGCTCTGTCTCTCCTACAGTGGACAGTTCGGAGCAATGAGATAGCTGGCAAATCCATCGGTAATGAGTTCTACACAGTTGGCTTACCCAGATAGTCAGGCTGACAGCACAGTAAGGTGAGGAGCGGGTTAAATGTCACTTGGACTGTCCAGAGCGTGATTCGGGGAAGAGAGCCCAGCACCCTGCCACCAGCCAGTTCTGAATGGAGCTCAGCCTGAAAGCCAGAGCCCCAGGAGAAAACATTAGGCCCCTTTGTGAGTCAAGAGATGGAGCAGCCTGTCCTGGATCTGTCTGGTCCTCACCCCGTAGATGATGGGGTTTAGCATGGGGGGAACCAACAGGTACAGGTTGGCAAGGAGAACATGGAAATGCTGGTCCACGTTGTGGCCAAATCGTTGTGTGAGTAAGGAGAAAACACATGGGATGTAAAAGGCTAAGATGGCACAAAAGTGGGAGCCACAGGTCCCCAAAGTCTTGAGCCGGGCATCCTTGGTGGGGAGGCTGAAGATGGTCCTGAGGATCTGGGTGTAGGACACCATGATAAAAAATGCATCCAGGCCAGACACAAAGAATAACACAAAGAGCCCATAGTAACTACTAACACGGATGTCAGCGCAAGTCAGCTTCACTATGGCAATGTGCTCACAGTATGTGTGGAGGATGATGTTGGTTCTGCAATATGGCAGGAGCCTTACCATGAAAGGAGAGGGTAGTACCAGCAGGCTGCTGCGCAGAGCCATGGCCAGACCGATCTTGGCCACCACAGGGTTTGTCAGGATGGTGCAGTGTCTCAAGGGATGGCAGATGGCCACGTAACGATCCAACGCCATGGCCACCAAGATCCCCGACTCCATTGCTGTGAAGCTGTGAATGAAGAACATCTGGGTGAGGCAGGCACTGAAATCGATCTCCCTGTAATTGAACCAGAAGATGCTGAGTGCTTTGGGCAGGATGGACGTAGACAGGACCAGGTCGGTGACGGCCAGCATGCAGAGGAAGTAGTACATGGGCTCATGGAGACTAGGCTCTGTCTTCACAACAAACAGGACGGTGAAGTTCCCCAAGAGGGCTGTGACATACATGATGCAGAAGGGGATGGAGATCCAGACATGGGAGGCCTCCAGGCCAGGAATGCCCAGCAGGATGAAGATGGAGGGGTTAATGAATTCGGTGTTGTTAGAATCTGACATGAAGTAGGGGAGAAATTATCCAACTGTGAGGCAGAATGGCATCTCCTGCATGCACCGTACGTTCCGTTGACTTCCTATGGCTGGCCAGAGTGTAGGCTGATGGTTGCAGTAACAACACCTGGATGGAGAGACAATGTTAGTTGGAGATACAACATGCACTACTGGAGGCCGTTCTCATGGGTGAAGCAGATAGACTCATAGAACACTAGAACTGGAAGGGACCTTGAAAGGTCATTGAGTCCAGTCTCCTGCCCTCACGGCAGGACCAAGCACCATCTAGACCATCCCTGACAGGTGTCTATCTAACCTGTTCTTAAATATCTACGCTGATGGAGATTCCACAACCCCCCTAGGCAACTTATTCCAGTGTTTAACCACCCTGACAGTTCGGAAGTTTTTCCTAATGTCCAACCTAAACCTCCCTTGCTGCAGTTTAAGCCCATTGCTTCTTATTTTATCCTCAGAGGCCAAGAAGAACCATTTGTCTTCCTCCTCCTTGTGACACCCTTTTAGATACTTGAAAACTGCTAATATGTCCCCTCTCAGTTTTCTCTTCTCTAAACTAAATACGCCCAATTCTTTCAGTTTTCCTGATAGCTCATGTTTTATTGACCTTTCATCATTTTTGTTGCTCTCAGATTGATCACTCTTCATACATTATGAACAATAGACACTACTAATGCTACTGGCCTCTGTTTGTCTGGGAATGAGTGACAGGAGAGGGATCACATGATGATTCCCTGTTCTGTTCCCTCCCTCTGGGGCATGTGAATTGGCCACTGTGGGCAGACAGGACCCTGGGCTGGATGGACCTTTGGTCTGAGCCAGTCTGGCCATTCTGATGTTCTTATAGTCTAACAATGCCCACTCCCATTCTCAATTGCCCCCATTAACATCCAGAACCCTGGAGTGCCTGGGGAGGAGGTGAGCATTCACACACAGCTGGCTCCTGAGGTCTTTATTCAGTTCTTACTCCTAGACAAGATTTACCTTAGTGTGTGTAATACAGCTCCTTGCAATCCTAGGGAGGTTTGTTCCTCCCTAGTACTGGACTTCAGATGAGCCTCTCTGGGCTCTATATCCATTTTCAGGGGTACATGCTAATTAAGGGGCCTTCCCAAAGGGGGAGGAGGGCTCTGGGCTAAGTCAGGGAGGAATTGGCTGCTCTGTGTGTTTGTGTGTATTTCACAACTATAGCTACTTCCGTTCAAAAGCTTGGGATAACACCGAGTTCTCCACAGGGTCTGATAACCTGGAAATGCCCAGCCTGGACGGGTTGGTCGTATCACACCGATCTGGAGAAATGCGATGGAGGGGAGACTTGAACAGTTTCTCTAGACACTAAGGGTATGTCTACACAACAAAGTTATTTCGGGATACCAGAGGAATCCCGAAATAGCTCCCCTGTGTCCTCGCAGGCCACCCATTATTTTGAAATATTGTTCGAAATAACGGGCACGCTATTTCAGCATCCCAGTAACCCTCATTCCACGAGGGTTAAGGGATGTCTCGAAATAGCACTTGTTTTAGAAATTTGGTGCCGTGTAAACAGCACCAAATACCAAAATAGCCTGTTTCAAAATAAACTGGAAATAAGCTATACAATTTGCGTAGCACAAATTGCGTATCTTATTTCGAGTTCATGGTGCTGTGGAGACATAGCCTGAGGAATCAGAGATCAGCAATTCTCCTCCATAACTATCATCGCACTGGGCAGCACCTTGTATTGTAGGATTTTCAAAACACCCATCTAAGCATACGGACTATAAAATATACCCATTATACAGATAGATTAACTGAGTCATAGGGTGACATGGGTCAGCCAAGATCACCCAGAATCACCAATGACTTCAACTGGGAGGCTTGGGACCAAAATTTCCCTTGCTGGGTGTCTGCGTTGGGCTGACTTTTTTGTTTTTGGAAAGTTTCAGGCATCGCGATTCAACTGACCCCTCGAATGAAGCGAGGAGAGAAGATGTCCTGCCCATGTTGAAAAAATCTTATAATTGTCCCAGTGAGGAGCCCAACCTCCTCCATGCTTTCCAGCAAGTAGAGATTAGAAAACATGCCTCTCTCCCCGCCCTTAACCTCCTGGCCTTTTATGATACATCTATGAGGATGTTTCATCCCCTGGGCCACTGAAATGCAGACACGTAGGGGCTAGAGGCCAGGCTCTGGACAAGGCAGCAAACACAGGAAAAAAAGGGACATTTTTGACCAGTGATGCTGGAGCAAACCCATCACTACATTTATCAGGGATGATCTAGACCAGGGCTACTCAACTTTGGAAGCCCCAGGTGCCACAATGATACTCACAGCCACTGCTTTTTTATGACGGTAGAGCCCGGAATGGCGTACCGTCACCTATTTTCCCAGCCCACAGAAAGGAAATGGGAATTCCTCCGCGCGTACTAGCACCTGTTTTCCTCGGGCGGCTCGTCTCCCAATGGAAGCCTGGGCGCCTTGGCCCCCCGATGGAAGCCTGCTCGTAACGCATTGTAGGGTTTTTTGGTGCTATGGCTCTTAAAGGGGCCGCGACCGCATTTCGGCCCCCAGCACGTTTTTTTTTTTTTTTTTTCTCAACAAGTTTGCCCCAGAGTACCGGCACCTTTTTTCTTACAGAAAAAAGCACTGCTCCCAGGACATGCTGAGAGCTGCAGCTTCACTGTGGTTGAATATGCATGCAAAAATATATGCAAATGTATGCAAATTGCTCATTTCACACTGAGGGGCATGAATATGATTAAGGCAAGACTACACAACACACGGGCCCCATTTCAGTCACTTCTGCTGATCTTAATAAACTGTAATATTTACTCGATTTCCACCCTTATGACAGCACTTTTAATGAGCACTTTTAAAAGGAATATTGTATACCTGTGTTTTGGGCGGTTAGCTTGACGCTTCAGGTGGTGCGTTTCAGAAAACGTTTCCAAGCCAGAGCGCTCCAACCTGCAGCAGGCAGGGAGCTGGGCGAGTCAGGCCAGACACGAGAGGCAAAAAAGGCCAGGGGCCTGGGAGCCCCGTCCTGGATTCCCAGCAGGGCTGATGTCCCCACACAGGAGTCCATCACACCGTACGGGATGGAGGCAGGGCTGCCTGGCCACGGTCCTGGACCCAAACATGGCCAGTGTGAGCCAGTCAGCACCTCTCAGGCTCTGCCCACTAGGCTAAGCAGCCAGCACTTCCCTCAATGCCCCGGAGCTCCCGGCACCTCCTCCTGGGGGGTTAGAAACAATGACACCCTGTACCCGTCTGTTCCAGCCAGCCCGTCTGCTTCCGGCTTTCACTCTGCCTGGGAGATGCCTCGCCGCTGTGGAGCATCTTCCCAGGGGAGATATGTTCAAAGGACCCCACCCGTGGGCCGTGTGTTGAGCCCCGTGCAAACCCAAACCACGCTGCGGGCCGCAAACAAATAAACATGTTGAGTAGCCCTGGTCTAGACAGTATTGGGTCCTGCCGTGAGGGGGCAGGGGACTGGACTCGATGACCTCTCGAGGTCCCTTCCCATGCTAGTGCTCTGTGATTCTATGACTTGTGGCAAGAGCCCCGGGGTGTTTACTGGCTGTGCAGAGCGGAAAGGGCCACAGACTCCTGTCCCATCATGCCTGCATAGCCCTGGGTGTGTGGAGCAGGGGAGCTCCTCGGCCAGAGAGGGTCCCTGTAAATGCTGAGAGGGACAGGTCTTCCCTGGAAGTCCCCCTCGGGCAGCCGCCTCCCGCGCCTCTCTCACCTCAGCATCTGCAGCAGCCTCCCACGACGAGAGCCAACACGGATTGTGCCCCCTTTATAATGCAGCTCTGTGCAGCCCCCGTGGGGCCCGCTCGGCTTCCAGTGGGGAAGCAACATCTGGGTGCTGTGTGGCTGGAGACCAGCCTGTCTGAGCTTCTGGCTAATTCTTGAGCTTTATATGTAAACAGCAATTAAGGGACATTTCCCAAGCGGGAGGAGAACTCTTGGGCTCCGGGCTGAGTCAGGGAGGAACTGGGGCTCTGTGTGCTTGTGTTTATTTATTGGTAAGAATCCAAGGGATAATGCCCAGATCTCCGTATGGTCGATACCTTGTAAGTGCCCAGGAGGGCTGGGGAGATGGCAGACAGACAGGGCTGCAGACAAGTGACGGAGGGCCACACGGACACTTTCTGCAGGAACAAGGGGATGACACTAGCCGATCAGAGATGGGTGATACTCACCAGTAACCATGATCGCTCTGTGCAGCCCCTTTCAGGGAAGGCTTCTCAAATCACCCAGTAAAAGAAAGTCGCCGTGACCCTATCCCCATTGTACAGATAGGTAAACTGAGGCATGGGAAGGTGTGATCTGGCCAAGGTGGTACATAGAGTCAGAATCCAGGAGTCCTGACTTCTCTGCTGTCACCGTGGTCTCTCCTCAGTAACTGAACGCAGAAGAAGCAAGGGTGGCCGGGGGAAGGTAGGACAGGGGAGGTGAGCCCCGAGCCCTCCCCTCCACAGAGGCCCTGCCCCCCACAGGAGCCAAGCCGCCTCCCCAGGCCCCACCACAGAGAGGCAGTGCGCTGTCACCGCCCCCTCACCAGGGTTGGCAGGTGAACGTCCACAGCCTGCCCAAACCCAGAGCGTGGGGAGGAAGAAGAACATTCATCCTCAGCCTCCCTGGCCCCACAACTCGGAGAGGGGGGAGGGGGCAAGTTCGCAGCTTTCCCGGCCCTGGAGCACGGGGTCCTTCCTTGGGTGGGCGAGATGGATCTCCCCTGGGGCGCTGAGCCCTCAGGCATGCAGACGTGGGCCGCCTCTCCTGCAGCGAGGCTGCGACAAGATACAACCCTCTCCAGGCCCTGCACTAGCACAGCCCCACCCAGACAGGAGCGCGTCCATCTGCCGAGACACTCCGACTTTCCCTGGCCACTCATCAACCAGTCATCCAGAGGATCCAGCCGCTTCCCCCAGCTGCCCAGCGCAGGACCCCAGAGCAGTGTGATCTCACCCTGGGCTAGCGTGAGTTTGTTACAGTCGGCCCTGTCCCACTGTGGAGAGGGTCGCGCACCAGCCCCGGAGCCGGAGCCTGTTCTGCATTTCAAAGCACCCGCTTTCTGGGGGAAATAATAGAAAAGGGTTCATACGTACACAAATGTAATGAGTAAGTGATGATAATGAGTACCCACAGATGAGGGCTGTTGGTTGGTGTGACTGCAGAAGGGTGCAGGAGTTGGTGTTGCGGGCGAGGGGTTCAGGGCAGGGGGAGGAGGTGCGTGGAGGGGCGCAGGAACTGGGGCGGAGGGCATGGGGGACTCAGGGCAGAGAGTTGGATGTCGGGGGTCCAGGAATCACAGCAGGAGGCTGGGAGCGGGGGACTGCTCGGGGGAGGAGGTAGTGGAGGAGTAAGGGTGCCCTGAGCCCCCCTCACATCACCTATCTCTGACTCCTACACCTGCCCCCCACACAGCTTCCTGCTCTGACTTCTGCACCCCCCAACCGACTGTCCTATCACACCCTGCTACTTCCCTGTCTTGAGCCCCCTGCACTGAGCGTGTGTGGTGCAACAGTTCCTGTAAGAAATTCAAATTCCTTTTCACTCCCGGCACCAGAAGCTACATCTACACTGCACATTTATTTCAGAATAAGCTGTTCTGGAATACCTTATTTCAAAATAGCACGTCTACACTGCAGGGAAGCCTCAAAAGTAATCCGAGGCAGGCTCCCCTAATGTAGACGTGCTATCTCGACACAGATCCCCAGGAGGCAGTGGGGAGGAATAACTTCGAATGGCCCTGGTGAGGGGCTATTTCGAAATGGCTGCAGTGGAGCATCTGCACACGCCTTATTTCGAAATATCTATTTCAGAATACGTGTTATTCTTCGCAGAATGAGGTTTACAGAAGTCGGAATAAGCCGTCCGTTATTTCAAAATTATTTCGAAATAACGGAATGGCTGTGTAGACACTCACATTGTTATTTCGGAATAACGGCTATTATTCCAAAATAACTTTGCTGTGTAGATACACCCATAGAGTCCTTCACAGACCAGCTGTCCCTAGGTCTGGGTTCAGCAGCTCTTCCCCTTCCCTTCCAGTTACAGCCCTTCTATTTCCATGTGTTCTCCAGAATCTCTCTCGGAAGGGAGGCAGAGGCAAAGCCAGCTGTGGACGAGCATAGTTTCCCCTCCCAGCCTGATGCAGACTTCCCATTAGACTGGACTCCCCCTGAAGAACAGCAGGGCAGGAAGCAGATTGACAGGTGACCAGGCCATATGACTGTGTCACCCATGAGTCAGTGGGAGTAGGGAACCTCCCGAGCAAGGGCCCATCCATTGCCCTCATGGATGAGCCCTGTCTGGCGTTTCCATGGTAGTCCCTGACATGCCAACCGAGGGAGTGACCCAAAGCAGCAAATATGAAATACAGATACACAGGCCAGTCTTCCTCATCTTCATCCCCAACTATGACACATGTGTACACATGGGAGAGTCACATTCAGTGAGTCGCAGCCTGTCCAAGGACGTCCGACATGAGCCGTGTTGCACAAAGCATTTTTCTGTTGTATCATACATATCTCGTAAGCATAAGGATATGGACTGCCCCAGAAGAAAGACAAACAGGAAAACACATTATCGGCATGGGAGAGCCAAATTTAACGTGATTATAAGTAAATGGCCAAAAGCCAGAGTTAGTCACCAAAAGGAATAAAACATAAGAATACACTCTACATTCTAGATGTACCAGTTCCCTCTGTAACCCATGAGACCTACTCTCCTCACAGAGCTGAGGGCATCTTAAGGAGGCCCCGTGGGGTCTCTTTTGCTACAGAGGTAGTAACCAAGTAGGAATGTACTGAGGAGGTAGTGAAGACTAGGACTATAACAGGGTTTAAACGAGAACTAGATAAATTCATGGAGGATAAGTCCATAAATGGCTATTAGCCAGGATGGGTAAGGAATGGTGTCCCTAGCCTCTGTTTGTCAGAGGGTGGAGATGGATGGCAGGAGAGAGATCGCTTGATCATTACCTGTTCGATTCACTCCCTCTGGGACATCTGGCATTGGCCACTGTTGGCAGACAGGGTACTGGGCTGGATGGACCTTTGGTCTGACCCAGTATGGCCGTTTTTATGTTCTTATGTTCTTAATGTACATTAAAAACATTAAACCTAACCAGTATCCTAAAGTGACAAGCCACAAGAGTCAGAGGGGGAGTCATGTTAGTCTGTTATAACAATGATTAGTCTTGTAGCACCTTAGCTCTTAGCTTAGCACTGTTCGAGCATGTCTATACTACGAGGTTATTTCAAAATAAGTGATTTCGGAAAAACAACTCCTGAAATAACTATTTCGAAATAACGCATCCACGCTACAGGGAAGCCTGGAAAGTAGTCCGAGGCAGGTTCCTCTAATGTGGTCGCACTACATTTAGAGCCCCAGGAAGCACTGGGGAGTAATTCATCTGAATGGCCCTGGGGAGTCGTTATTTCAAAATAGCAGCAGTGGAACGTCCACACAAGTGCTATTTTGAAATAACTATTTCGAAATGGGTGTTATCCTTTGGGAAATGAGGGTTTCTGATTTCAAACTAAGAAGCTCGTTATTTCAAAATAATTTCAAACTAATGGGCTTGCTGTGCGGGCTCTCGCCTTGTTTTTCGAAATAAGAGGAGTTGTTTTGAAATAACGCTGTAGTGTAGGCATGCCCTTAGGGTGTGTCTAGACTACATGCCTCTGGCGACAGAGGCATGTAGATTAGGCTACCCAGCATAGGGAAATGAAGCGGCGATTTAAATAATCGCCACTTCATTTAAATTTAAATGGCTGCCGCGCTGTGCCGATCAGCTGTTTGTCAGCTCGGCACGGTAGTCTGGACACTCCGCAGTCGACATCAAAGGCATTTGTTGACCTCCCTGGTAAACCTCATCCCACGAGGCATGCCGGGGAGGTCGACAAATGCCTTTGATGTCGACCGCGGAGTGTCCAGACTACCACGCTGAGCCAACAAACAGCTGATCGGCACAGCGTGGCAGCCATTTTAATTTAAATGAAGCGGAGATTATTTAAATCGCCGCTTCATTTCCCTATGCTGGGTAAACAAATCTACATGCCTCTGGCGACAGAGGCATGTAGTCTAGACATACCCTTAGTGTCTATGGTAACACAGGACTACCTGGTGTTCGTTATAGCCACAAGATGTCAGAGCATGTCAGTATCGGAGCTTAGTAGGTTTTTGTATTTCTCAATTTTCTTTCTTTTATAAAGGAATTAATTACAATGCGTATGCCAGCTAATTGCTAAATGACCTGTCAAAATACTAGATATTTCAAATGGGGGAGAGGGAGATGATCCGGCAAGTGAGGGGGAAGGTCGGGAGCAAGCAAACATGGGCAGGATCTTGTGGGGAAGAGGAAAAATAGAGACTAACTCGCCACAGGAGAGATGTGGCTGGCTACGAGCAATTCGATGGCTGGCAAGTCTATCTGTTAATGAGTTCCAAAAAGGCCGCTTTCCCAGTCTGATATGCTGACACAGCACAGCCAGGTCAGGAAAATATCGAATGTCCCTTTGATTGTCCAATGAGTGATTCAGGGAAGAGGGCCCACCAACGTATCACCAGCCAGCTCTGAATGGAGCTCAGCCCGAGAGCCAGAGCCCCAGGAGAAAACATTAGGCCCCTTTGTGAGTCCACAGATGGAGCAGCCTGTCCCGGATCTGTCTGGTCCTCACCCCATAGATGACGGGGTTCAGCATGGGGGGTAGCAGGAGATACACGTTGGCAATGAGAACGTGGAAATGCGGGGGCACATTGTGGCCAAATCGTTGTGTGAGTAATGAGAAAAGACCTGGGATGTAAAAGGCTAAGATGGCACAAAAGTGGGAGCCGCAGGTCCCCAAAGTCTTGACCCGGGCATTCTCCGTGGGGAGGCTGAAGATGGCCCTGAGGATCTGTATGTAGGACACCGTGATAAAAAACACATCCAGACCTGTCACAAAGAATAACACAAAGAGGCCGTAGGAATTACTGATGCGGATATCTGCACAAGAAAGCTTCACGATGGCTATGTGCTCACAACATGTGTGGGGGATGATGTTGGTTCGGCAATATGGCAGCTGCTTTACCATCAAGGGAGAAGGCAGTATGAGCAGGCTGCTGCGCAGAGCCATGGCCAGACTGATCTTGGCCACCACAGGGTTGGTCAGGATGGTGGAATGTCGCAGGGGATGGCAGATGGCCACGTAGCGATCCAGCGCCATAGCCAATAAGATCCCACATTCCATCGCTGAAAAGCACTGAAGGAAGAACATCTGGGTGAGGCAGGCACTGAAATCGATCTCCCTTGCATTGAACCAGAAGATGCTCAGGGTTTTGGGGAGGATGGAGGTGCACAGGACCACATCATTGACAGCCAGCATGCAGAGGAAATATTACATGGGCCCATGGAGCCTTCTGTCCATCTTCATGACAAACAGGATGGTCAGGTTCCCCAAGATGGCTATGACATACATGGTGCAGAAGGGGATGGAGATCCAGACATGGGCTGACTCCAGGCCAGGGATGCCCAGCAGGATGAAGGTGGAGGGGTTGGTGAAGTAGGTTGTGTTGGAATCTGACATAGCGTAGGGAAGAAGGTGTCCAGTTCTGAGGCAGAACGGTGTCTCCTGCGTGTACCGTATGTTCTCCTGAGTTGTGGGTACCCAAGGTCTAGGGTGATGGTTGCAGTAACAACACCTGGATAGAGCGACAATGTTAGCTGGAGAAACAACATGCACTATTGTAGGTTGTTCTCATGGGTGACGCAGGCTGGTCGCTTGTCACACACTAAAAAATTACAGTTTCATTATTCAGAGAAATTTATTATGAACAATGGACACTGCTAATGCTAATTCCACATTTGATGGTGCCCCTTGTGGCAGTAATTCCTACAGATCCGGGGATGGACAAACTTGATAGGCACCAGCAAGAAACACGAGGGTGGATACTAGCTTTCCCTCATTGTTCCTTACTGCAGTGAAAGCTGGGCAAAAGAGTCTGTGTAGTCGGGTGCTCCCCATGCACCCGTTTGCTCAAAATCTGTGAGTGTAAAAAAAAAGTGTCCTAGAGAACTGCCAGGGAAAACCAACTAATATGCACTTAAAGCTGAGGGAAATTATCATCCACACTAGTTCTTTATCATAAAAGTTCTTTACTTGTTCTCATACCATAAGAACTAGGGGTCACCAAATGAAAATAACTGGTAGCAGGTTTAAAACAAACAAAGGGAATTTTTTTCACCCAGTGCACAGTCAACTTGTGGAACTCCTTCCCAGAGGATGTAGTGAAGACCAGGACTTTAATAGGGTTAAAAAGAACTAGGTAAATTCATGGAGGTTAGGTCCATCAATGTCTATTAGCCAGGATGAGTAGGAATGATGTCCCTAGCCTCTATTTGTCAGGGGCTGGGAATGGGTGACAGGAGATGGATCACGTGAGGATTACCTTTTGTGTTCCCTCCCTCTGGGGCATCTGGCATTGGCCATTGTCAGAAGGCAGGACACTGGGCTAGATGGACCTTTGGTCTGACCCAGTCTGGCCTTTCTTATGTTCTTAACACAGATTGGGAGGAAAAATTTAAGCAGAAATGCGAATAAAAATAGGGACTTTTGTAAAGAAGAGTTTATCCGATAGCTAAAAATCTTCAATTCCTCAATAAACATGTGTGCAACTTGGGTGAAAATCCTGTTTAAGTGGCAAATTGCAGGCAGCATTGGAGGAAGGGGGAGAAGGACGTGACCTATCACACAAGGGACCAAAAGTAAAAAAATAGCAAGCAACGAATGCGGAAAGTTATCAGAATTCAGGAGGGAGGCTACAACATGAGGGGAAAATCCATGCTTGGCTGGGTCGCTCTGAAAACTCTCATCATGCAAGGTACTTTGAATTTAGCCGTATGAAGTTGAAATCCATCAGCTTGATGGAAAAAACCCAACAACCTAATGTAGATACAACCAGATGTCATCTTCCTTTCCAAGCGCGAACAGATGGACACCATTCCAAATGGACTGAAGATGCAGCATCCATTACAATTGACACTCTACACAGCCTCAGGGGAGACATTGTGCCACTCACTCTGAAAGCAACAGTGGTTCCTCATCCTGTACAGCCAAGAGGAGAAGGTCGAGACAAAGCTCTTCTAATGGAAGACTACCACGCAAAACCCACCTTCCACGCACACTTCCACACGGCTTGACTTCGAAAAAAGAAGATAGGCCATTTACAATACACACTTTCTACTCTGTGGGGAAGTAAATGGACACTAAACTATCTAAACTCCTACAGGCCACAGGGGTCCACACCAGTGACAACCATATGTCACCAACAATATTGTTTATCTACCCAGCAGCTACACCCTTCGCCCAGCAGAAGGGTCTGTCCTATCTCAGGGACTCTCTGTCCCACAATCTCCTTTCACCATCTCTGACCTGGAATATTTCCACCATGCCATTGAAACCCAGAGAAACCATTCTTCCAAAGATATGGCAGGACCAAGCACCATCTAGATCATCCTTGATATATGCCTGTCTAGCCTACTCTTAAATATCTCCAGGGATGGAGATTCCACAACCTCCTGTAATAAGTTGAGTGTCAGTAACATGGAGTCAGCAGGCCTAAATAGAGGCCTGTAACATGAAAACAGCAACAGGCCTGCAATCTAGTGAGCAAGACTTTGGTTCAGTAAGAGGAGCCAAGAAAGAGGCCCTATTGATAACTGTGTAATTGTGTAAGTTAGGTAGAGCATGGAAGGACACAGGGAGGCACTGGGTACAGTCTGTAAGCCAAAAGGGAGTAACGGAACATCTTAAGAAATGTCTTGGTACAAAGACTCCCTAAAAACGAATGCACATACCGACCTAGGTTCAGGACCAGGTCGGAATTGACAGCATGAAGGATAGTAAGTAAGCCCCCCTTCCGTAAGGTGAGGGGTGGTATCTAGGCAACAGAGGGTGGCAACCCGGTACGTAAAGAAATGATGTAAGTTGTTTGTACCTGTCTATAAAAGGACACCGCAGAGGGTGCTCTCCGGCTGACCTTGGGGGGGGCGCACTAGGCGCCTGAACGGCAGGTGTCATTGCCTGAACTTACAGAACGCACAGTAGCTTAACTTTGACTAACTGCTGTTACTATCTGTTATATGGCAATAGGCCTGCCTGGTGTTGGTACCTTGTCAACGCGGGCCATAGTGCCCAGTGGTGTAACATTGTACTGATCTCTGTTACCAACTGGTAGAGCTTCGCATTTGACAATAAACCTGCTCCATTGATTTCAAACCTTGCCTGCATCTGTCGTTTCCGGGGCCTCTCAGAGATCTCCTGTGTTGACCCAAGTGCACGGGGTCTAACACTCTAGATAAAGGGAGTACCGATTGTTACGCATGCAGCCGAAAGTTTATTATCACCGACGGAGTAGAGGTCCTGTCAGGAGCGCGCCAGGACGACCCTGACCAGACGACGCTGACACTGACAGTCCAGACCACCGAAGGTACCAAGGTACGAAAACACTGAGGTACGACACCTCCCTAGGCAATTTATTCCACTGTTTAACCACCCTGACAGTTAGGAAGTTTTTCCTAATGTCCAACCTCCTTTGCTGCAATTTAACCCCATTGCTTCTTGTCCTATTCTCAGAGGCCAAGGAGAACAATTCTGAAATTTAATTTTTGTTGCTCTTCTCTGGACCTTCTCCAGTTTCTCCACATCTTTCTTTAAATCTGGCTCTTGGAATGTTCTTAAGTATATTAAGAACAAAAGATCTCTTAGAAAAGGTTTAGAACAATTTCTAGAGGGAGAAAGGAAACTTATTAATGTGGCACAAAAGGTGGACGTGGTCAAGAAATACTGTTGTTCTGGATTTCGAAAGAAGCAGGGTGAGATGTTAACGTTCCATGAGGTGTTGAAATCCTCTCCAGGCTGTTAGCACTCAAGGAGGAGGTGAAACAGCATCTTGAGTAGAATCTTTGAATTATGAACACCAGCGTTATGGACTGACTAATTAACCGCAAATCTCATTTGGAACCAGAATAACAATCAGAAGGCAGAACAGCCTCCCCTCTCCAAAAAAAAGTAAATACAGGACCAATCTCTTTTAACTGTAAAGTATTAAAAATGAAGGGAGTGTTAGAAAAAAGACATGTCAAGGTTTCAAAAATGTACAGTCTGGTATGGGGTAAGTTAGGAAAACATCCAGGACTATGCTAAATTCCTTTGAACAACTGGGTTTATGGAATACAGGTCTTGTCAAGTAAACCTAAGTTCATCCCTTAAGCAGAGTACACATTTGGTTGATCAAAGGAACAACACAGATGCAACTGACTTTGATTTCTCCAAGGCATTTGACTTAGTAGGGGAAAACATTCAGGTTTAAAAGAAATGAATATTCTACAATATCAGTAGAGTTCAAGGAAAATGGACTAAAAACTGACTAAGTGAAAGATCTCAGGAAGCTGTTGTCAATGGGCAAGTTTCAGCCAATAGTGTGTTTCTAGTGTGGTCCTGCACAGATCAGTTCTAGGCCCAAGCTCTTCAATGGTTTTATCCATGATGTGGAAGCAAACAGAAAATTGCTGCAGATCACATGTGGGTATGAGCCAAAGCAGGGCAGGGTGGCTCCAATGAGGTGGCCAAGGCAGGCACAGTGGTTGATCCGGAGCATTTTAATCGAGTTAAATGCAAATTGTCATCTCAGAGCAAGGAATGCAGGTCCGACCCACCGGCTAAGCACAGGTATTATGGGACATCGTTTTCAGAGTGATGCTCTGTGGAAAAGATTGGATGGGATCCTGGGATGCATGAATGGGGGGTTGGGGGTTACCTACCAGCCCTGTGCTCTTGGGAGCCAGAGAGTGACATTCATGGAAAACCATCCTCCCCGCCTTCCCCTAGGCCTTTGCTAGAATCAGACAAAGCAATGAAAAGGCCGGGGAAGACACACCTAAACTCATTAACGAAACACCCCAGCCTCATCTGCATTGAAGATAGAACTCATTAGCATACAGAATGGAGACCAGCTCTTCCAAGGCAGGAACCACACTGAACTATGGGATACCGAAATCAGAGAAGCACTGCCTGATGGGAAATCTCTGCTCCAGATGCTAATGAACCCAGGCCTGCTCACACCCAAATTAGTCATTATCCGACCAATTCTAGTAACGATCCTATTGACATCTAAAATACTGAAACTGACTAGTTGCATTGTGAGCTCCTTCAAGGAACATCTCCCATAACCAGGGGTGATCAGTCTCTATTGTCTCGCCTCTTTCTCTTCGAACTATTGTCCTATCCCTATAAACACTCCTATCCTTGCCCCAAGAAAAACTGTTCTGATACCTGGATTTAAACTGCATCAGTTCCATTGAGACTCCTTCATCTCCTGTCTGATCGTGCAGGGGGGCTCTGCTCTGCTTGTCTCCTGCCCTCTGCACCCCCGGCTACCATCAGCATCTGGGAACCCCGATCAGTGCAAGCTCCATGGAGTGGTGAGGTCTCTCTCTCTCTCTCTCCCATCAACTACCTCTCTAAGCATAGCATCCTGACCCTGCCCTACGTAAACTGTTATATGGTTACGTAACATTTGTAATAGTTTGATATCTATTCACTACTCAGAAATAAATCACTTTCATTATTAAGCTGGTTACTTCTCTCTCTTTCTTTCTCTTTTGCTCAGTCTTCCTCAAGGGGGGGGTTGTTTTGGCTTCCCCATTCACTCTGCAACAACGCTTCTTGTACCCAAGCTAAAGATCCTTGTAGTGCCCAAAGTCTTGTGGGGTTTGCTCATTGTGTGGTTTACCAGTGAATGATTGTGGTGTGAAAGTGGGGATAGGGAGGTGCTGAACCTGGGGCTGTATGAGGATGGCAGCTTAAAGTGCTGTTAAATCCAGCCCACGGAGTCAAAAGGCACATGAGGGTGAAGTGTGGCATTGCTGTTAACCCAGCCTGCTGAGTCCAGGGACATATGAGGGGTCAGCTTGTGAGTGCTGAGTACCAAGTCCTCTCAGACGTGCTCTGTTAGTGGGGGTGAGTGTCTGTGTGTGTTGCTAAGGTGGGAAGAACCCCGTCCTGAGGAATCTAGTTCCTGCAGGAGAGCTCCAGTGGGAGGGGGAATTGTCAGCAGGGAGAATTCAGCTCTATATGAGAGCACAAGTAAGCACAAGCAGCACACTGATAGAATTGATAACCAGGGCCGGACTAAGGGGTGGGCAAGCCGAGCAGCTGCCTGGGGCGCCAACCGATGGGGAGCGCCTGATGGCAGCTGTAAGGGGCGCGCAACGTCCCTTATAGCTGCCATCAGGCTCCGCGCGCCGCCCACAAAACAGACATAAGACTCTCTCACAGAGAGAAAGCTGTTGCTTGCCATTTCAGCCAGACTGACCATTCCCTCAATGACCTTAAAACATCCATATTGCTTCAAAGAGATTTTAACTCCAAACTTCAAAGAGAAGCTTCAGAATTGTCATTCATGCTTAAATTTGACACTTTATGTATGGGTCTAAACAAAGACTCTAATTATCCCACCCATTACAAAGATAGCTTCCCCAATTATCACCCCTAATGTCATTACCTCACAGACACCCTCTCCCCCACTCTGTTCTAAAATTTGATTTGTCAATTTCACATGTGTTCATTTTTCTGATTGTATCACTTTGGTATATATGGTTGTACCACTTTTCTTCCACAAATTGATCTGAGGTGAGTTTGTAATAAGTTTGTGCTGAAGATTTTAGTGTTAGAATTAGCTAAGCATTTGTTACTTTCGATTTGTAATCTACTTTGCCCTGCTTGTTCTCACTTATAACCACTTCAATCCTACTGCTTCTACCTACTAAAATCACTTTTACTTACTATCAAGCCCAGTGTAAACAATTATTACCTGGGGGAGCAACCAGTGGACACATTCTCCCTTTCACTGCTAATAGGGGCTTACCCAAATAGTTCATTGGGAGTTGATCAGAGCGGGAAGGTGAGTGGCAGTGGCTGTGTCAGCACTTTGGGAGGCCCCCCAAGGGGTCTTCTGTAACCTCACCCCGTCACAGAGCACTCAGCATTACGCCAGGTTTTCTTCCGATTAACTTTAATTGTGAAATACACACGGACGTACAGAGCAGCCAATTCCTCCCTGGCTCAGCCCAGAGCCCAAGAGTTTTCCTCTCCCTTTGGGAAGGGCCTTTAATTAGTGTGTACTCCTGAAGATGGATAAATAGCCCAGACTGGCTTTTCTCCAGCCTGCTCACATGGAGACGTCTGCTTCTCCACTAGAGGCTGAGGGAACCTCACTGAGATTGCACGGAGCTATACAATGATCAGCGCACAGAACTGTTGTCTCTCAGCGTGGGATGCTGAAGGAGATATTGTGCTGAGAGTGATGTGGGACAGAGCGATCTAAGGGGGATTCCCAGGGAAGCCAAAATTCACAGGTATTCTTTTCTTGCTCAACAAAGGCAGGGCACAGGGGGAGTGATAGGGTAGACAGTAAGTCTGTGGGTCTCACCATGGGAAAAACATCTTCTTCCCTAGCTTCATTGGCGAATTCAGCTGAACTGTTGTGCCTGAAACTTTCTAATAATACTGTGCCAGACGCCAACTCTTAGCTCAGACATTTCTGTCCAACTACTTTGAATTTGGCCAACTCAGAAGCAACAGGAAACAAGGACTTCTACCCAAAGGGGTCAGACCTCGTAACGTAAGGTGGTGCCGGCAGTATCACCTACAATGGCCAATCCATTTCTGAATCCTATTCAGGTAGGTTCTGTGCTCCTATAATGTCTTGGGAAGGAGTTCCACAGGAGAAATGAGTTTTATACAATTTTCTTTTGTCAGATTTATATCTTCAAGCCTTTCAGTTTAACTGAATATCCCCTTGCTCATGTGTTGTGAGACCGCGTTCAGAAAATGCCTGATCTAGTTGCTTTGTCGGTAGATTGCTAAGGTTTCAAGTCAGAAAGTTCCATTAGGACATCCAGTCTGAGTTCCCGTATCACACAGGACATTAAATTTCCCCCAGCTAGCCCCATGTTGAGCTCCATAACTTGTGTTTGACAAAGACAGGGTCTAATTTAGGATTTTGCATCATAAGGAACATAGCCAAGGTCCTCTAGTCTAACCCCCTGCCAAGATGCGGGGTTTGTTGAATGTAACGAAAAATATATTGACAGCCACTTGACCCCAGTGTCGACAACAGGAGGCCAAGGTGCTAGCTCTTCCACCCTTTGTTACTGCCTCTGAGGGGACCGATTGATGAGGGGACCCTGCACTGTTGTATCTACACTGATGCACTATGACAACACAGCTGCAGCTTGGTAAGTGTAGACAAGCCCGCAAGCAGATCTTCCAGACATACATCCTGTCTGGATCCAGAGACATGCAGAGTTAGAGAATGTACAACTTCTTTGCTGCAATTTGTTCCAATGGTTAATCACCCTCAGTGCTAAACTCTGGCCATCGTTTCCAGCCAGAATTTGTCTGGTTTCGGCTTCCGGCCACTGAGTTCTGCTCTGCCTTTTTTTGCTCAATTAAAGAGCCTGCTCTTACGCAGGGTTTTCTTCCCATGAATCTCTTGCCTGATTCTCTTCTTGATAGGTAGGTGAAGCTCTTCATGTCTCTCTGTGTCAGGCATTTTGTCCAGCTTCAGATTATTGTTTGGCTGATTTTTTCACCTTGTCCAACTTTTCAAAATCCTTTTTTTTCCAAATCTGGACTCCAGGACAGGACAAAGTCGGTTTTACTGATTCCAGGTGCAGAGGTAAAATCCGTCCCCTGCTCCAACTCACCCCAGTTACCAGATTTGCCCAATACTCTGGGGTATGCTCATTGATTAGGGTTACTCTTATGGGACTGGAGAAGGTTATCAATTCTATCAGTGTGCTGCTTGTGCTTACTTGCGCTCTCATATGGAGCTGAATTCTCCCTGCTGACAATTCCCCCTCCCACTGGAGCTCTCCTGCAGGAACTAGGTTCCTCAGGATGGGGTTCTTCCCACCTTAGCAACACACCCAGACACTCACCCCCACTAACAGAGCATGTCTGAGAGGACTTGGTACTCAGCACTCACAAGCTGATCTCTCATATGTCCCTGGACTCAGCAGGCTGGGTTAACAGCAATGTCACACTGCACCCTCATGTGCCTTTGGACTCCGTGGGCTGGATTAAACAGCTCTTTCAGCTGCCATTCTCATACGCTCCCAGGTTCAGCACCTCCCTATCCCCACTTTCACACCACAATCATTCACTGGTAAACCACATGATGAGCAAACCCCACAGGACTTTGGGCACTACAGGGATCTTTAGCTTGGGTACAAGAAGCGCTATTGCAGAGTGAATGGGGAAGCCAAAACAACACCCCTTAAGGAAGACTGAGCAAAAGAGAAAGAAATAGAGAGAGAAATAACCTGCTTAACAATGAAAGTTATTTATTTCTGAGTAATGAATAGATATCAAACAGTTATAATTTTAAATCTAATAGTTACAATATTAAATCTAAATTGAAACTGATTACAAATGTTAGGTAAGCATATAAGTTTACATAGGGCAGGGTCAGGAGGCTATGCTTAGCGAGGTAGTTGATGGGAGAGAGAGAGAGAGAGAGAGAGAGACCTCACCACTCCATGGAGCTTGCACTGATCAGGGTTCCCAGATGCTGATGGTAGCCAGGGGTGCAGAGGGCAGGAGACAAGCAGAGCAGAGCCCCCTGCACGATCAGACAGGAGATGAAATCTCAATGGAACTGATGCAGTTTAAATCCAGGTATCAGAACAGTTTTTCTTGGGGAAAGGATAGGAGTTTTTGTAGGGATAGGACAATAGCTCAAAGAGAAAGAGGAGAGACAATAGAGACTGATCACCCCTGGTTATGGGAGATGTTCCTTGAAGGAGCTCACAATGCAACTAGTCAGTTTCAGTATTTTAGATGTCAATAGGATCGTTACTAGAATTGGTCGGATAATGACTAATTTGGGTGTGAGCAGGCCTGGGTTCATTAGCATCTGGAGCAGAGATTTCCCATCAGGCAGTGCTTCTCTGCTTTCGGTATCCCATAGTTCAGTGTGGTTCCTGCCTTGGAAGAGCTGGTCTCCATTCTGTATGCTAATGAGTTCTATCTTCAATGCAGATGAGGCTGGGGTGTTTCGTTAATGAGTTTAGGTTTGTCTTCCCCAGCTTTTTCATTGCTTTGTCTGATTCTAGCAAAGGCCTAGGGGAAGGGGGGGAAGGATGGTTTTCCATGAATGTCACTCTCTGGTTCCCAAGAGCACAGGGCTGGTAGGTAACCCCCCACCCCCCATTCATGCATCCCAGGATCCCATCTGATCTTTTCCACAGAGCATCGCTCTGAAAACTATGTCCCATAATACCTGTGCCTTAGCCAGTGGGTCGGACCTGCATTCCTTGCTCTGAGATGACAATTTGCATTTAACTCGATTAAAATGCTCCGGATCAACCACTGTGCCTGCCTTGGCCACCTCATTGGAGCCACCCCGCCCTGCTTTGGCCCATACCCAAATGTCATCTGTAGCAATTTTCTGTTTGCTTCCACATCATGGATAAAACCATTGAAGAGCTTGGGCCTAGAACTGATCTGTGCAGGACCACACTAGAAACACACTATTGGCTGAAACATGCCCATTGACAACAGCTTCCTGAGATCTTTCACTTAGTCAGTTTTTAGTCCATTTTCCTTGAACTCTACTGATATTGTAGAATATTCATTTTTTTTAAACCTGAATCTTTTCCCCTACTAAGTCAAATGCCTTGGAGAAATCAAAGTCAGTTGCATCTGTGTTGTTCCTTCTATCAACCAAATGTGTACTCTGCGTAAGGGATGAACTTAGGTTTACTTGACAAGACCTGTATTCCATAAACCCAGTTGTTCAAAGGAATTTAGCATAGTCCTAGATGTTTTCCTAATTTACCCCATACCAGACTGTACATTTTTGAAACCTTGACATCTTTTTTTTTAACACTCCCTTCATTTTTAATACTTTACAGTTAAAAGAGATTGGCCCTGTATTTCCTTTTTTTTGGATAGGGGAGGCTCTTCTGCCTTCTAATTGTTATTCTGGTTCCAAATGAGATTTGCGGTTAATTAGTCAGTCCATAACGCTGGTGTTCATAATTCAAAGATTCTACTCTAGATGCTGTTTAACCACCTCCTTGAGTGCTAACAGCCTGGAGAGGATTTCAACACCTCATGGAACGTTAACATCTCACCCTGCTTCTTTCGAAATCCAGAACAACAGTATTTCTTGACCACGTCCACCTTTTGTGCCACATTAATAAGTTTCCTTTCTCCCTCTAGAAATTGTTCTAAACCTTTTCTAAGAGATCTTTTGTTCTTAATATACTTAAGAACATTCCAAGAGCCAGATTTAAAGAAAGATGTGGAGAAACTGGAGAAGGTCCAGAGAAGAGCAACAAAAATTAAAGGTCTAGAGAACGAGAGCTATGAGGGAAGGCTGAAGGAACTGGGCTTGTTTAGTTTGGAAAAGAGAAGACTGAGAGAGTACATGATAGTGGTTTTCAGGTATCTAAAAGGGTGTCTCAGAGAGCAGGGGGGGAATTGTTCTCGTTGGCCTCTGAGAATAGGACAAGAAGCAATGGAATTAAACTGCCACAAGGGAGATTGGACATTAGGAAAAACTTCCTATCAGGGTGGTTAAACATTGGAATAAGTTGCCTAGGGAAGTTGTGGAATCTCCATCCCTGGAGAAATTTAAGAGTAGGCTAGACAGGCATCTATCAGAGATGATCTAGACGGTGCTTGGTCCTTTCGTAGCTTTGGAAGAATGGTTTCTCTGGGATAGTGTGTTGTTCAATGGCACAATGGAAGTATTTCAGGTCAGAGATGGTGAAAGGAGATTGTGGGACAGAGAGTCCCTGAGATAGGACAGACCTTTCTGCTGGGCGAAGGGTGTAGCTGCTGGGTAGATAAACAATACTGTTGGTGACTTATGGGTATCACTGGTGTGGGCCCCTGTGGCCTGTAGGAGTTTAGACAGTTTAGTGTCCATTTACTTCCCCACAGAGTAGCGAAGTGTGTATTGTAAATGGCCTGTCTTGTTTTTGTGAAGTTAATCCGTGTGGAAGTGTGCGTGGAAGGTGGGTTTTGTGTGGGAGTTTTCCATTGGAAAAGCTTTGTCTCGACCTTCTCCTGTTGGCTGTACAGGATGAGGAACCACTGTTGCTTTCAGAGTGAGTGGCACAATGTCTCCCCTGAGGCTGTGTAGAGTGTCAATTTAAATGGATGCTTCATCTTCAGTCCATTTGGAATGGTGTCCATCTGTTCGCGCTTGGAAAGGAAGATGACATCTGGTTGTATGTGCATGAGGTTGTTGGGTTTTTTCGATCAAGCTGATGGATTTCGACTTCATACGGCTAAATTCAAAGTACCTTGCATGATGAGAGTTTTCAGAGCGACCCAGCGAAGCATGGCTTTTCCCCTCATGTTGTATCCTCCCTCCTGAATTCTGATAATTTTCCGCATTCTTTGCTTGCTATCTTTTTACTTTTGGTCCCTTGTGTGATAGGTCACGTCCTTCTCCCTCTTCCTCCAATGCTGCCTGCACTTTGCCACTTAAGCAGGATTTTCACCCAAGTTGCACACATGTTTATTGAGGAATTGAAGATTTTTAGTTATCAGATAAGATGTTCTTTACAAAAGTCCCTATTTTTATTCACATTTCTGCTTAAATTTTTCCTCCCAATCTGTGTTAAGAACATAAGAAAGGCCAGAATGGGTCAGACCAAAGGTCCCTCTAGCCCAGTGTCCTGTCTGCCGACAATGGCCAATGCCAGATGCCCCAGAGGGAGGGAACACAAAAGGTAATCCTCACGTGATCCATCTCCTGTCACCCATTTCCAGCCCCTGACAAATCATAAAATCATAGAATACTAGGACTGGAAGGGACCTCAAGAGGTCATCGAGTCCAGTCCCCTGCCCTCATGGCAGGACCAAATACTGTCTAGGCCATTCCTGATAGACATTTATCTAAGCTACTCTTAAATATCTCCAGAGATGGAGATTTCACAACCTCCCTGGGCAATTTATTCCAGTGTTTGACTACCCTGACAGTTAGGAACTTTTTCCTAATGTCCAACCTAAACCTCCCTTGCTGCAGTTTAAGCCCATTGCTTCTTGTTCTATCCTCAGAGGCCAAGATGAACAAGTTTTCTCCCTCCTCCTTATGACACCCTTTTAGATATCTAAAAACTGCTATCATCTCCCCCCTCCGTCTTCTCTTTTCTAAACTAAACAAACCCAATTCCTTCAGTCTTCCCTCATAGGTCATGTTCTCTAGACCTTTCATCATTCTTGTTGCTCTTCTCTGGACCCTCTCCAATTTCTCCACATCTTTCTTGAAATGTGGTGCCCAGAACTGGACACAATACTCCAACTGAGGCCTAACCAGCGCAGAGTAGCGTGGAAGAATGACTTCTCATGTCTTGCTCACAACACACCTGTTAATGCCTCCCAGAATCATGTTTGCTTTTTTTGCAACAGCATCACACTGCTGACTCATATTCAACTTGTGGTCCACTATAACCCCTAGATCCCTTTCTGCCATACTCCTTCCCAGACAGTCGCTTCCCATTCTGTATGTATGAAACTGATTGTTCCTTCCTAAGTGGAGCACTTTGCATTTGTCTTTATTAAACTTCATCCTGTTTACCTCAGACCATTTCTCCAATTTGTCCAGGTCATTTTGAATTATTACCCTATCCTCCAGATTAGTCAACCCTCCCAGCTTGGTATCATCTGCAAACTTAATAAGCGTACTTTCTATACCAATATCTAAATCGTTGATGAAGATATTAAACAGAGCTGGTCCCAAAACAGACCCCTGCGGAACCCCAGTTGTTATGCCTTTCCAGCAGGATTATGAACCATTAATAACTAATCTCTGAGTACGGTTATCCAGCCAGTTATGCACCCACCTTATAGTAGCCCCATCTAAGTTGTATTTACCTAGTTTATCGATAAGAATATCATGCGAGACCATATCAAACGCCTTACTAAAGTCTAGGTATACCACATCCACTGCGTCTCCCTTATCCACAAGACTCCTTATCCTATTAAAGAAAGCTATCAGATTGGTTTGACATGATTTGTTCTTTACAAATCCATGCTGGCTGTTCCCATCACCTTGCCACCTTCCAAGTGTTTACAGATGATTTCCTTAATTACTTGCTCCATTATCTTTGCTGGCACAGAAGTTAAACTAACTGGTCTGTAGTTTCCTGGGTTGTTCTTATTTCCCTTTTTATAAATGGGCACTAGATTTGCCCTTTTCCAGTGTTCTGGAATCTCTCCTGTCTCCCATGATTTTCCAAAGATGATCGCTAGAGGCTCAGATACCTCCTCTATCAGCTCCTTGAGTATTCTAGGATGCATTTCATCAGGCCCTGGTGACTTGCAGGCATCTAACTTTTCTAGGTGATTTTTACTTGTTCTTTTTTATTTTACCTTCTAAAACTACCCCTTCCCACTAGCATTCACTATGTTAGGCATTCCTACAGACTTCTCGGTGAAGACCGAAACAAAGAAGTCATTGAGCATCTCTGCCATTTCCAAGTTTCCTGTTACTGTTTCTCCCTCGTCACTGAGCAGTGGGCCTACCCCCTTCTTGGTCTTCCTCTTGCTTCTAATGTATTTATAAAAAGTCTTCTTGTTTCCCTTTATTCCCATAGCTAGTTTGAGCTCCTTCTGTGCCTTTGCCTTTCTAATCTTGCCCTGCATTCCTGTGCTGTTTGCCTATATTCATCCTTTGTAATTTGTCCTACTTTCCTTTTTTTATATGACTCCTTTTTTATTTTTAGATCATGTAAGATCTCGTGGTTAAGCCAAGGCGGTCTTTTGCCGTATTTTCTATCTTTTCGACACATCGGAATAGCTTGCTTTTGGGCCCTTAACAATGTCCCTTTGAAGAACTGCCAGCTCTCCTCAGTTGTTTTTCCCCTCAGTCTCGATTCCCATGGGACTTTACCTATCAGCTTTCTGAGCTTACTAAAATCCGCCTTCCTGAAATCCATTGTCTCTATTTTGCTGTTCTCTCTGCTACCCTTCCTTAGAATTGTGAACTCTAGGATTTCATGATCACTTTCACCCAAGCTGCCTTCCACTTTCAAATTCTCCACCAGTTCCTCCCTATTTGTTAGGATCAAATCTAGAACAGCTTCCCCCCTAGTAGCTTTTTCAACCTTCTGAAATAAAAAGTTGTCTCCAATGCAGTCCAAGAACTTTTTGGATAGTCTGTACCCTGCAGTGTTATTTTCCTAACATATATCTGGATAGTTGAAGTCCCCCATCACCACCAAATCTTGGGCTTTGGATGATTTTGTTAGTTGTTTGAAAAAAGCCTCATCCACTTCTTCCACCTGGGTAGGTGGCCTGTATTAGACTCCTAGCATGACATCACCTTTGTTTTTAATCCTTTTAGCCTAACCCAGAGACTCTCAACACTTCCGTCTCCTATGTCCATCTCCACCTCACTCCAAGTGTGTTCATTTTTAATGTATAAGGCAACACCTCCTCCCTTTTTTCCCTGTCTATCCTTCCTGAGCAAGCTGTACCCTTCCATACAAACATTCCAATTATGTTTATTATCCCACCAAGTTTCTGTGATGCCAACAATGTCATAATTGTACTTATTTATTAGCACTTCCAGTTCTTCCTGCTTATTAGCATTCCTACCCATCCTGGCTAATAGACATTGATGGACCTAACCTCCATGAATTTATCTAGTTCTTTTTAACCCTGTTAAAGTCCTGGTCTTCACTACATCCTCTGGGAAGGAGTTCCACAGGTTGACTGTGCACTGGGTGAAAAAAATTCCTTTGTTTGTTTTAAACCTGCTACCTATTATTTTCATTTGGTGACCCCTAGTTCTTATGGTATGAGAACAAGTAAAGAACTTTTATGATAAACTAGCCAATTAGCCCGTCATAAGACGGGATTTTCAGGTCTCTCCTCCACCTTGGTTTTCTCTCCTGAGCCTCCGGTCTCTCGCACCGTCTCTCTCTCTCTCTCTCCTCCTACTGCCCCCCCTCTCTGTCTCAGCTCTTTTCCGCCTCCTGCCTCTCATCTTCTGCCTCTCTCTCTGTCTCTTTGTTTCTCTTCTCCTCCTCCTCCAGCCTCTCCCTCCTCTCCGTCTCTCCCCGCCCCCTTCCCCTGCTGCCACGGGAGAGCCCAAATGGCCCCTTGCTTGTGTACATCACCGCCCCGGCCCTCTTCCCCTCCCGCCGTGGCGCCCAGCTGAGCGCGCAGCCTCTGCCATTCTCATAACATCTGCCAGATATTCCCTGTATATTGGCTGGCTCACAAATTGGTGTTTTCTCCCAAGTGCATATTAGTTGGTTTTCCCTGGCAGTTCTCTAGGAAGAGAGAACTTTTTTTTTACACTCACAGATTTTGAGCAAACGGATGCATGGAAGCCATCGACTACACAGAGTCTTTTTCCCAGCTTTCACTGCAGTAAGGAACAATGAGGGAAAGCTAGTATCCACCCTCGTGTTTCTTGCTGGTGCCTATCAAGGTTGTCCATCCCCGGATCTGTAGGAATTACTGCCACAAGGGGCACCATCAAATGTGCAATTAGCATTAGTAGTGTCCATTGTTCTTAATACATTTCTCTGAATAATGAAAATGTCATTTTTCAGTGTGTGACAAGTGACCAGCCTGCGTCACCCATGAGAACAACCTACAATAGTGCATGTTGTTTCTCTAGCTAACATTGTCGCTCTATCCAGGTGTTGTTACTGCAACCATCACCCTAGACCTTGGGTACCCACAACTCAGGAGAACGTACGGTACACGCAGGAGACACCGTTCTGCCTCAGAACTGGACACCTTCTTCCCTTCGCCATGTCAGATTCCAACACAACCTACTTCACCAACCCCTCCACCTTCATCCTGCTGGGCATCCCTGGCCTGGAGACAGCCCATGTCTGGATCTCCATACCCTTCTGCACCATGTACGCCATAGCCCTCTTGGGGAACCTCATCATCCTGCTTGTTGTGAAGATGGACAGGAGACTCCATGGGCCCATGTACTATTTTCTCTGCATGCTGGCTGTCAATGATGTGGTCTTGTGCACCTCCATCCTCCCCAAAACCTTAAGCATCTTCTGGTTCAATGCCAGGGAGATCGATTTCCATGTCTGCCTCACCCAGATGTTCTTCCTTCATTGCTTTTCAGCGATGGAATCTGGGATCTTATTGGCCATGGCGCTGGATCGCTACGTGGCCATTTGCCATCCCCTGCGACATTCCACCATCCTGACCAACCCTGTGGTGGCCAAGATCGGTCTGGCCATGGCTCTGCGCAGCAGCCTGCTCATAGTGCCTACTCCCTTGATGGTAAGGCGGTTGCCATATTGCCGAACCAATATCATCCCCCACACGTATTGTGATCACATCACCACTGTGAGGCTGGCCTGTGCAGATATCCACATCAGTAATTCCTACGGCCTCTTTGTGTTATTCTTTGTGACAGGTCTGGATGTGTTTTTTATCACGGTGTCCTACATACAGATCCTCAGGGCCATCTTCAGCCTCCCCACGGAGAATGTCCGGGTCAAGACTTTGGGGACCTGCGGCTCCCACTTTTGTGCCATCTTAGCCTTTTACATCCCAGGTCTTTTCTCATTACTCACGCAGCGATTAGGCCACAATGTGCCCCCGCATTTCCACGTTCTCATTGCCAACGTGTATCTCCTGCTACCCCCCATGCTGAACCCCATCATCTATGGGGTGAGGACCAGACAGATCCGGGACAGGCTGCTCCATCTGTGGACTCACAAAGGGGCCTAATGTTTTCTCCTGGGGCTCTGGCTCTCGGGCTGAGCTCCATTCAGAGCTGGCTGGTGATATGTTGGTGGGCCCTCTTCCCTGAATCACTCATTGGACAATCAAAGGGACATTCGATATTTTCCTGACCTGGCTGTGCTGTGTCAGCATATCAGACTGGGAAAGCGGCCTGTTTGTAACTCATTAACAGATAGACTTGCCAGCTATCTAATGGCTCGTATCCAGCCACATCTCTCCTTTGGTGAGTCGGCCTCTGTTCTTCCTCTTCCCCACAAGATCCTGCCCATGTTTGCTTGCTCCCGACCTTCCCCCTCACTTGCCGGATCATCTCCCTCTCCCCCATTTGAAATATCTAGTATTTTGACAGGTCATTTAGCAATTAGCTGGCATAGGCATTGTAATTAATTCCTTTATAAAAGAAAGAAAATTGAGAAATACAAAAACCTACTAAGCTCCGATACTGACGTGCTCTGACATCTTGTGGCTATAATGAATATCAAGTAGTCCTGTGATACCGTAGACACTAAGGGTATGTCTAGACTACATGCCTCTGGCGACAGAGGCATGTAGATTTGTTTACCCAGCATAGGGAAATGAAGCGGCCATTTAAATAATCTCCGCTTCATTTAAATTAAAATGACTGCCGCGCTGTGCCAATCAGCTGTTTGTCAGCACAGCTTCATTTCTCTATGCCGGGTAGCCTAATCTACATGCCTCTGTCGCCAGAGGCATGAAGTCTAGACACACCTTAAGGGCATGCCTACACTACAGCGTTATTTTTACTGACTCTGAAGAGAAAGAGACCCCACTGGGCCTGCTTGAGACTCCCTCAGCTTTGGTGGTGAGCTCAGTAGCAGGCAGGTGACAGGGGCTGGCTGGGGACATGCCCCCATACGGGTCAGGCACTGCCCCAGCTCCCCTCAGGCACGCGTTACGGAGCGGGGGGGGGGAGTTGCTTGTGCAGGAGTTGCTGCTGTTCCCCTTCCATTGCTGTCAGGGGTGAGGGGAAGTGCCCAGCATCCCTGTATCCCTCTTCCTCCTGTCTAGGGTGGGCCCCCCTTGTCCCCACACTCCCTGCAGACACCATCCCCTGTCCTGAGCCCATCACACTCCCAGCCCTGATTCCTGCACCCCTCCACACACCTCCTCCCCCTGCCCTGGGACCTCACCCCAACCCCGACTCCTGCACCCTCCACACCTCCTCCCCTGCCCGGAGCCCCTAACCCCAACCCAGACTCCTGCACCCTCCACACACCTCTTCCCACTGCCCTGAGACCCTTACCCCAACCCGGACTCCTGCACCTCCACAAACCTCCTCCCTGCCCTGAGCCCCTCACCCCCACCCGGACTCCTGTGCCCACCACACATCTCATCCCCTGCCCTGACCCCTCACCCCCAACCCCGACTCCTGCACCCTCCACTCCCCCCCCAACAGTGAACAGCCCTAATCTGAATTCTATTTGTTATCCTCACTGACTACCTGACTTTTTTGTACTTAGTGACCCTTTCCTACTATTGTTTGTTACCTAAAGCAGCAGGTTCTTTGAAATGCAAAAGGGAAACAGGCTCAGGGCCTGGGGCTGGTGCGCGACCCTCCCCACAGTGGGACAGGCAGAGACTCTGTGATAAACCTACTCTAGCCGGCGAGATCACACCGCTCTGGGGTCCTGTGCTGGGAGCTGGGGGAACCGGCCGGATCCTCTTGATGGCTGGTTGATGAGTGGCCAGTGAAAGCCGGCGTGTCTCTGCAGCTGGGTGCGCTCCTGTCTGGGTGGGGCTGTGCTAGTGCAGGGCCTGGAGAGGACCACAGCTTGTCACAGCCTCACAGCAGGAAAGGGAGCCCATGTCCACATGCCAGAGGACTCAGCCATACCCACCTCCCCGTGCCGCAGTCTGCCTATCTGCACAATGGGGATATGGGCACAGCAACATTCTTTTGCAGGGCAATTTGAAAATCCTTCCATGAAAGGGGATGCACAGAGCGATGACAGTTACTGGTGTGAATCAACCATCTCTGATCTGCTAGTGCCATCCCCTTTGCTTGTGCAGAAAGTATCCATGTCTCCCTCATCTTGTCATTGGTCTGGCTGGCTACGATTGGCACGTCCCTTCTGTGTATTGACAATGTAGGCAGCTTCCCTAGTCTTCTTCCTACTCAAATATAATTTAAAGATACAGAAATGCACAGAGCAGCCAATTCCTCCCTGACTCAGCCCAGAGCCCAACAGTTCTCTCCCTTTGGGAAGGCCCTTAATTACTGTTTACACATGAAGCTGGATAATTAACCCAGAAGTGCAGAGAGGCTGGTCTCGAGCCACATTACGTCCAGATGCTGCTTCTCTACCGGAGGCTGAGGGAACCCACCGGGACTGGCCACAGCGGTGTTATAAATGGTGCACACACCGTGGTGGTTCTCAGTGTGGGACGCTGTTGCAGACGCTCGGCTGAGAGGCATGTGCTGCGGCTGCCTGAGGGGGATTCCCAGGGAAGACACATCCCTCTCTGGTACCTAGCTCTTGCTGAGAAGCTCTCTTGCAAGATGGGCACGATGGGACATCAAGTAAGTCCGTGCCCCTTTCTGCTCCGCACGGCTAGTAACCACCTCAGGGCGCTTGCCACGGAGTGAGGAGTTTGTTCCAGGATCACGGCTCGTACGTCCTTCTCTTGGGTGCACCCTGTGTTGTCCCGGAGCCTGGTCTCCTGCCCCTAGGTGGCTGCATTTCAGTGGCACAGTGAAACATCAGGATGGAATATCCTCACAGACGTACAATTTAATGCCAGATTCTGAGGCCGTGGCCCGTACTTTGCTCAGGCCCCAATGAGGGACAGCTCCTCTTGGAGTAAGAATAAACAGCTCAGGAGCCAGTTGTGTGTGTGAATGCACCGAAAGTCTCCCCTCCACCTACTGCATGTCAGGGGAAAAAAATTTCAGTAGGAGGGTGGTGAAGGACTGGAATGGGTTCTCTAAGAAGGGGGTGGAATCTCCATCCCTAGAGGTTATAATAATAAGAGGAAATGGAGCTATACCTATCTTATAGAACTGAAATGGACCTTGAAAGATCATCTAGTCCAGTCCCCTGCCTTCACAACAGGACCAGGTACCATCTCTGACAGATTTGCCCCAGACTTTCACTGTGATTGAAGGTTCCCACATTTGTGTGTTGTGAGACACAGTAAATATAAATGCCTCATCTGCTTCCTGTGGAAATTCATAGGGTTTAAGACCCAAAAAGGGCCATTAGATTTTCTAATCTGACCTCCTGTTAAATGTCACCCTCTTACCCCTGAATTGAGCTTCATAGCTTGTGTTTGACTACAGCCTGGTCCACACTAAGATTTCACATCATAGGATCATGAAGCCATAGTGCAAGGGTCTGGTGGTCTAATTCCCCATCAAGATGCCGGACTGATCGTGTCTAAACCCTCCCAGACTGATGACTCTCGAGTCATCCTTGAAAAATTCCAGTGAAGCAGCTTTCCCCGAGGTCTCTCTACATTGTCCTATTTATAAAGTTTAGCCTGAGATTTCATCAGGTGGTGGGACACAGTTTTCCATAAAGCCTGTTGTTCCTTGGCATTGATTATATTCCAAGACTGTTGACTAATCCCACACCAGTTTTTCCAATGGTTCCAAACATTGTAAAATCATTATTTAAAAAAATCTTTCCCTTTATTTTTTAACACTTAAAAAATGTCCTGCATCTGTCTTTTTTTCTTTGGTTGGTTTGGTTCTGCTGGGGCCTGATCACTGACTTATGATTCCAAATGAGAGGAAGGCTGGATCAGCCCATTTGTAATTCTGGTGTTCAAAATGCTGAGTCTATGTAGAGGCTTGTTTAACATCCTCTCTGAGAGCTAATGGCTTAGAAAGCATTTCCTCCTCACCTGAGATGAGTAAATCATGCTGCTTCTTTCATAGTGGGAAACAAAACTATCTCTTGGAACACACCTGTGTTTTCTTCAACATTCACAAGTTTCCATTCTTCTTCTAGCAACTGGACAAAATGCTTTTCTAGTCTTTCTTTCCTTCTTAATATATGAAATGGGCTCTTTTCTGCCAAAAGTTTTCCCTGATACCTTTAATATCCCTTATCAATTTTCATAGCTTCCCTTTCGGATTGTTTGCTATTTAGAATCATAGAATCCCAGGGCTGGAAGAGACCTCAGGAGTCATCAAGTCCAGCCCCCTGCCCAAAGCAGGACCAACCCAACTAAATAATCCCGGCCAGGGCTTTGTCAAGTCGGGACTTCAAAACCTCTAGGGATGGAGATTCTACCACCTCCCTAGGGAACCCGTCCCAGTGCTTCACCACCCTCCTAGGGAAATAGTGTTTTCTAATATTCAACCTAAGCTTCCCCCATTGCAACTTGAGACCATTGCTCCTTGTTCTGCCACCTGCCACCCCTGAGAACAGCCTCTCTCCAGCATCTTTGGAACCCCCCTTCAGGGAGTTGAAAGCTGCTATCTAATCTCCCCTCACTCTTCTCTTCTGCAGACTAAACAAGCCCAAATCCCTCAGCCTCTCCTAGTAGATCAGGTGTTTCAGCCCCCTCATTTTTCTTGCCCTCTGCTGGATTTTCTCCAATGTGTCCATATCCTTTCAGTAATGGGGGGAGCAGAACTGGGCACAATACTCCAGATGTGGCCTCACCAGCATGGAATAAAGGTGGATAAACACTTCTTATGTATTTTTCCATTTTCCTATTTGTTCTATATATTGCATTTTCTCCCCTAATGGCTCCCTTGTCTTTGCCACTGAACTGGGTTATTAGCCAAAGCTGTCCACTTTCTTGACTCTGGCTTTTTAGCTATTTAATAAACATTTCTTAAAGAAAGCTAAAGTTTCATTCCCATTTTTCTGTTTAGTTTTGTTCCCCCCCCCCCAATCCGTTTTCCTGATAATTGCCCCACCTTTGGGGAATTAGCCCTTTTGAAGGAGCAAGTATGTAAAGATATCACTAGCAGTGAACAGGTGTGAAACCGAATGGGAGCTGTACCGTTCTTTATTTTCCTCTCCTCTGTCATATGTCCCCTTCTATGTCTCCTCTCTGAACGGAACAGTCCCAGTCTTTCAGTCGGTCCGTCTGTGTCAGTCTTCCTCTCCCTCCACTTGCAGCCTGTCTCTCAACTCCCCTGGTGTACTTTGTATCCTTTACAGAGTCTGGATGACCAAAGCTGAGTGCATGTCCATAGCAGGTTACTCTCCATCCCATTCCTTAGCTATCCTAATGTTTTCTTTGTTTTGGCCACTGCTGTGAATGAAGAGGGGTTTCTACGGAGCTGCTATCACTGACACCCGGGGCCTTTTCCCTGAGGTGTGTTCTAGTTTCCCTGAGGTGTGTTTCCCCGGCACATGTCTTGGCAACATCATTATTATTATTATTGTTGTTGTTGTTGTTGTTTTCTTCCAAGCTCAGAGATATATTGGAATCATCTAGATGGGGAACTCCATACAGCATGGACCTTCTAGCCTGGGTTTCGTTGCACTAAGGATCACTATGGGATAAACATCCACCTTTGTTTCTTGTGGTTGCCTATTCAGATTAGGGTTTATTGACCCATGGAGCACGATCAGATACAAAACGAACATTATTAGCTGCTGCAATAGATCGTTACTGGGCAGGAGACTGCCAGTACCAGGGAAAAGTCAAAATCACCTTCTTCGATCGACAGCCGTTTATTTGACAAGGAAGGGGTGCGAAGCAGTAGAGCCATCTTTCCCCTCAGGAATGGTGCTGGCCTTACACAGTATCCTGACTGGCGAACAAAGCAGTGTAGAGCAGGGGTGGACAAAAGGGCCTCCGCGGACCGGATCCAGCCTGGCAAGTGGGTTGATCCTGCCTGCGGAGGCCCTGCCGCTCCCCCACCCCCAGGCCAATTAGGGCTGGGGCGGGGGGCTAGTGCACGAAACTTCCTTCCGCCCTACAAGGAGCACGCGGCACTTCAAAGTGCTAAGCACTCCTTGCAGGGTGGGAGGAGACGTCAGGCGCTCCCCCAACCCCGAGCCCTGATTGGTCTGGGGGCCGGGGTGCTGCGTGAAGTTTCCCTGTGAGGCGCGCACGGCACTTTGAAGTGCAGTACACTCGTGCAGCGTGGGGGCGGGGCAAAGGAAGCTTCACGCAGCTCCCCCAACCCCTGGCCCTGATTGGTCTGGGGGTTGGGAGAGCGCGCGAAGCCTCCTCCTGCCCTGCGAGGAGCACGTGGCACGTTAAAGTGCTGCGCACTCCTCGCAGGGTGGGGGTAGGGCGGGAGGAGGCTCCATGCTCCCCCTGCTCCCAGGTCAATCAGGATCTGGTGGTGGGGGAGCGTGGGAAGCCTTTTCACGTCCTTCAAGGGGCATGGGTGCCTAGTGGGAAGGGGGAAGTAAAGGGTCTCCCCCAACCCCAGACCAATCATAATCTCGGGGTGGGGTAGCACAGAAGTATCCTGGCCCCACCCCTTCTGGTTTAGGCCATGCCCCTTCCGGGCGGCCCAGGGCCACTTCCAATATTTTAGAAGTGGTCCCCAGCCCAAAGTTAGTGCCCACCCCTGGTCTAGAGAGCGGTTTCTTCACTTCTCTTTCTTCTCCTCCCCTCTCAGGCACTTGGTCTGTCCCAGGTTCCCTTGGAGTAAGACCTTGGTTGCCTCGAGACTCCCTTATTCACAGTCCTACTCGCGCTCATGGAACGGAGATTTAGCTGCACAGTCTTGCAGCATCACAGACCCCTCAAAGTGTTAATTAACTATTCCCCTGTAAAAAATGAGTAGTCCTGTGGCACCTTCGAGACTAACAAACATATACTGTATCATGAGCTGTCATGGACAAACCCCACTTCCTCAGATGAGCTTGAGTTGACAAAGAAAGGGGACCCAGAATGTATAACAGAAAAAGAAGGGAAAGGAAAAAAAATACCTGTCGATTGTAGTGCTGGTGCGAATGAGGTGAACTGTGGGGAGTGGAAGTGTCCCATAATTAGCTTTTGATGTTAATGAGGTGTTAAATGTAAGGAAGGCTGGTTTTTTTATAATTATAAAATATTATATAATTATGTAGGTTTTGGGTCCCCCTTTCTTCTCCACTTCAGCTCATCTGAAGAAGTGGGTTTTGTCCACAAAAGCTCATGATACTCTCTATATTTTTGAAAGTCTCTAAGGTGCCCCAAGACCACTCGTTGTTTTTAAGGTTACGGATTAACACGGCGACCCCTCTGATACTGATTCCCCTTGTGCATTCCTCCTAGCCCATTTTACCTAACGTACACACTATCTTTCAAAGGAGTCACACGCCTTAATGTCATGCCCTGTGGGCATCTTATTGCCTATATTTACCTAATTTATGCCTGAGGAGGAGGCTGCGGAACGGCACCAACTGAAAATCACCTCATAGATATTCCCTCCTCAATCAGTCACTTCATCCTCCTTGAGTGGTATCCTTCGTCAGGGTAAGGCCACTCTAGTCAGATTATGTGCCAAATCAAGGTGTTTTACCCATGTTATTTGCTTTCAGGTGGGCACATTTGCTGTCTCAAAGATCAGTCGTAATGATGCACCCAACATGGGGCCAGTCACTTCCACCTCCACCTGAGGCCAGGGGTGCATCTAGACAGCACCTTTCTCTCAGAATAAGCTATGCAATTTGCGCTACTCAAATTGCATAGCTTATTTCAAATGTATTTCAAAATAAAGTGCTATTCCCAGACATTCTGTAGCCCTCATGCAATGAGGTTTACAGGGATGCCAGAATAGCATGCCCATTATTTCAAAATATATTTTGAAATAACAGGCGTGTAGAAAAGACACGGTATAGCTATTGTGGGATACCTCTGAAATAGCTCCGCTGTCTAGACGTACCCTAAGAGAAAGACTCTGCTCCAGGAGTACTCTAGCAATGTAGGTAGGCCAAACCATGTTTGGTACATTCATTCAGCAGAGCCACAGTGACAGTAACTTAGCGTAACCGGCACCAGGTGGAGTCAAACTTGGGACCTTTCAAACTCAGTATAGAAGCCTCTACCCTCTCAGCTAAAAGCCAGCTAGCTCCTAGCCCCTGCTGTAGAGGTCTCTTGTTCTTAACTGTTGCTGTGGTCTAGGTACCACTTGCATTGCTCAGTAACCACACTAGGTGTCTGGGTTACATTAGCACCACCTCAACATTAGTGTTAATGTTCATCATCCATTTCTCTGAATAATGGCAATCTCATCTTTCACTGTGTGGAGAGTGACCAACCTGCTTCACTCATGAGGACAGCCTCCAGTACTACATCTTGTGTCTTATATTAACATTGTCTCTCCATCCAGGTATTTTTTATGCAACCATCACCCTAGACTCTGGGCTCATACAGGAAGTCTGGGGGAGGTATGGTATGTGCAGGAGATACTGTTTTGCCCCACAGACGATCGCCTTCCTCCTACGCCATGTCAGATTCCAACAAAACCAACTTCACCAACCCTTCCACCTTCATCCTGCTGGGCATTCCTGGGTGGGAGGCAGCCCATGTCTGGATCTCCATCCCCTTCTGCGCCATGTACGCCATAGCCATTTTGGGGAACTTCACCATCCTGTTCATCGTGAAGGTAGAGTCGAGCCTCCATGGGCCCATGTACTATTTCCTCTGCATGCTGGCTCTCAATGACCTGGTTTTGTCCACCACCATTCTGCCCAAAATGCTGAGCATCTTCTGGTACAATTCCCGGGAGATAGACTTCAGTGCCTGCCTCACCCAGATGTACTTCCTTCACTGCTTCTCATCGGTGGAGTCTGGGATCTTCGTGGCCATGGCCTTTGATCGTTACGTGGCCATCTGCCATCCCCTGCGACATTCCACCATCCTGACAAACCTTGTGGTGGCCAACATCAGCCTGGCTATTGTGGTACGCGGTGGCATACTTATGCTTCCCCATCCCTTCCTGGCGAGGCGGTGGCCATATTGCAGAACCAACATCATCCCCCACTCATACTGCCAACACATTGCTGTGGTGAAGCTGGCCTGTGCCGACATCAGCATCAGCAGTTACTACAGTCTGTCTGTGGCACTCGTGGTGACTGGTCTGGATGTGTTTTTTATTACTATGTCCTATATCCAGATCCTCAGGGCCATCTTCAGCCTCCCCACCAAGGAGGCTCGGCTGAAGACTTTTGGAACCTGCATCTCCCACCTCTGTGTCATTTTAGTCACGTACATCCCAGCTCTCTTCTCCTACCTCACAGAACGATTTGGCCACAATGTGGCCTTGTATTTCCACATTTTCATTGCCAACGTGTACCTCCTGGTGCCCCCCATGCTGAACCCCATCATCTACGGGGTGAGGACCAAACAGATCCGGGACAGGCTGCTCCCTCTCTTCACTCATAAAGGAGCCTAAAGTTTTCTCCTTGTGCTTTGGCTCTCAGACTGACTCTTTGAAGAGCTGCTGGTAATGTAGTGCTGAAAAACACCGAACACTTTCCTGACCTTGTTGTGCTGTGTTACCATGACAACTGGGGGATCAGCTCATGTGGAACTTACTGGGTTACCCCCTTTCTAATTGCTTTTAACTGGACCCTCCAAAACCATTTCAAGTGACTCTTCCCCTGTGCCAAGACGACTCCTGCTTTGCTTCGTCCCACAAGGCTCTTCCCCTATCACTTACTTCTCCTCTCCCCTCTCCCTCTAATCCTCCAGATCATGTCCACCTCCCACCCACCACCCCGCTCTGCAAAGGAATTGTTTCTGATTTGCGTAGGGATTGTCACAATAACGGTTATTTCAGGGGCTATCTAGGCTCTTGAAAATATAAATTTTTTTGGTCAGATAATATAGCACAGTGTTTCTCAAACTGTGCTCCACGGAGTCCCAGGTCTTCGTGAGATATCTCCAGGGGCTCCCCGAGGTTGAGAAACTGGAAACATCGATAGGTGGACCACTGGGGCTCCGCATACATTTTTACGCATGAAAAGGGCTCCGGAGTGCAAAAAGTTTGAGAACCACTGATATAGCAGTTGCCTGAAGGAGCACTGTATCTAATTCCTATATAGAAGACAGAAAATTAAATAAATATTAGACTCACTCGTATCTAACACTAACATATTTTGACTTTTTGTGGCCAGTCAGTTAAGGGGAGCTGGTCAGGTTAACATTTAAATGCTATAGTGACACTTTATTACTAACTCGAGAACGAGAGAGAGAGAGAGAGCATTAGGACAGGATTCCTGGGTTCTATTTCAGCTCTGAGAGATAGTTGTGGTCCAGTGGCTTACAGAGGATGGGCAGAGACATCTGGGGCCTAAATAAGAATATCAGCATAGCCCTACTGGGTAAGACTAATGGTCCATGTAGCCCATTATCCTGTCTTCAAACAGTAGCCAATGCCATGTGCTCCAGAGGGAATGAAGAGAATCCAACACTTATGAAATGTTTTATGCCCTGACTCTCAATCCCAGTTTCCATCAAACAGAAGATAAGGATGCTGTAGTAGGAAGAGCACCTGAAACATACCTCTGGATATCAGAGGCCTAAGGTGTGGCATAAAAGTACTGGAAAAAGTTGGTTAATGTAAAGCACAGAATGTGGTAAGCACAGGGCGGCTATTTCTAGGCACAGAACACTCCTGCTAGCACATTCCAGAAGGGTTGTACCATGGCAACACCAGCTCATTCCCCACCGAGATCAGGAACACACGGACCCAACATAAAGATGGGACCAGGATGAAAACCTTATGATTTGGGTGAACAAGGGAATGGGAGGCAGCCAGGTACGCCAGAGGGCGGCACCTAGAGGTGTCAGGAGTGATACACGGCCTGTTTGCATTCCTGTATTAAGACATGTCTCAGAGAAGCTGTCTTCGTCCAGTGTTGGGTCCATAGAGAGTCCTACTGAGGTAACTAGGAGTCACTGGGGGGGAAGGCTGTACTGACAGGTCTCCTGCCCCTTCAACGATGATAATCATTTATCTGCACGTTTATCTTTGTGTGTTGTGTTGACGTTGCACAAGTATTCGACACAGCAGATGCTGCGAGAGCCCCCAAAGACCACAAAATCAGATAAGGATGGAAGGCATCAGGCCAGGCTTATTGTCCAATGAAGTACAGGAATAGTTGCCAGTAGACTCTACCAAACCACTTTGCATCTGTATCCCCTGACAATGGACCAACTCAATCAGGGCCCGGAATATGATACGGTCCTTTCGGCTGGACAAAGGCAATTCCCATGAGGTGCACTTTTATACACAGATACAAACACGGTACGCATCACTGCTGATGTACCACGTTGCCACCTTCTGACGTGGCAGATCCACCCATGACCTCATTCGGGGGGGAGGGTGGAATTCGATCAATGTCTATCATGCTGTCAGTGTAGACCCTGTCTTGAACATAGGTCAGTATCTTCTTGTTACAAGCAGCCTTCTATTAGCCAGCTATTTACACACACACACGGAGGAATGACAGTAGATGGACAACTCCTAGGTGGATGCCAAAAGTTTCTGTGGCCCAAGAAGACTGGACGGATGGACATAAACCAAACACAACACCCCATCTAGCTTAAGCGCCAACCAGGAGACCAACACAGCTGTCATTCCAATTGGAAGGTGGCTTGTTTCTTTTGGGCTTCACCTTGAAGATGACGAGGAAGACTAATGGGACACTTGGCTCCCCCCATACTGTGGCAAACATGTGTTGACCCAGTGAAGTGAGTGAGGCTGAGGTCTGGCAAGCAGAAATAGCTGGGGAAGACTTGTTGAACATGGTAGCGAGAGGGACATTTTCAGGGGACAAAGTCAAATATTGGGCATGTGATGGGTACTGGGGAAAACACCCTCATTTTCCTTTGCTCTGCCCCTCAGTTTGGTTTTCTCCTCTGGCACACACCAGAAAGCAGGGTTTTCCAGGATACGGATGTTTCTCTTATATAAAAACGCAACATTAGATCACAGAGAGCTCTACTGCTCCAGAGATGTCACTGGGACATTCTTCATTCTCCATGGACTTTCACCACGGGTGACAGGAGAGGGATCATGTGGGGATTACCTGCTCTGTTCCCTCCCTCTGGTCATCTGGTATTGGCCACTTTTGGCAGACAGGACACTAGATGGATGGTTGGTCTGACCCAGTCTGGCCATTCTTATGTTCATCCCAATGCAATACTCAGCACCCTGCATTCGCCTTGGGTATTCAATTGCAACACATATTGTACAAAATATGCACGTGAAGTGTCTGTGGAAAAGTTATGGTTTGCTGGACTATTCAACATGATGTCCCATCAGTGAACACAAAGGGGCATGGAAGAAAACTTGGACATTCCTGGGGAGGTTCTAATCACAACAAATGTTTTTGTCCTTAACACATTTGCATTATGTTTTATTTAAAAAGTATATGTGTTTTGAAGGGAAATTTGCTCAGGAACATGTCTAGTTCATTGCTCGATTCACTGACAGAGAGGCAGGCTGGGTAATACATGTAAACAGGTCTGCTGTCTGGCCAGGGCAAGATTGTACAGTTCTGTGGGTATAGTCTGGGGAGTTGGGAAGAATTGGCAGGAAATGCTGTTGTTTATTCATGAGGGGCTGGAGAAAGCTGTCATGGAACATAGTTGGCATGTCCCTTGTCCCTGTCTGAGTGCAGGGTATGGAGGATTCTGCAGTTATTCACATTACAGAAGAACATAAGAGCGTCCATACTAGGTCAGACCAGAGGTCCATCTGGCCCAGTATCCTGTCTGCCGAGAGCGGCCAATACCAGATGCCCCAGAGGAAGGGATCACAACAGGGAATCCTCACGTGATCCCTCCCCTGTCACCCATTTCCACACAAACAGAGGCTAGGGACACTGTTGCTACCCATCCTGGCTAATAGCCATTGATGGACCTAACCTCCATGAATCTATCTAGCTCTTTTTTGAACCCTGTTAAAGTTCTAGCCTTCACCACATCCTCTGGCAAGGAGTTCCAAAGGTTGACTATGCGCTGAGTGAAGAAAAACTTCCTTTTGTTTGTTTTAAACCTGCTGCCTATTAATTTTATTTGGTGACCCCTCGTTCTTATATCGTCCGAATAATTAAATAGCTTTTCCTTATTCACTTTTTCCATACCAACCACATTATCACTGTTCTCTATTCACTCTTCTTATTAATGTCAGAGGAAGCTGAGATGAGTATGCGAGAGGGCTCAGCGCGACCCCATTTCCACGCTGCACCCCGGAGACGTTTGTAACGGCATGGCTGCAAGCAGGGTGTCACGCACGGCTCGTTGTGCAGGGTGATGTTTCCACATCAGACACCGGTGCAGAGCTTTAACGTGACACGTGAGATGTGTTGGCTGGAGACTGGTAAAAGAGATGGTCAGCTCGTTCCTTCCTGCTTGGTTATTCCAGGACATTGGAATAGGGACAGAAAAGCAGCAAGACAAGGGAAAACGCTAATGACCCACCTGGGAAGGGAGGCGGGAATTCTCTAGGCTGGGAAGACACGGCAAACGGAGCACAGATCACAACCCGCTAGGGGCAGGAGATGTGGAAGGTGGCAGTGCTGGCGGTGGGGAATCACAGGGAAACCCAAGGAGGTTGGTGAAAAATTGTCATGGGCATTAAAGAAGCAGCACCACAGAAGGCCGGCCAACATGCAAAGTCTGCTTAGATCCTTACCTGATTGAGCACCCAAGCCCCAGTTATGACCTTACGCAGAGAGCCCATGCTGAAGGGGACACTGAGGCGATGTCTACACTGCAGTTTTTTTGCGGACGAGGATATGCAAATGGCATGCTCATTTGCATATCTTCTTCCGATTCTTTTTGCAGAAGAGGTTTTGCTGCTAAAAAGTCCTGTGTAGATGGGGCCATTTGTCAGAAAAAAAGCCCTTTTGCGCAAGAGCCCTTATTCCTTAAACATCGAGGTTTACAGGATCTTGCAAAAAAGGGTGTTTTTCCGACAAATGACCCCGTCTACATGGGGCTTTTTAGTGGCAAAACTGCTTCCGCAAAAAGAATCGGAAGAAGATATGCGAATGAGCATGCCATTTGCATATCCTCTTCCGCAAAAGAACCACAGTGTAGACATCGCCTGAGGGGAAAGGAAAACCAGGCAGTAAAGATATGTTAAAGCTCAAGGCAGAGTTGAAAGACACAAATGTCCAAGCAGAAGGCACGACACATTAAAAAAAACCAAGATTTTAAAATGCTTCCTTGGGATAAAATATTTGATGTTATTTTTCAATCCCATGATGCAAGGTATTTTTCTGATAATGTTGAATCTTATAGAAAAGAATTAGGTGCTGATGGTCAATCCTATGAAAAGGGGTAACATGCATGGTTTTGGGGAAAAGCTTTCAGACATAATGGCTGTGTCTACACTGGGCCACTTATTCCGGAAAATCAGCCGCTTTTCCGGAATAAGCTGCGAGCTGTCTACACTGGCCCCTTGAACTTCCGGAAAAGCACAGACGATCTACTGTAAGAAATCAGCTGCTTTTCCGGAAAACTATGCTGCTCCCGCTCAGGCAAAGTCCTTTTCCGGAAAACTGTTCGGAAAAGGGCCAGTGTAGACAGCACAGTAGTCTTTTCCGCAAAAAGCCCGATTGAGAAAATGGCGATCGGGGCTTTTTCCGAAAGCAGCGTCTACATTAGCCACGGATGCTTTTCCGGAAAAAGGGCTTTTCCCGAAAAGCATCCTGCCAATGTAGACGCTCTTTTTCCAGAAATACTTATAACGGAAAACTGTTCCGTTTTAAGCATTTCCGGAAAATCATGCCAGTGTAGACGTAGCCAATAGGTGTAGTAAACAAGAAGCCCGAGGGGGATGCTGTTCCTCAGCTAACATTTGTAGACAGGCTCAAAGCTTGTCACAGGAAGAGAACCATAATAAGCCGGGTCCAATCTTTGGAAGGGGAAACTGAGGCACATCTACTCATGGCTGTGATGAGCAACTCTTTTGAGTTATGAGCAGTGGGAAAAGCACAATAGTTTACGACACTGCACAGTTTCAAAGAGAGGTCGGCTAGTGTCCCTGAGAAAGCGAGAAGGCTCAGTGCCTGACTTTTCAGAGCCCTAGGCTGGTCTACAAAGTGTAAAAAGGGATACAGAACTTTGCAGGAACCCCCGTGGGTGACACAATACAATGTCTCCCACATTTGAGAGTCGTATGGTCAAAACCTAAAGAGATGCCTAGGCACCCTGCCTCCTCTTAGACAGTGACTAACATTCCTGCTGTAATCTAAGCGGAGAGGTCCGTCATACAAAGCAACCCCCTGACCCTCCTATAGTCAGCAAGGTGTAATGATGAGGATATGTTTTATACAAAGTCTGTCATGGAAGGTGTCGATGGTAAAGATATGGTTTGGTGAATATGAGGATCCTGTTTGTGTGCATGTCTCATTTTTGTTCCTAGAGTTATGAAAGCATGAAAGAAAAATGTGACATTGGACTCCATCTTGTGCTTGCACTTTTTCATTAAGGCTACGTCTACACTATGAGTTTTCTCGGCAAAAAATATACTAATGAGGGACACATTTGCATGAGTGGCGATCTCATTTGCATATTTTTTGCGCTGGGGTTTTTGAGCAAAAACAAGCAGGGTGGACATTTTCTTTTTGCACAAAATCCCATTTTTTCCATAAGATCGGTGTACCTTCTTTTGGGGGACATAAAGATCTTGGGGGAAAAGGGGGTTTTGTACAAAAATAAAATGTCCATGCTGCTTGTTTTTGCGCAAAAATCCCAGTGCAAAAACGGATCGGCAGAAATATGCAAATGAGATTGCCACTCATGCAAATGAGTCCCTCATTAGCATATTTTTTGCCGAGAAAACTCGTAGTGTAGATGTAGCCTAAGGATACATCTATCCTGCATGCTTATTTCGACATAAGCTATTCTGGAAGAGTTATTATGAAACAGCTTATTTAGAAATCGCTCATCTACACTGCAGGGAAGCCTCAAAATTAGTCCGAGGCAGGCTTCCCTAATGTAGATGGGATATCTCAATTTAGAGCCCCAGGAGGCACTGGGGAGGAATAACTTAGAATGGCCCTGGTGAAAGGCTATTTCAAAATAGCAGCAGTGGAGTGTCTACACACGCCTTATATCAAAATAGCTAATTTGGAACAGGTGCTATTCCACGTAGAATGAGGTTTACAGATTTCGGAATAAGCCATCAGTTATTTCAAAATTATTTCAAAATAACGGAACAGCTGTATAGACGCTCACATTGTTATTTCGAAATAACACTAGTTATCTCGAAATAACGGTGCAGTGTAGACGCACCCTCAGTGTGCAGAGGACTTTTACTTTAAAAAAAAAAGTTCCCTCCATGTGGCAGAAGTGGAAAAGGTGGAAGTGACATCATCACTTGGCCTCACTCTCTCCAGAACGCAGTGTCTGGAAAAAACCTTCCGATCAAAGGTTTGAACTGGGCATGTGGTGGCAAGGCTAAAGGGACTGCTCAAATGTCTGTGGAAAATGGATGGACTCTTTGTAGCATCCTGGTGGGCTTGGCTGATAAATGGGGCTATGGTGGTTGATAGTAAAAAAGAAGCTTCATGAAACCCAAACGGTTTTCCTGTGAAAAAGTCTCGCGGGCAGTTCTGGAGAATTTGGGAGTTGTGCTGTGCCTGTGCGGTGTAAGCTAGAATAGCGCTTTTGTACATGGAATGTAAATGCTGTTTTCTGGAATTTCAATTACGGTGTTTTAATGCCAATGGCTAGTTATGTGTAAAAATTCCTATGCAGGGATTTAAAAACTAGTTGTTAGTAAAGCCACATACAGGTTTAAATGTGAAATGCATTTCATTTATGTGTATTGACAGATGTAGGGCAAACATTTCTGAGGCAGGCTACGATATTCTGTTAAGAACCCCTATTCTAAATTTCAAGTCTGGAACTGGCACACAAACACCTATGCCAAAGGCACAGTACATGAAGGTTACATGTCCCCCCGGTCCTCCCACTTAGCCCATCGGAGGAAGGTCATCATAAAGATAAATACCCAGACAATTACGTCCCAGGGAAAGGCTCTACGGGTGAGAGACAGGACATGACACATTCAATGGTGCTAGGAACAAATGCACAATTGTCATGTACTCCTAATGTCTCTGCTTTAATCCCCCAGGTACAACACCAGTGGATCACATCCATGCAAAGATACCTTCCTGACGCTAACAGACTCATCGCCACTTAACATATAATTGACAATTGATGTCTGCTTTGTTTAAGTACTAATTTAACTAGATATATTGTATTCTGTTAGCTATGGGCAGAAAACACTATGGCTGTGTCTAGACTGGCAAGTTTTTCCGGAAAATCAGCCGCTTTTCCAGAAAAACTTGCCAGCTGTCTACACTGGCCGCTTGAATTTCCGCAAGAACACTGACGATCTCATGTAAGATTGTCAGTGTTCTTGCCGAAATACTATGCTGCTCCCGTTCGGGCAAAAGTCCTTTGCGCAAAAGGGCCAGTGTAGACAGCTCAGATTTGTTTTGCGCAAAAAAGCCCCTATCGCGAAAATGGAGATCAGGGCTTTTTTGCGCAAAAGCGCATCTAGATTGGCACGGACGCTTTTCCGCAAAAAGTGCTTTTGTGGAAAAGCGTCCATGCCAATCTAGATGCTCTTTTCCGCAAAATGCTTTTAACTGAAAACTTTTCCGTTAAAAGCATTTGCGGAAAATCATGCCAGTCTAGACGTAGCCAAGGGCTGCATCTAGACTGGCATGATTTTGCGGAAATGCTTTTAACGGAAAAGTTTTTCCGTTAAAAGTATTGACGCAAAAGAGCATCTAGATTGGCACGGATGCTTTTGCACAAAAAGTGCTTTTGCGCAAAAGCATCCGTGGCCAGTCTAGACGCGATTTTGCGCAAGAAAGTCCCGATCGCCATTTTTGCCATCGGGGCCTTTTTGCACAAAACAGTTTTTCCCTGTCTACACTGGCCCTCTTGCGCAAAAACATTTGCACAAGAGGGCTTTTTCCCGAGCGGGAGAGTCAGTGTATTTGCGCAAGAACACTGACAATCTTACATTAGATTGTCAGTGTTCTTGCTCAAATTCAAGCGGCCAGTGTAGACAGCTGGCAAGTTTTTGCACAAAAGCGGCTGCTTTTGCGAAAAATCTCGCCAGTCTAGACGCACCCTATGGCTACGTCTAGACTGCAAGCCTCTTTCAAAAGAGGCTTTTTCAAAAGATACTTTCGAAAAAGAGCATCTAGACTACAGCCAGTACTTTCGATAAAGCAAGTCACTTTTTTGAAGGAGAGCACCCAGACAGTCTGGATGCTCTCTGTCTCTCTGTTGAAAAAGCACAGTTTACATTACATAGCGCCTTTTTTCGGAAGAGCACTTTGAAAACAAGGCATTCTTCCTTGTAAAACAATGTTTTCTGCGGTTGAAAAAACTGCTGCGTTCTTTTGATTTACTTTTGAAAGAACACAGCAGCAGTCTAGATGCAGGGGAAGTTTTCTCAAAAACAGGCCACTTTTTCTGAAAAAAAACCTGTAGTCTAGATGCACCCTAGATTATATTCTATGTAACCTTTAGATTATTGCTCTCATTTTGCCTCACGGTTAGCACCTATCCAGGGGGTCCGGGATCTTCCCCCCCAGACACACACATCACTTCATCCGCCCATCAGCATCTTATATAATCCATTGTAACCTATTGTGTGGCAATGTTCACCAAGCGAAGTGACACTCCACCAGGGTTGTGTGTAATAAACCGTCCTGCGTGCTTCATACATGGTATCCGGATTCTGCACCAACAACAGACTTACCCAGTATCACTCCACAAGAAAGATCAAAGGAGAGATCTTTGAAATGCCCCTCCCCCCAGTTTCCCCAAATCGGCTTTAGTTTCTAGGGAAGGAACCAAGGAGATAATCCCTTCCCCCCAATTTTGAACAGTTCTGCGTGCCCAGAGCCTTCACTATATGGAACAAAGCACCATTAAAAAGGAAAAAGACAAACCAACATGTAGCAGAGCAGAATCCAGGGTGGGGTATGAGCAAAGTCAAGGGATCACCCCACGGTTTCTCATCACCTCAGACCCGTTGCTACAAATAACCACCTACCTGCCAGTCTTGCTGCATCTGCTATTAATTGCAACGGGCTGTTTGATCTGTAGGTCTTTTAGCCCTGGTCTATGCTAGGGGGTTATTTTGAAATAGTAAGTGGAGTGTCCACACTACCAAGCCTGTTATTTTGAACTAGCGGGGTGGTTATTTCGAAATCTCTATTCCTGCACTGTAAACATAGCCTAAATATGTCAACACACAAGCACACAATAGCCACACACACACACACACACACACACATTTTTCAAAATGGCCTGTACATGACCACAAAAAGAAACAAAGACAGGGTGAGATATAAGCCCCAAACAGGGCAAGAAAACAAGTCAAAGAGTTCATAATGTTGAATCCTCTGGAGGAGATAACTGCTTCTCTCAATGTGATTCCTGATCTCCTACGGACAGGGCCCATTTCTCCTTCTGTGTCTGGAAAAGGCCGCGCACACGGGACCCTGACATGGAGTGGGGCATCTGGAGGGTTCCACCATTCAAAAGAGGGTCATAAATAATCAACACAACAATCCGGCCGAATCAGGGTGTAGGCCTCCTTGCCTTTAGCTACAGAGGAAGGTCAAACCCTGCTCTCCAGCTGCACCGTGTTAGTGACATGAATACCCGTGAGCACAGGCCACTTGTAAGGTTCAGACAGGAGAATCCGTTCAGTCTCGTTCCTGTATTTAAAAACCCAGGGGCTCTGCTCAGAGCAATACCTCCAATGAGCCAGAGGAGCAGACAGAGAGTCCAGCGCTGGGGATCCAAGCGCCCTCCAGCCGGGGCAGGGCTGGAAAGTCTGACTCAGCCTGGCACCTCCGATTCCAGTTCCCCCCGGGAAACACGGGGTGGGAATGGACCGAGAGGCAGAGAACAAACCCAACGCCAACACCAATCCAATCTCCATCCAGCCTAGAGGACCTTCTTGTTCCACAGCAACTTGAGAGGGAGCGCAAGGTCTGTGTCCCAGGACAGGCCCCCGGCATCACTGAACCCACAGGAATGTGCTGTGGGTGTTACTTTTAGTGACTCCATCCCCCCAGAGCAACCCCAGGGACTGTGCTGGGTGGGCAGGTGTGTGAGTGGGACGGAAAGTAGAGTCCCGCAGTTCACTCCTCACAGGAGGGGGAAGCTCCCACACTCCAGCTCATTCTGAAACCCTCAGATTCACTGGGAGAAGGTGGCCGAGGCTCAGGCGCCATCTTCCAGCCTTTCCTCTGCACACCACCCAATGAACAGGCCCTGCCCTAGTGGGAGTCCATTTCCCTCCCAGCATGACAGAGAGACCATGGTTACAGCAGGGAAGTCAGGACACCTGGTTTCCATCTCACATCCTGACACTCAAGTTTCTAGGTGATCTCGGACAATTCATGTCTCCCTCTGCCTCAGTTTACTTATCTGGACAATGGGGATATGTTCGCAGTCACTTTGCTGGGGGTTTGATGACCCTTCAGTGAAAGGTGCTGTCTGCAGGGAGCATCTTCCCACAGTCTGTCTACTCCCTGCTCACACATGCTGGGCATTTCCAGATCATCAGACCCTGTGCAGATCTTGGCATTGTCCATTGTTTTCTTCCTAATTAACTGCAATTGTTAATTACACACAAATGTGTAGAGGAGCCAACTCCTCCCTGGCTCCAGAGCCCAGGAGTTCTCCTCTCCCTTTGGGAAGGGCCCTTAATTGCTGTTTACTCCGAAAGCTGCGTAAATAGCCCACAAGCCCAGACAGGCTGGTCTCCAGCCTGTTGAAAGGTCGATGCCCACTTTTCCCTCACAGGCTGAGCAAAGCCTGCTGGGACTGCACAGAGCTGTTATAAATGGGGCACACCCCTGTGCCAGCTGGGTCAGAGCGGTGCGGGTCATGGCTACCTGAGAGGCAGTCCAGGGAAGGCTCTTCCATCTCAGGATACACAGGTACCATCTCCAGCTGAGGAGCTCCCCTGCTTAACAGACCCAGTGTAATATGGGCATGGTGGACAGAGAATGGTTCTCTGGCTCTTGCATCTCGGCACGGCCACTGACCATCCCAGGGCATTTGCTAGAGGGGATGAGTTGACTCCAGTATCATGGGCCAAAATGTCTCATTGCTGTGCTCATTGCTGTGCACCCCTCCACCCTGGTTCCAGCCCTGAGGTGGCTGCATTTAAGTGGCTCAGTTGTGGATGAGTTAAGTGAATCCAGCTGCGCCATGAGATGTAATGGAAATAGCAGGAGTTAGGTTCTGGGGATATTTTTTTTGCTGGAGAAAAGACATTACATACAGTACAAGATTGAAATCATTTCAAACACACGTTCAACACGTACTCGCCAAGGATGATTGTGAAGCTTGGTCAAAAGCTTCAGAGCGGGAGCCGAGTTAGACAAACTTAAAAAACAACGAATAGTCTAGTTGCACCATACAGACTAACCAAACATGTAGATGGGGTCATGAGCTTTTGTGGGTACAACCCACTTCTTCAGATGACTGGAGTATTAAAAGTCCAGATCCTAGAATAAATAAGGGAAGGGGGAAGGGGAAAGAAGGAAAAAAAGGAGAAAAAAGACAGGGAGTAGATGGTTGAAGTAGTTACAAGAGGCTGGTAAGAACAATTGCCACCTCCGTTGTTTGGTTGGAGGGTTAAGTTATTTGGATGTGGAAGGCAGTGTGGGAGCCAGCTGATATCTCTGTTCATTGCATTGGCATAAGAATCAAAGTGGTAAATGAAGTTAAGTTCCATCCCTTCCCTGTGTATTTGGTTGAGGCAGGGGCTCGGAGGGGTCGGAGTACTGGGGCTTGCCCAGTTCTGCCCACCGAGTGCTCCTGCAAGGGAGCGGGGTTGGTGGCTAGCCCGCTCCCCCATGACAATGCCAGGCAGGCAGAACAGGGTGATCCCCCATCCTCCGACCCCCTTTCCTGTCAGGAGGACCAGGCAAGCAGAACAGAGCCAAACAAACCTATAATAGGACATTGCACCATTGCAACGGCTGTGTTCTCTGATCGCTCGGCCACCTGCTAACAGACGCATGGAGCCGGGATGACTGGACGTGAGGAGTGACTGGACATCACGCTGCTTCTTTCCCAAGGCCGAATGAACCTGTTCCTTGAACCCATCGACCTTTTTTGGGACCCTGGCACGTTTCCTCTCTGCCTGGAGGAATAGGCCCCACCCTTTCCTAGGATTCCGTGGGTGGTTAATGCGCCTTAGACCCTCGTTTTTGTGACACGGAGCCCTGCCAAATAGGGATCATCCCCTGATGTTTTTAACGTCCCTGATCCATGTTGATAACGGCCAGTGTTTAGTGCTTGCCTAGTGCTTTTCCATTTTGTTACCAATTGCTCCCTGCTCCCTCGGTTCTGGCCTTTCCTGTGCCATGGAACCAGTGTGTGTGTGTGTGTGTGTGTGTGTGTGAGGGGTCTGTTGGCCACTTCTAAAATCTCAGGGGTTGGGGTTGGTTGGCTGGCTGGCCCAGTGGGGCCCTGTCCTCCATGTGAGCTGAAATCGCCTGGGTCAGAGTGGGGCCCATCTGAGGGGAGAGCTGGGGCCTGTGTTGAACGGGGGAGAAGAGCTGGACCAGCCAGGCCAGCCTGAGGAACAGGCCAGAAAGCCGAGCCCAGCTGGGGCAGGGCTGCAGCCAAAGAGCCAGGGGGACGGGGAAGCAGCCAAGGAGCAGAGAGAGGAGCTGGGGCTGGAGCAGCCAGGAGTCGTGTTCAGTGAGCAGCAGGAGGAGAGCCAGGGAGCCCTGGGCAGAGGCCCAGCACAGGGAGATGCCACCAGCCAAGAGTCCTCACAGACCAAATTGGGAGGGAGATCGTAACCCGGACTGGGGGGCTGCTGCCAGGCTCACACACAGGGGGACAAAGCGGGCACCTGCCCTGGGGCACAGTAGCAGTAGCAGCAGCTGGAAGCCCCGGTCCCCTTAGGATCACCAGCGGCTGGGGCAACCGCCCCCCGTGCTCCCTGTCTGCAGGCTTGCAGGCGTACAATGGTTTTCATTGTGTGGGCCCCTGCTGCGAACAAGCTGCTGTTTCCATGGAGCTGCTATCAATGACACCAGGTCTTGTCCCTGACACGTCCCAGCTGGAATGGTTCCACCTGGTATGTGTCTTGGCAAAGGTTTGGTTTTTCCCACTGAAATTTTAAACCCCTGGGTGAATGGGGAACTCTCCAAGCCCGGAGTCTCTAGCGTGGGTTTCACTGCAGTAAGGAAGAATGCGGGATAACCCGTTTCCACATGCATGCGTCTTCTTGGTACCAAGGACAGCTTCCCACACCCCCATGTGCGGGAATCAGGAACACACGGATCGCTGTCAAACACAGGATCGGCATTAATTGTGGCGGCTGTTCATAATTCATTCCTCTGAATAACGCAATTTTCCATTTCTAATGGGTGCAGAGCGACTGCTACGTGTCGTGAGAGCTGTGTCCAGTAGCGCATGGAAGGTCTCATGTTAATATTGTCTCTCCATCCAGGCATTTGTACGGCAGCCATTGCTCTGGGCACACAGCGGAAGACAGGAAAACATACAGTGCATGCAGGAGACACTGTTCTGCCTCAGCGTTGGACACCTTCTCCCCTTTGCTCCATGTCAATCTCCAACACCACCGACTTCACCAACCCCTCCACCTTCATCCTGTTGGGTATTCCGGGCCTGGAGACAGCCCATGTCTGGATCTCCATCCCCTTCTGTGCCATGTACATCATAGCCATCTTTGGGAACTTTGCCATCCTGTTCATTGTGAAAAAGGAGCCGAGCCTCCATGAGCCCATGTACTATTTCCTCTGCATGCTGGCCGTCACCGACCTGGTGCTCTCCACGTCCATTGTGCCCAAAGCACTCAGCATCTTCTGGTTCAATTCCAGGCAGATTGATTTCAGTGCCTGCCTCACCCAGATGTTCTTCCTTCACTGTTTCTCAGTGGTGGAATATGGGATTTTCGTGGCCATGGCGTTTGATCGCTATGTGGCCATCTGTGATCCACTGAGACATTCTACCATCCTGACAAACTTTGTTGTGTCCAAGATCGGCCTGGCCGTGGTGCTGCGCAGTGGTGTGCTTGTACTGCCCTGTGTCCTCCTGGCAAAGCAGTGGCCATATTGCAGAACCAACATCATCCCCCATTCGTACTGTGAGCACATGGCTGTGGTGAACCTGGCCTGTGCCGACACCAGGGCAAGTTCTTACTATGGCCTCTCTGTGATAATCTTGGTGACCGCTATGGACATGTTTTTAGTTGCTGTGTCCTATACCCAGATCCTCAGGGCCATCCTCAGCCTCCCCACAAAGGACGCCCGGCTCAAGACTTTTGGGACCTGCGGTTCCCACCTCTGTGTCATTTTAATCTTTTACATCCCAGCTCTCTTCTCCTTCCTCACGCACCGCTTTGGCCGGAATGTGCCCCTCCATATCCATATTCTCATGGCCAACGTCAACCTCCTGGTGCCCCCCATGCTGAACCCCATCATCTATGGGGTGAGGACCAAACAGATCCGGGACAGGCTCCTCCGGCTCCTTACTCATGGAGACACCTGATATTTTGTTTCCTGGTGCTCTCGGGCTGACCTCTGTGCAGAACTAATTGACAACATGTTGCTGGGCCTGCTTTCCTGAATATCCTCGGACTGTCAAAGAGACATAAACCTCTTTCCTGACCTTACTGTGCTTTCTGAGCATGGCACACTGGGCAATCGGTCTAGGTACATGTCACTCACACCCCTCTTGGGTGTGGTGCGCTATCGTATGGAGCGGCACTTGGACCACATATGGAGAGAAAATGGGTTTGCTCCACAGCCTTAGCTGAGAGCCAGCTAGCTTTTACCTCAAGCTGTAGAGGCTCATGCACTGAGTTCCAGAGGTCTCAGGTTCAGTTCCTCCGGTCGGCCTTACATACATCTAATTGGATTGCCGCCTTTCTCATTGCTTTCAGCTGTACACTCCCCAAAACCTGTCCCTTGCCCATCCTCTTCTGTCCAAACTACACGCTGCTGTGCCTCTTCCAGCCAATCCCTGCCTCTCTTCCTTGCTCCAGTCGTCTCGTTTCCTCATTCGCTGGGTCATTTCTACCTCACACCCCGCACCGTGAGGTGGCAGGGGGCCATTTCAGATTTGAAAGGGATTGTAGCATTAACCAAGTCTCCAGAGCTTGCTTAGGCTCGTAAAAACATTGCATTTGGAGGAAATAACATATCAGTGCGCTGACAGGAACAACTGTTCCTAGTTCCTGCATAAAAGGAGGAAAATCAAATTAATTTTAAATCCACTCAGCTCCGATACAGGTTGGACCTCTCTAGTCCGGTTCTCTCGGGACCTGCCCGGTTCCGAACGAGGTGTCAGCCGACGGTCAGGGCAGTGTGTGTGTGTGTGTGTGTTACACCCAAGTCTTTAACGTCCGTGACTTTACCGCTAGGACCGGGGTCCCGTCGCGGAGGGCAGCCAACAGGCTGACAGACGCCCCAGAGTTTATAGGAAGAGCTTATTACATCTCAGATTTCAGCTGCTAGGATACAGGATCCCTTGCGGGCAGTCTAGGAAGACTGAGAGATGCCCCAACGGATCTGTCACCTGGGAGTGACACGATCCAAAATGCCCAAGCTCTTCCTATACCTGTCCCTTATGACTGGCTGAAGTTCTTTTAAATTGTGCTTGGTTCTGTTACAGCAACTGAAGGAGTCATGTTAAAACTTAAACAGTTACAGGTTTATTAAAGAAGCTTATAAATCATATGGTTACAATGGCTATTGCTCTATTTCTTAACTGCTAGCAAATATAGATCTTAAAAATGGTTACAAAGAAAATAAAGATAGAAAATAGAAATAATGGTACCAAGTGACAGCTTAATCTTTAAAGAGCTCTAAGTCTATGTGTACACTTAAGACAAAGGACCACATCCAGGTACAATTTTACCCCCTTCTGTGCCTCTCGACTCCAGCGGTCAAGCCAGGGCCAGTCCCTCAATTCCTAGGAAAGACGAATACGAGGTGGGCGTCCCGTGAAACCTCGGGAGGTCAAACACCTAACCCGACCAGCAGATAGATGGTAGATTGACACTAGAGTAAATGTGCTGCTGGACCCATCTTTATACCCATAGGGGCCCGTATCCTCTTTCTTATCTAAGATGCCAGATTGTGTTGGTTTGTCTTTGTGACGCCAGTTCTTACAAGCAAGTTTCAAGTTAATTTACACTTGCAAGAGAGATAACTAAATTGTGAGTACTAGACATTTTTTTACTGGGCGAGAGATTCCTCCCCCTGCGCATGGCTGTGTGTTCGTATCAATATGGGTTTCAGTCAAGGGCACTCCTCTGCAGCCTCTTGATCAGCAATTGGCGTATCTCTGTTTACAGCCATTCAGGGTCGCTGAGCCTGGGCCTATCCAGGCCTTCTGTTCAAGGCTTTTACTGCTCTATGTGCCCTGTATGCTTCAGGCAAGCAAAAATGGATGTTACAGGGGGTTTCCTGTCTGGCTACACGAGGGAATTTGCTAGACCTGAGGAGGTTGCCTGCTACCAGCTCTCCAGACCACCTTCCCTTCCTGCTGCCAGCCTCAGCTGCCCCCCATGCCTCGTGTCCTTGGCTCCAGCCCTGCTGTTGGGGATATGCAGCTGCTATGTCTCTGGCCTCAGCCCCGCTACTGGGCCTGCCGCGACCTGTGCTGTGCTATTTGGGCTCTGGCACCAGTTCCAGCCCCTGCTCTGCCACCAGCCCTCTTGCCAGGACTTCCTGGTCCACGAACACCCATGGTCCTGCTGGACCCCAGATGTTGCCGAAGGAGGGAGACCTGGTTTTGGGAGGTCCAGCCTTTACTAACATGTCCAGACATCCTGTGGCAAGTCACGTAAAGGACACTTCTTATGTTAACAGTTTTAATGTATAGTGTCACTTTGTTGCTAACTCTGAAGATAGAGAAAGAGAGGTCCTGTCAGGAGTCTAGGGTTCTATCTCAGCTCTGGGGAGAAAGTCAGTTGCATTGGGGGGCAAATACATATGGGCTATGTCTACACTACAAGATTTTTGCGCAAAAACCAGCAAAGCGTTCACACCTCAAGTGTGTTTTTGCGCAAAAAAAATACAGTAAATCGACAGGACAGAGGGCTTTTGCCGGTAGAGTTATTCCTCTCCCCATGAGGAATAACCCCTTTCTGCGCTACAGCTCTTGTGCAAAAAGGTGTGTGTGGATGCTCCGCGAGGGTTTCTTGTGCGAAAAGAAAAAGCACAGGTGCTCTGCTGGACATTCTGTGAATGGCAATCAATCAGAGCTTTCTTTCGCATAGCGTGTCCTTGCAGTGTGGATGCTCTCTTGCACAAAAGCACATCGCTTTTGCGTTGCACTTTTGAGCTGTGGACACGCTTTTGGGCAAGAAGTTTTTGCGGAAGATCTCTTCTTGCGCAAACCCCCTGCAGTGTAGACAAAGCCCAGGGGGTCTATTTAAGAATATTGGACTGTCCATATTGGGAAACACCAACAGTCCATGTAGCATACTATCTTCCATCGAACCCGCTTTCTTCTACCACTGGTCAATGGCATGTACTTGAGAGGGAAAGAACAATACAAGGACAGTATCAAGTGATTTATACCTGTTGCCCACTCCCAGCTTCTAGCAGACAGAGGTCAGGGACACCATCCTTGCCCATCCTGGTGAATGGTCATTGATTGACCTATCGAGGTTTTGTACCTGTATTATAGTTTGGCCTTCACAACATCCTCTGCAAAAAGTTCCATAGGTTATCTGTCAATAAATACTTTTTTTGTTTAAGAAGATAAGAACGGCCTTACTGGGTCAGACTGACGGTCCATCTAGCCCAGTGTCCCATCTGCCAACAGTAGCCAATACCAGATGCCCCAGAGGGAAATAACACAACAGGGAATCCTCACATGATCCCTCTCCTGTCATCCACATCCAGATAAACAGAGGCCAGGGACACCATTCCTACCCATCCTGGCTAAAAGCCATTGATGGACATAACCTCCATGATTTTATCTAGTTCTTGTTTGAACGCTGTTAAAGTCCTGGTCTTTACCATATCTTCTGGCAAGGAGTTCCACAGGTTGACTGTGTGCTGAGTGAAGAAAAACTTCCTTTTGATTATTTTAAACCACTGCCTATTAATTTCCTTTCGTGACCCCTAGTTCTTACATTGCAGGAATAAGTAAATAACTTTTTCTTATCCACTTTTTCCACACCAGTCATAAATTTATGGACATCTATCATATCCCCCCTTAGTCTCCTCTTCTCTAAGCTGATAAGTCCAAGTCTTTTTAATCGCTCTTCATAAAGATAGTCGACTACTGGCATCCCCCCCTTGCCGCATCTATCTTCAGTTTCATTCCCATTTTTCTGTTTAATTTTTTCCCTCCCAATCCATTTTCCTGATAATTGCCTCACCTTTGGGGAATTAGCCCTTCTGAAGGAACACGTATGTAGAGATATCACTGGCTGTGAACAGGTCTCTGTGTGTGAATCCGAATGGGAGCCGTCCCATTCCTTATTTTCCTCTCCTCTGTCTTATGCCCCTTCTACGTCTCCTCTCTCAATTGAATGGTCCCAGATCTTTCAGTCGGTCTGCATGTGTCAGTCTTCCTCTTCCCGCACTCACAACTCCCCTGCATCCTATTTACTTTTTGAAGGTTTCGCTGAAACCTTTTCACAGTTGACAGATGGAATAGATACAAAATAGGAAATAATCATAAAAAAGTTAACAACAACATAACTTTTGGCAGCTAAATTGGCGCCCCCTAGCATGGTGCTCGGGGACAACTGGTCCCCCACCCAGCTCGCTACGCCACTGTAACATTTAAAGGTATATTGACACCTCATTACTAAATGGAGAAAGAGGGGGGGAGCGGGGGAGGACATCAGGACGCGACTCCTGGGGTATGTCTAGACTACATGCCTCAGCCAACAGAGGCATGTAAATTAGACATACCAACATAGTCAATGAAGCAGGGATTTAAATATCCCCCTACTTCATTAGAATAAAAATGGCCTTTGGCGGCACAAAGCGGCAGTCAAGACGGGGATCGGTTGGCAAGGAAAGCCTTTGTCGACTGATCCTGTAAACCTCGTTTCACGAGGCATAAGGGATCGGCCGACGAAGGCTTTCCTTGCCTACCGATCCCCGTCTTGACTGCCGCTATGTGCCGCCAAACAGCTTAGGTGGCACAACGCGGCGGCCATTTTTATTCTAATGAAGCGGGGGGATATTTAAATTCCCGCTTCATTGACTATGTCAGTATGTCTAATTTACATGCCTCTGACGGCAGAGGAATGTAGTCTAAACATACCCCTGGGTTCTATTTCAGCTCTGAGAGACATATGGGGCCCAGTGGCTTACAGAGGAGGGCAGAGACATCTGGGGCCTATATAAGAACGTCCGCATGGCCCTGCTGGGTAAGACTAATGGTCCATGTAGCCCATTGCCCTGTCTTCAAACAGTAGCCAATGCCATGTGCTCTGGAGAGAATGAAGAGAATCCAGCACTCATTACGTGTTTTATGCCCTGACTCTCAATCCCAGCTTCCATCAAACAGAAGCTAAGGATGCTGTAGTAGGAAGAAAACCTGAAACATACCTCTGTATTTCAGAGGCCTAAGGCCTGGGCTAAAAGTACTGGAAAAAGCTGGTTAATGTAAAGCTCAGTCAAGTTGGGAGCCAGGGCCAGGGCCTGGTCAGGGAATGTGGTAAGCACAGGGCGGCTATTTCTAGGCACAGAACACTCATTCTAGCACTTTCCAGAAGGGTCGTACCACGGCAACACCAGCTCATTCCCCACCGAGAACAGGAACACACGGACCCAACATAAAGATGGGACCAGGATGAAAACATGATGATTTGGGTGTACAAGGGAATGGGAGGCAGCCAGGTACGCTAGAGGGTGGCACCTAGAGGTGTCAGGAGTGATACACGGCCTGTTTGCATTCCTGTATAAAAACGTGTCTCAGAGGAGCTGTCTGCATCCAGCGCTGGGTCAATGGTCAATGGAGAGTTCTGCTGAGGTAACCAGGAATCACTGGGAGGGGTGGAGTGTCCTAACATGTCACCTTCTCCTTCAATGATGAGAACCGTTCAGCTGCACGCAGATGCTCCTTTGTGTGTTGTGTTGACGTTGCACAAGTATTCGACACAGCAGATGCTACAAAAGCCCCCAAAGACCACAAAATCAGATAAGGATGGAAGGCATCAGGCCAGGCTTATTGTCCAATGAAGTACAGGAATAGCTGTCAGTAGCTCTTCCGAACCACTTGCATCTGTTTCCCCTGACAACGGACCAGCTCAGGCAGGGCCCAGAGTATGATATGGTCCCTTTGGCTGGACAAAGGCAATTCTCATGAGGTGCACTTTTATACACGGGTACAAACAAAGTACACATCACTCCTGAGGTACCGAGTTGCCACCCTCTGACGTGGCAGATCCACCCATGACCTCGTACAGGGGTGAGGTGTTCAATCGCTATCTATCATGCTGTAAGTGTAGACCTGTCTTGAACATAGGTCAGTATGTTCTTGTTACAAGAAGCCTTCCATTAGCCAGCTGTTTACACACACACACAGACACACACACACATAAACCAAACACAACACCCCATCTAGCTTAAGCGCCAAGCCAGAGACCAACTCAGCTGTCATTCCAATTGCAATGTGGCGCATTTCCTTTGGGCTTCACCAGGAAGCCACAAAAGAAAAGGAAACTAATTTTTTACCCTGTGATTAATTTAAAAAAATCATTTTTCTATTGTTTACAACTTTTTTGATTTTTCTATTCTTTTCACTCTTTTTCAAACTCTCTCTTTCTAGTCTTTCAAATGATTGCACTGACGTCTCAAAACTCATACACCCCACATCCCCTCATCCCAAAATAATAATAATATTCTTTTTTCTTTCAAAATCAGGGCTAAACCTACCCACGTTTTTTTCTTAATGAACCCCTGTTCTTTCATGTTTTTCTCTCTGAATGTCAACACACACACACACACATATAGGCACACACACATACACTCACACACACACACATACATACATATACTCACACACACACAAATATTACAAAATGGCCTGTAAATGACCGGAGAGAGAAACAAAACCAGGGTGAGATATGAGCCCTGAACAGGTTGTAAAAGAATTCATGGTGCTGAGTCCTCTGGAGGAGATAACTGTGCTTCTCTTCATGTGATTCATGAGCTCCTCGGGACTAGGCCCGTTTCTCCTTCTGTGTTTGGAAAAGGCCGTGCACACAGGGCCCTGACACTGAGTGGGGCATCTGGAGGGTTCCACCATGCAAAAAAGGGTCATAAATAATCAACACAACAATCCAGCCAAACCAGGGCGTAGGCCTCTGTCATAACCATGAGGGCTAACCAGCAGCCTGGTTGCTAAGGGGTTAACTTAGCCAGGTATCTGATCAGCCAATAACAATGCAGCTAGGGTTTTCAAACTGGGACAAAGGAATTTTTAACTTTTCCCTTCTTTGTCAGAGAGAGCACTTTCTTCCAAGTAACAGGGAGATGGGAAGGCCTGTCTCTCTCCAAGAAAAATCTTTTCACAATATATAAGTAGGGCAAAGTTTAGATAATCCGTCAGGTTTTATTGTTTTTCTGGTTTGGGAATGTGGAATTGATGTCTGAGCTGTTCAAAGTGTATTTTTTTCTTTTCCCTTGAAAAGTGTTTTCCTTTTGTACTCAAAGTCCTGAGCCCAGGGGATCCCCCTGAGTATCTAGATTTATTGGTGGCTCTTTTCCATCTAGTCACCATGCTGGCAACTATCATTTGGTTTTGATAATAAAAGTTTACTTCTTTTTTTTATTGACCTGGTATTGGCTCATTTCTGTGTCCTGGAAAATCTGCCTGTGGGATCTGCAGGCCTCTGATTAGGGGGCAGCTACCACAGACTGCCGCTTGTATTTTCTCTTTTCTTTTTCAAGCTCTTTGGGGAAAAGAGCTTGAGGTACCCTGAGGTTTTAGGGAGGAGGTTTCCCAAGTGATCTTTTCCCTGGTTTTCTTGGACTACTTGGGTGGTGGCAGCAGTTTTTATTCTCCAAAGTCCGGGTATTAAGATTTTGAGGGAAGCTTTTGTACCAAAGGCTGTAGAGATCAGATTTTGGGGTGCTTTTTCAGGCCCCCGCTTTTGCATTTGTCGTGCTGGAGTGGGGAACAGCCTTCACAGCCTCCTTGCCTTTAGCTACTGAGGAAGGCCACTTGTTAGGTTCAGACAGGAGAATTTGTTCAGTCTCGTTCCTGTATTTAAAAACCCAGGGGCTCTGCTCAGAGGAATACCTCCGATGAGCCAGAGGAGCAGGCAGAGAGTCCAACGCTGGGGATCCAAGCGCCCTCCAGCCGGGGCAGGACTGGAAAGTCTGACTCAGCCTGGCACATCTGATTCCAGTTCCCCTGGGAGACACGGGGAGGGAACGGACCGAGAGGTGGAGAAACAAACCCAATGCGAATGCCAATCCAGCCTCTGTCCTGCCTAGAGGACCTTCTTGTTCCACAGCAGCTCCAGAGGGAGCGCAAGGTCTGTGTCCCAGGACAGGCCCCCAGCTTCACTGAACCCACAGGAACGTGCTGTGGGTGTTACTTTTAGTGACTCCATCCCCCCAGAGTGACCCCAGGGACTGTGCTGGGTGGGCAGGTGTGTGAGTGGGACGGGAAGTGGAGTCCCGGAGTTCACTCCTCACAGGAGGGGGAAGCTCCCACACTCCAGCTCATTCTGAAACCCTCAGATTCACTGGGAGAAGGTGGCCGAGGCTCCAGCTCCCTCTTCCAGCCTTTCCTCTGCACCCCACCCAATGAACAGGCCCTTCCAGAGCGGGAGTCTGTTTCCAGGCCCAGTGAGTGGCTGGGTGGGTGGGGCAGGAGCTGGGCAGCGCGGGGCCCTGAGAGACCATGGTTATGGCAGGGAAGTCAAGATGCCTGGTTTCTGACTCGCAACCTGACACACAAGTTTCCAGGTGATCTCGGTCAAGACTTGGCTTCCCATGCCTCAGTTTACCAATCTGTACAATGGGGATACGTTCCTCGTCACTTTGCTGCGGGGGGGGTGTCGATCCTTCAGTGAAAGGTGCTGCACTGCTTCAGGCATCTGCAGAGAGCATCTTCCCACAGACAGCTCTATGCAGATCAATCTGTCCACTCCCTGCTCACACATGCTGGGCATTTCCAGGGCATCAGACCCTCTGAAGATCTTCACATTATCCATCGTTTTCTTCCTAATTAACGGCAATTGTTAATTACACACAAATGTGTAGAGGAGCCAACTCCTCCCTGGCTCCAGAGCCCAGGAGTTCTCCTCTCCCTTTGGGAAGGGCCCTTAATTGCTGTTTACTCCGAAAGCTGCGTAAATAGCCCACAAGCCCAGACAGGCTGGTCTCCAGCCTGTTGAAAGGTCGATGTCCACTTTTCCCTCACAGGCTGAGCAAAGCCTGCTGGGACTGCACGGAGCTGTTATAAATGGGGCACACCCCTGTGCCAGCTGGGTCAGAGCGGTGTGGGTCATGGCTACCTGAGAGGCAGTTGCAGGGAAGGCTCTTCCATCTCAGGATACACAGGTACCATCTCCAGCTGAGGAGCTTCCCTGCTCCCCAAACCCAGTGTAATATGGGCATGGTGGGCAGAGAATGGTTCTCTGGCTCTTGCATTCGGCACGGCCATTGACCATCCCAGGGCATTTGCTGTAGGGGATGAATTGGCTCCAGTATCATGGGCCAAAATGTCGCTCATTGCTGTGCACCCCTCCACCCTGGTTCCAGCCCTGAGGTGGCTGCATTGAAGTGGCTCAGCTGTGGATGAGAGCCCAGAGTCGGAGACTTCCTCCTTCACTCCAAAGAGCTGCAACTGGGCAAATGCTGAAGCAACTGGAAATGAGGTCTTCTAATTGAGGGCTTCACACTGACTTATCTAAGGGTGGTGCATCCGATCATGGCCGGTCCATTTGGGAGTCCCATTCAGCCAAGCTCTGTGTTCCAATAATGTTGGTGGCAAGGAGTTCCACCATACAAATACAAACAGTTTCCTTTTATCGGTGTCATAGGTTCAGACGTTCAGTGGAACTGAATATTCTCTTTTTGTGTGTCGTGACAGTAAATAGAAATGCCTGGTCTGCTTCATTGATAGATTCTTTGGATTTCAGGTCAGAAGGGGCCATCAGGTTATCCAGTTTGATCTCTTACATTAAACGCCCCCAGGTTATCTGTGTAGAGAGCTCCCAAACCTCTGTTTGAATAAGACCTGGCCCACAGCAGGTCTGACCCATCCAGGACAGTCCCCTGCCCAGCCCCCTTTGGAAAAGCTCCAGCAAAGGAACTTCTGCAACTTCCAGAGGTGTTTGCCCCTTTGGTCTCCTCTTCATACAGTGCGGAAGTTTTGTTTTTCCAAGATTTCATCTGTGCCCATGATGCTGTAGTTCGATCCCATTGCTTCTTGTCCCGCCCGCTGTGGGAAGGCAGGACGATTTCTCTGCATCTGCCCCATGGCAGCATTGCTACTAACTGAAGACGGCTGTCATAACCTACTCAGTCTCTTCCTTTCCAGACTAACCATACCCAGTCCCATCTCCCTTGGCTGATCCGGTGTGTGTGCCAGCTCTCTGTCCCTGTTCTCTCCACTTTCTCTGTATCCTTCCCATTCATTGGTGAACCAAACCGGACCCTGCCCCAGAACTCCATGCGGTCGGTGTCACCAATGCCGTGAGCCGAGGTAAAATCCTTCCCTGGCTCTAATGCTCCAGTCCCCTCGTTTATCCGACCAGACCTGCTTCCCATAAATCAACAAGCCAACTGGCATTTATTATGTTCTGAGACATTTTTGGAACTAATCTGATTCCAGAATTACCACTGTTCCCGAACCCCGTTCAATCTTTTAAAACTTTTCCTTTATTTTATAATAATTTATATTTAACACAGAAATTTCCTGGATTTGCCTCTTTTTCTCTCTCTCTTTGTTGAAGCCTTATTGCCTACTTGTGGTTCTAAGTAGGATGCGCAGTTGATCGTTCACTTTATGACTCTAATGCCCATAAATCTAAAGCTCGGCTGCAGATGCTGTTTAACACCCTATTGAACAGGTAATGGACTGGAAAGTATTTCACCACCTCCCGGGATAGGTGTATAGTAATTCCTTGCTTAAGCATTGTGGTTATGTTCCTGCATAATGCTACTTGAACTAAAACAATGTTAAGTGAATCCAGTTGCCCCATGCGATGTAATAGAAATAGCAGGAGTTAGGTTCTGGGGATATTTTTTTTTCCGGACAAAAGACATTACGTACAGTACAAGATTTAAATCAGTTCAAACACAGATTCGATACGTACTCACCAAGGATGATTGTGAAACTTGGTCAAAAGCTTCAGAGGGGGAGCCGAGCTAGTCTGTAACTAGACAAACTTAAAAAAACAACGAATAGTCTAGTAGCACCATAAAGACTAACCAAACATGTAGCTGGGGTCATGAGCTTTCGTGGGTACAACCCACTTCTTCAGATGACTGGAGTATTAAAAGTCCAGATCCAAGAATAAATAAGGGAAGGGGGAAGGGGAAAGAAGGAAAAAAAGGAGAAAAAAGACAGGGAGTAGATGGTTGAAGTAGTTACAAGAGGCTGGTAAGAACAATTGCCACCTCCCTTGTTTGGTTGGAGGGTTAAGTTATTCGGATGTAGAAGGTAGTATGGGAGCCAGGGGGACAGGGAAGCATCCCAGGAGCAAAGAGAGGAGCTGGGGCTGGAGCACCCAGGAGTCGCGTTCAGTGAGCAGCAGGAGGAGAGCCAGGGAGCCCTGGGCAGAGGCCCAGCAAAGGGAGATGCCACCAGCCAAGAGTCCTTGCAGGCCAAATTGGGAGGGAGATCGTAACCTGGACGGGAGGGCTGCTGCCAGGCTCACACACAGGGGGGCAAAGCGGGCACCTGCCCCGGGGCACAGTAGCAGTAGCAGCAGCTGGAAGCCCCGGTCCCCTTAGGATCACCAGCCGGTGGGGCAACCGCCCCCTGTGCCCCGTGTCTGCAGGCTTGCAGACGTCCGATGGTTGTCTTTGCGTGGGCCCCTGCTGTGAATGAACTGGTGTTTCCATGGAGTCTCTAGCGTGGGTTTCACTGTAGTAAGGAACAAAGCGAGATAACCCGTATCCACACGCAGGCGTCTCATTGGTGCCTGTAATGGACACCCCCCCCCCCCCATGCTTTATAAAATTGACGGATGGACATGAATATACATAACTCAAAGGTGCTTTGAGCGAATTATTTCGTGTCACCCATCGATCTGCATGGCACGATCTGCTGGGGTCTGTTTCTCTTACTTTGATGTGGGTATCATTTGTGTGTGTGTAAAATTAGACATATTGGGTGGGGAATACTTTGTGGGTTTCAGATGTGTGAATGAGAGACATGGAGGGTGTTACTCTCAACTCAAAAACAATCCCTTTTGCCCGTAAGTCCTAGCAGTGGTTGGTCGGGAGCGGCCTCAATTCTTTAACAAAAAGAATAGGAAAGCAGGGACCTGGGTCTTTTGGCCGGGCTGCACCTGAAGGAAGGCGCCTGTGACCCCAGGGTGGGGAGACAGCTCTGGTTTGGGGGTGCAGCTAGAAAAGAGGTTCTAGGGTGAGTTTGAGTAAGTTTGTGCTGTGGTTTCAGTGTAGAATTAGCTAAGTGGTTTTGCTTCTTTAGATTTGTAACCTACTTTGCTCTGCCTGTTCTCACTTATTGCCACTTCAATCCTACTGCTTGTACTTAATAAAATCACTTTTATTTTCTATCAAACCCAGTGTAAATCATTGTTACGGGGAACAGGAGGGGAAACCAGTGTGCACATCCCCCCTTTCATTGCTAAAGGGGGCTCACCTAATTCTTTGGGGCTTGGTCACATGTGGGGAGTGCTGTCTCAGGAAGCTGGGCCCTAAACTGCACTTGCCTTGGACCTGAAGAGGTTCAATGTCTGTGCTGCTTCTCAGTGGGGGCAGGGACCTCAGCTCAGGGCCTCGGCAGGGGGAGACCAGGGAGCTGGCCCCGCAGGACCGGGTGCTGAGGAAACCTAGAGAGCAGGAAGGAGAGTGGCAGTGGCCGTGTCAGCACCCCAGGAGGCACCCCAAAGGGGTCATCTGTGACTGCCCTCCATCACAGTGCCCATGAAGGCTTCCCACACCCCCATGAGCAGGAATCAGGAACACACGGAGTGCTGTCAAACACAGGATTGGCATTAATTGTGGCGGCTGTTCATAGTTCATTCCTCTGAATAGCACAATTTTCCGTTTCTAATGGGTGCAGAGCGACTGCTACGTGTCGTGAGAGCTGTGTCCAGTAGCGCGTGGAAGGTCTCATGTTAATATTGTCTCTCCATCCAGGCGTTTGTACGGCAGCCATTGCTCTGGGCACACACCAGAAGGCAGGAAAACATACGGTGCATGCAGGAGACGCTGTTCTGCCTCAGCCTTGGACACCTTCTCCCCCTTGCTCCATGTCAATCTCCAACACCACCGACTTCACCAACCCCTCCACCTTCATCCTGTTGGGCATTCCGGGCCTGGAGGGGGACCACGTCTGGATCTCCATCCCCTTCTGCACCATGTACATCATAGCCCTCTTGGGGAACTTTGCCATCCTGTCCATTGTGAAAAAGGAGCCGAGCCTCCATGAGCCCATGTACTATTTCCTCTGCATGCTGGCCGTCACCGACCTGGTCCTCTCCACATCCATTGTGCCCAAAGCACTCAGCATCTTCTGGTTCAATTCCAGGCAGATTGATTTCAGTGCCTGCCTCACCCAGCTGTACTTCATTCATTGTTTCTCAGTGGTGGAGTCTGGGATTTTCGTGGCCATGGCGTTTGATCGCTACGTGGCCATTTGCGATCCACTGAGACATTCTACCATCCTGACAAACCTTGTTGTGGCCAACATCAGCTTGGCCGTGATGCTGCGCAGTGGTGTGCTTGTGCTGCCCTGTGTCCTCCTGGTGAGGCAGTGGCCATATTGCAGAACCAACATCATCCCCCATTCGTACTGTGAGCACATGGCTGTGGTGAACCTGGCCTGTGCCGACACCAGGGCAAGTTCTTACTATGGCCTCTCTGTGGTAATCCTGGTGACCACTATGGACATGTTTTTAATTGCTGTGTCCTATACTCAGATCCTCAGGGCCATTTTTAGCCTCCCCACAAAGGATGCCCGGCTCAAGACTTTTGGGACCTGCGGCTCCCACCTCTGTGTCATTTTAATCTTTTACATCCCAGCTCTCTTCTCCTTCCTCACGCACCGCTTTCGCCAGAATGTGCCCCTCCATTTCCACATTCTCATGGCCAACGTCAACCTCCTGGTGCCCCCCATGCTGAACCCCATCATCTATGGGGTGAGGACCAAACAGATCCGGGACAGGCTCCTCCGGCTCCTTACTCATGGAGACACCTGATATTTTGTTTCCTGGTGCTCTCGGGCTGACATCTGTGCAGAGCTGGTTGATGACATGTTGCTGGGCCCGCTTTCTTAATATCCTCGGACTGTCAAAGAGACATAAACCTCTTTCCTGACCTTACTGTGCTTTCTGAGAATGGCACACTGGGCAATCGATCTATGTACATGTCACTCACACCCCTCTTGGTCATGAGTGACCTATCCAGTTTTTATTGTACCTATGTTATAGTTTGGCCTTCACAACATCCTCTGCAAAACATTCCATAGGTTATCTGTCAACAAATCCTTGTGTTCGTTGGTTTTAAATCTGGTGCCTATAAATTTCATTGGTGACCCCTAGTTTTTGTGTTACATGAAGGAGTAAATAGCATTTGCTCACTGATTTTTTTTTCCATGCCATTCATGATTTTATAGACCCCCCTTCAACATCTCTTTTCCATGCTGAAAAGTCCCAGTCTGTTCCTTCTCTCCTCATACACAATGTGTTCCGGTCACCTCATACTTTCTGTTTTTTCACACTGTGCTTTTTCCAAGTGCAATATACATTTTGGGGGGATTGGGTGACCAGATTTGTACTCAGTATTCAATATGTGGGTGTGCTGTGCCTTTGTAAAGAGGTGACATCTTTTCCGTGTTATTATCTATCCCTTTCTGAAAGATTCCCAACACACGGTTCACTTCTACATTGCGCCTATGCATGGAGCAGAATTTTTCAGAAAACTATCCACGGTGACCACCGTGTTCTGAGTTGTAACAGCTAACTTAGCCCCCGTCGTTTTTGCATGCGTTGTTTGTCTGTGTCACCACCTGCATGACCTCCCATTGACCATCACTGAATTTCATCTGCCATTTTGCTGTCCAGTCACCCTCTTAGCACCTCATAGTCTGTGTATTCTTCCACATTTGCACCATGACACGTGGAAATGCAGCCAATGGTACAGCCAGTTTTGTGAAATAAGAACATGAGAGCAGCCATAAATCTTCAAGTTGCAGTGGGGGAGGTCCAGGTTGCATATTAGGAAAAACTATTTCCCTAGGAGGGTGGGGAAGCGCTGGGATGGGTTCCCTAGGGAGGGGGTGGAATCTCCATCCCTAGAGGTTTTTATTAAATCCTGGCTTGACCAAGCCCTGGCTGGAATGATTGACTTGGGATTGGTCCTGCTTTGGGCAGGGGGCTGGACTCGATGACTCCTGAAGTCTCTTCCAGCTCTATGATTCTATGATACTGGATCAGACCAAAGGTCCATCCAGCCCAGTGTCCTGTCTGCCCACAGTGGTCAATGCCAGGTGCTCCAGAGGGAGGGATCACAACAAGTAATCCTCACGTGATCCCTCCCCTATCACCCACCTCCAGACAAACAGAGGCTAGGGACACCATTCCTACCCATCCTGGCTAATAGCCATTGATGGACCGAACCTCCATGAATCTATCTAGCTCTTTTTTGAACCCAGTTAAAGTTCTAGCCTTCAGCACATCCTCTGGCAAGGAGTTCCAAAGGTTGACTGTGTGCTTTTTATCTCTTCATAGTCTTCTTTGGACTTAATTACCTTGCATAATTTTGTATCATCTGTAAGTTATGCCACCTTACTGTTTACCCCCTTTTTTCCCAGATCATTTATGAATGTATTGAATTGTACTGGCCCCAGGATGGACCCCCCTGGAGACACCATTATTGACCTTTTTACATAAGAACGTGGGAGCAGCCAGACTGGGTCAGACCAAAGGCCCATCTAGCTCAGTATCCTGTCTGCCGACAGTGGCCAGTACCAGGTGCCCCAGAGTGAACAGGGAATCATCATGTGATCCCTCTCCAGTTGTCCATTCCCAGCCCTGACAGGACGATTCTCGGAACACCAGCCCCGCCCGTTTTTACCATCCCCCTCTTTGTTTCCTACCTTTCAACGGGAGCACCTGGCAATGCTTTCAGGATCGTCGAACGATTCTTGATGCAGTTTAATGATGAGCTTTTCTTACCTGACTCACCCTGCCTCTGCTTATCAGCCACCCCCCTGCCCCCAAGTCAGAAGCCAGGAGCAGCACTGAATTCATCCCCCGTCACACTCTGTCTGGGGCTAGGCCCTGCGCTGTGAGCAGCCCTAAGGTTAGAACATCGAGGGCTGGGGCTAGAGGCTCTGGCTCCTGATGCCCCCCCCTGCCCCTCTGTGCTCCCTTTTCCTGGGGGCTAGGCTGAGAGCTGCAGCCTGACAAGAAGCCTGACTGAAGGTAGGAGGCCGCCCCAGCTGAGCAGAGCCTGGTGTCGATGAAGCAAGGGCAGTGAGGATGCAGTGCTGGGCCCAGTCCGGAGCAAAGAAGCAAGGAAGCTGCATAGACGCAGCTGAGGGCTGGGAGCCAGGTAGCAGCATGACTGGATGTGCCAACCTCGCACTGGGCCCATAGGGATACCCCTTGTTACCGGGCTGAGAGAGCCCCGCCCTCTCCAGTAACGCTGGGCTGGCTCCAGCAGGAGGCCGGCTATAAAGGCGGGCAGGGCAGGTCAGCTCAGTCGGGGCCTGCGGTCGCCGGGGAAAGAGGGGCTGTCAGGGTGCTGGTGGAAGAGCTGCAGATTGGGCGACTGTGGCTGCTAGACCGGGCTGCCTCCTTGGGACGGGGTGTAGCTATTGGCCTGGAGCCATAGGGATGGAGACGCACATGGGGTGAAACCCTCTGAGAGGCCTTAGCGGTCTAACACCCTGACTCTGAGGGGTCCAGGCATCCTCATCCCCTGACAGGCAGGTTGTGCATCGTACAGCTCAGCTACAAAGCCCTGAGGGCAGAGACCAAAATGTGGCTTATGGCTTTAGCTCTCAGTTCCCTTTGGTTCCTCCCAACTGAGGAGCTAAAGCTGTCTGGGTCCCTCCAGTGGGTGTGGGCTGGGAGCCCTTTGCCTGGAGCCAGGCCTCTGGGGCAGGACTAGAGATCAGCTTTGAAGCCAGGAGGACAACCGTTGAGACAGAAGGACACACCCCTGCACTAGCTGGTGTGGTGGGATGCTGGGCAGAGAGATGAAATGATTTACCAAAGGCCACAAAAATCAGTTGGCGGCATAGCTGGGAAGTGGAACCAGAAGTTTTGACTCCCCACACACACACCGTAATACCATTGCTCTTCACACAAACCATCATTGCTTCTCTGGGCTGTGTTAGATGCAATGAGGCCACGTGTGTGTCGTGATCAGTGGAGTCAGAGTCCTTCTTCAACGGGGGGAAATTATTAAAGAAAGAGCTATACAGCACAGCCACAAAAGTGGGCTTCCACACAGCTGAGTCTCCAGCCTTATTTTGCTTGTTTACCAGGGCCCACACACTGCCAGGAATTTTACACATTGTGTGCAGGCCAACGACATGTGGCAAGTAGGCAAATCAGTGCAGGATGTGAGTCGAAGAATCCGATTACGGCCTTTCAGCAGTAGCCCACTTGAAATCACAAGTAATCATCTCCATTTAATGCAGGGATGGCCAACCCATTAAACAAAAAGAGCCGAAACAGCAGCGGAAAAAAATATGAAGAGCCACACGAAAATTGTTGAGCAAAAAAAAAAAAAAAGGACGCTGCCCCTTTAAAAACCACTGGTTAGGCTTTTTGGCCACATCAAGCTCCGGCTGGCTGACACCATCTTGCCGACACCATTTTGGACGGCTCCCCTGCACCCAGTGAGCACAGGGAGCTGGGGGCTGTTTGTAGGGGTGCGTGGGGTGACTTTGCGAGCCATGGGAAAGCCTTCACGAGCCACACTTTCAGGGGTGAAGAGCCGCATGCAGCTCGCAAGCCGTGGGTTGGCCACCCCTGATTTAATGCATGGAGGGGCAGTGCCTAAGATCACCCAGCAAATCCATGGCAGGCTCGTACTCCCGCCCTCCCAACTCCCTGGTCTCTGCTGATGTTTCTTCTGTAGTTCATGGAGTTGGGCCAAATACTCAGCTGGTGTAAGCAGGTGCAGTCTCGCTGAAATTAGAGGAGATCCCCTCACTAGAGAAACCATCGGGGAGAGATCTCTAGGCCTTTGCCCTGCTGCAGGGCCCGAACTAGCCAGGTCTGAGAGACACAAAGCAAAGGATTGGTAGCTAGGGACTCATGGGCTTTTTCTATTGAAATACATAGGCCACGTCTACGCTACGCAGAAGATCAATGCTCTTGCAGTTGATCTTCCGGGGTTTGATTTTGCCGGTCTAGTGAAGACCCGCTCAATCAAACTCAGAGGGCGCTCTGTCAGTGCCCGTATTCCTGCTCCTCACAGGGAGTAAGGGAATCCGGTCAACCTCCCACTGTGGGGATGATGCAGAAACATGACTTAAGACACATCGACTCCAACAGTAGCTGAAGGAGCATTTCTCAAGTCAACCTTCTGCTCTAGTATAGACCAGGCCATATTTGCTTGTGCCCAGTGCACAAAGCAAGGAGCTCGCTCTGTATCAATGGCCTGACTTTGTTATTTCCCACTCCCCCCAGTTTTTTTGTTATCTGAAGACATTATTAATGATGATTCAATGTTTTCTTCCAGGTACTTGGTAAAAATGTTAAATACTTTCGAGCTGAAATTGATTCCTCCAAGACCCCTCTGGAAACGAACCCGCTCTTGATGAAGATTTCCTCCCTCATTACACTTGCATTTAGAGACTTATTTTTTTTAGCCAGTTTCTAATCCATTCAATATGCACCGTGTTGATTGTATCTGCATTTGATACTGTTCTATTTCAATCAACATATGGCACAGTGTCAAATTAAACACCTTCCCTACATGAACACCTGCAATCGGTCAGCCTGTCCTCCAGTCTCGATGGGACCCTGACCAATTCTGTCGCTCCGTGCCTCAGTTTACCTCTCTGTATAATGGGGATATGTTCAACAGGACTGTCCTTTGCTATGGGATTTCAACGTCCTTCAATGAACGGTGCTGCCCCGGAGGATGATCGTTAATGATGAGAATTACTGATCTCTGATCCATTAGCCACGGGGCTGTGTGCCTGCAGAAAGCGTTCGTGGCTCCTGTCAGTCATTTCTATCCAGATCTGTCTATCTATTATCTGCTGATTCCTCCTGGGCATTTCCAGGGTCTCAGTCCCTATGAATCTCTAGGCATCATCCATAGTGTTCATCCTCATCAGCTGTAATTGTGAAATACACACACACGCACAGCGCAGCCAATTCCTCCCTGACTCAACCCAGAGCTCAAGCGTTCTCCCCTCCCTTTGGGAAGGGCCCTTAATTGCTGTTTACTCCTACAGCTGGACAAACAGTCCAGCAGCCCAGACAGGCTCGTCTCCAGCCTGTTTACATCCAAAGGCTGCTTCCCCACTAGATGTTGAGTGGACCCCTCCGGGACTGCACAGAGCTATATTAGAAAGGGTGCACCCCCCTGAGTTGACTTCAGCCGTGGGACGCTGCTGCAGACGCTGGGCTGAGAGCGGTGTGGGGTGCCACTGCCTGAGGGGAGTCCCAGGGAAGACACGTCCCTCTCAGAATTCACAGGTACCTGTCTCTGGCTGAGGAGCTTCCCTGCTTGACAAATGCAGGACCATGTGGGTATGATAAGAGACTCAGTCTGTCCTTCTTTCTGCTCTGCACGGCCATTAAACATCCCAGGGCGCTTGCCACCGGGGATATGTTTGCTCCACTGACATGGGCCAAAAATGTCTCATTTCTGTGCACCCTTCCACCTTGGCTGATGGCCTCCAGCCCTCAGGTGGCTGCCTTTAAGAGGCACAGCTGTGGCTTGATGCATAGAGACAGCCACCTCTTCCTCGTCCATTTCATGTTTGTTAGTCAGTTTCCTGACCTTTATCTGCCGGAAAGCGCATAGGTGCTGGATCCCCTCCCTGGAACAGTTTAATTTTCAACATAAAAATGCACCTTTGCAAAGGCTGTAAGAGTTTTAACACATGCAAGTAAAAGTGATGTGAAGTTCTACTGTCATTGCTTGAAAATGGACTTTAATTAACTGCAGGGCATGCTAATGTAACTGTCGAACAGAAAACACAAGGAAAGGAGTTATGTGAAAAGGTTAATGCAGGAGGAAGGGACTTGATCTGTTCATAGCACACACACAGATTTTGCTTTTTTAAATATTGTATCAATATAAACCAAGGAGAAACAAGTTGGCTTTAGGAATGTTACACGCAAGAACTGCATGAAGCCATAAGATAAGAATCCCATTTTGTTATGTGAAGGAACAGCTCATTTTGCTAGCCAAAATAGGCTTTCTGGTGGAATAAAAATCGACTTTTTTTTAAAGGTGTAAAAGTTTTAGCAAATGCAATTAAAGTTACATTAAGTCTCATAAAGGAATAAACACTGGAAGGCCAACTTATTTAAAGAAACATTTTCCCACCATGATTTTCCTTCACTGAGCACTTTTCAAGATGTGTTTCAATAAAAAAAATTGCATGTAAAAAGTCCCAGGATAAAGCCATTAGTATCAGCCAATTAGGGAAAACACTCTCTGTCCTGGCTTTGTTTGAGAAGCTGGCTGAACTGTTATGTCTGAAACTATAGGGAACAAAATTCAGCCAGAAAGAGACACCCAGTACAGGACATTTCAAACTCTTTGCTCCAAGAATGCTAGTGGCAAGGAGTTCCACTGGCCAAATAGGCAATAGGGAAACAATTTTCTTTTCGTCATTGCTGTATGTTCAGACTTTCAATGGAATTGAATATTCCCTTTTTGTGTGCTGTGACACACTAAACATAAATTCCTCGTCTACTTTATTGGTAGAGTGATTGGGTTTAAGTTTGGAAAGGACCATTTCAGCGTCCAGTGTGATCTCCCGGTATAACACAGGGCATGAATTTTTCCCCTGTTATCCCTGTAAAGAGCTCCATACCTTTGGTTTGCATAAGCCCTAGGCCACAGTGGGATGGTGTGTCGTGGAATCTTAGAGGCCTGGAGTTAGAAAGGACAGGCAGGGTCCTGTCGTCTGACCTCCCCATCCAGCTGTGGGATGTGCTGTGTCTATAGGACAGAGGAGTAGCCAGCCTCCTTTGGAAAAGTGGCAGCAAAGGAACCTCCTGAGGAATCTGTTCTGGTCCTTTGTCCTCCTGTTCTTATAGCAAGAACGTTTTATTTTGAGAGGTCATAGGAATCAGCCATGCTGTCGTGCGATCCCATGCTGCTCACTGTGGGAAGACAGAACAATATCTCTGGATCGGCCCCATGGCAGCATGGCTAGAACTGAAGGCCGCTGTCATGGCCCCCTCTCATTCTCCTCTTTAGGACTATGCATACCCAGTCCTTTCTCCCTTTGCTCATACGGCCTGTACTGTGCCTCTCTGGGCCCTCTGCCGTTTCTCTCCATCCTTCCTTTTCGTTGGTGACCCAAACTGGATGCAGTTCTCCCGCTAAGGCCTAGCCATCGCCGAGTAGAGCGGTCCTAGCCCCTCCCAGGCCTGGCTTGTTACGTCTCCATTAATTCAACCCCCAAATTGCCTTTTCCGTTTCTTTAATAGAAAAAAAATCCAATCCCCCTCAGCCATGAAGCTCTGTCAACCTAACCTTAGTGTATATCACAGGAGGTCAACGGAAGAATTTCACCTCTGACCTAGCTACCGCCTCTGGGGGAGGTGGATTATGTAGGCTGACAGAAGGACCTAGGACCAACATTGCAGCACAAAACCCTGGAGCTGGTCTCCCAGGGAAAATCCAATCGGCAGGCTTGGGGAATTGGAGACTCCCCCATTTCTATTTGCAAAGTTTTCCAATGATCACTCACACTCAGGGCGTGTCTACACCGCAGGGCTGAGCTCGAAATAAGCTACCAACTTGAGCTACAGTAATTGCGTAGCTTACGTCGAAATAGCGTGTTTTGATTTTGGGCGCTGTCTACGCTGCAGTGATTTCGGAGCACTCTTCCCCCGACTTCCCTTACTCCTCGTACAACAAGCTTCACAGAAGTCGCAATAACAATCCCGGTATTTCAAATTTGTTTCAAAATAACGGGCTTGCTGTGTAGACGCGCGCTGTGTTATTTCAGAATAACTGAGGGGCTGCGTCTAGACTGGCATGATTTTCCGCAAATGCTTTTAACAGAAAAGTTTTTCCATTAAAAGCATTTGAGGAAAAGAGCATCTAGATTGGCACAGATGCTTTTGCGCAAAAAGTGCTTTTGCGCAAAAGCATCCGTGCCAATCTAGATGCGGTTTTGCGCAAGAAAACTCCGGTGGCAATTTTTGTCATCAGGGCTTTTTTGCGCAAAACAGTTTTTACCTGTCTACACTGGCCCTCTTGCGCAAAAGCATTTGCGCAAGAGGGCTTTTTCCCATGCGGGAGCATCAGTGTATTTGCGCAAGAACATTGACAATCATACATTAGATCGTCAGTGTTCTTGCGCAAATTCAAGCGGCCAGTGTAGACAGCTGGCAAGTTTTTGTGCAAAAGTGGCCGCTTTTTGCGGAAAAACTTGCCAGTCTAGACGCACCCAGGTTGTTCTGAAATAACTCTGCTGAGTAGACATGCTCTTAGTGACAAATATTTCACCCTTATATCGAACTACAGTTCGTCTGGCCTCTGCTTCCAGCTGTTGGGTTTTGCTCTCCTTTTTCCCCCGCTAGAGTACAGATCCCTTCAGTGCTCATGGATTTTTCCCCATAAATATCTCCGCTCAATCCTCTGTTTTATTGATAAGATAGATCCATGACTCTCTTTAAGTCTCCGCCAGGTTGCGTTTTATAATTCTCTAATAATTTCTGTGGCTTTTTCCTGCACTCTCTCCATTTTTGAACATCTGTTTTGAACTGTGGCCCTTGGAATGTAATGCAGTCGGTTTCACTAACGCCCCATGTGCAGAGGTAAAATGCTCTAACTCAGCAGAACTCGCTAGTCCCCTGGATTATTTGATCAGACATGCTTTTCATAAACCATGTTGCTGACTGGCATTAATAACCCTAGACTTTTTTTAAAAAATAATCTCACACCAGCTTTTCCATTGTTTCCTAACCCTGTTAAATCTTGGTTCTTTATATTTTGGGGTTTGCTCTGTGCCTGGTTGAATGATGGTTTTTGATGAGACATGTGCTTGACCATTCAATTTGTTACTCTTGTGTTCATAACACTAAAGCTTGGCTGTAGATGCTGTTTAACACCCTGCTCGACAGGTAATGGACTGGAAAGTTTCCCCTCCCCTCCTGTGAAATATGTACAGAAACTCCTTGCATAAACATGGTGGTTGTCCTTGAACAGTGTGACCTGAAGTAAAACAACGATAAGTGAATCCAGTTGTCCCACGAGATGTGATGTAAATAGAAAAAGATAGGTTTCAGGCAGGGCCAACTTTAGGCTGATTTACCCGATTCCCCTGAATCGGGCCCCACGCCTAAAGGGGCCCCGTGCCCTGAAGCCGGAAGCATGCCGGGCGCACTGTGGGAGGGGGCGTCAGCCCTGGAGGAGGAGTGCGGCTGCTGTGAGTTGAGCGCAGGGTTTCCCTGCGCCTTGGGAGGGCATGTGTGTGTGTATTAGCTACCTCTGGGGTTTGGTGGGGGAGGTAGCTTGGGAGTTTTTGCTCAACCAAAATTCCTGGGCCCCCTGTTGAAATTTTGGAAAATTGCTGCGGAGCCCTGTTGAAATTGTTCGAATTGGGGCCTGCACTTCCTAAAGCCGGCCCTGGTTCCAGGGATATTGTTTTTGCCAGACAAAAGACATTAAATACAGTATGAGATTTAAATCATTTCAAACACATTGAATATTGTACTCACCAAGGATGAGTGTGAAGCTTGGCTGAGGCAGGGACTCGGTGGGTCGGAGCATGGGGGCTTGCCCAGTTCTGCCCCCCCACCTCTTCCTGCAAGGGAGAGGGGTCAGTGGCTTGCCCAATCCCTTCTTGCAATGCCAGGCAGACAGAACAGAGTGATCCCTCATGCCCCGGCCCCCTTCCCTGTCAGCGTCAGGCAAGCCGAACAGGGCGAGCCAAACAACCTTATAATAGAACATTGCACCATTGCAACAGGTATGTTCTCTGGTTGCTCGGCCACCTGCTAACAGACTCAGGGAGCTGGGATGACTGGATGTGAGGAGTGACTGGACTTCACATTGCTTCTTTCCCAAGGCCGAGTGAACCTGTTCCTTGAGCCCATCAACCTTTTCTGGAACCCTCACACGTTTCCTTTCTGCCTCTCGGAATCGGTCCCAACCTTTCCTAGGATTTGCTTTAGACCCTCGTTTTTGTGCCACGGAGCCCTGCCAAATAGGGATCATCTCCTGAGGATTTTTAACATCCCTGATCCATTTTGATAACAGCCAATGTTTAGTGCTTAACATAAGAACATAAGAATGGCCATTGCCTTTTGTTGAGGGAAGAAGTAAATCACTTTTCCTTATTCACTTTTTCCACACCAGTCATGATTTTATAGACCTCGATCCTATCCCCCCTTAGTCTCCTCTCCCACAATATAAAAAATAGGGGTCATCAAATGAAATTAGTAGGCAGCAGGTTTAAAACAAATAAAAGGAAGTTTTTCTTCACTCAGTGCACAGTCAACCTCTGGAACTCCTTGCCAGAGGATCCTTGTTGTGATCCCTCCCTCTGAGGTATCTGGTATTGGCCACTGTTGGCAGAGAGGACGCTGGGCTAGATGGACCTTTGGTCTGACCCAGTCTGGCCGTTCTTATGTAACTGTATGACATCCATTCTCGCGGAGCCTGTCTCAGAAATCCCTCTTTAGTCTGATTTGTCCCTTATACAGACTGGGTGATCCAAACTGAGAAGGCAATTCTTCCTTAGAAATGTGATAATTGCCTTTGTTTTAGCCAATGCAGCTTCTATTGATGACACTCAAGAATTTTCCCTGACATGTTCCAGCTGGATTGTTTCCACTGGTATAAGTCTTAGCAATGCTTTGGTTTTTCTCCACTCAGATTTTGAGCACAGGGGTGAACGGGGAACTCCCTAGAACATGGACTTTGTCGCCTGTATTTCATTGCATGAACAGATAGTGCAGGACAACCCATACCCACTCTTGTGTATCTGGCTGGTGCCTAGGAAGGTTTCCCACAACACAATTTACAGATTTAGTGATGCAAGGAGCACCGACGCAGATGGAACTGGCAATAGTGGGGTCAGGTGTTCATAATTCATTTATCTTAATATCGAAACTGTTAGTTTTTGATGTATGAAGAGTGATCAATACACGTCGTTCATGAGAACAGCCTCCAGTAGTACATATAACACCTCATGTTAACTTTCTCTCTCCAACCAGGCATATGTATGGCATCCGATACTCTGGGTGCATACAGGAAGTAAGGGGAAGGCACGGTGCACGCAGAAGACGGCGTTCTGCCACAGACTTGGACACGTTCTCCCCTGTATCATGACAGACTCCAACACAACCTTCACCAACCCCTCCATCTTCATCCTGCTGGGCATTCCTGGCCTAGAGGGGGACCATATCTGGATCTCCATCCCCTTCTGTGCCATGTACGCCATAGCCCTCTTGGGGAACTCTGCCATCCTGTTCGTTGTGAAGAAGGAGCCGAGCCTCCATGAGCCCATGTACTATTTCCTCTGCATGCTGGCCATCACAGACTTGGTCCTGTCTACATCCATCCTGCCCAAAACGCTGAGCATCTTCTGGTTCAATTCCAGGGAGATCGATTTCAATGCCTGCCTCACCCAGATGTTCTTCTTTCACTGCTTCTCTGTGGTGGAGTCTGGGATTTTCGTGGCTATGGCTTTTGATCGCTACGTGGCCATTTGCGATCCCTTGAGACATTCCACCATCCTGACAAACCTCGTTGTGGCCAAGATCGGCCTGGCCGTGGTTCTACGCAGTGGCATGCTAGTTTTGCCCTGTGTCCTCCTGGCAGGGCAGTGGCCATATTGCAAAACCGACATCATCCCCCATTCGTACTGTGAGCACATGGCCGTGGTGAACCTGGCCTGTGCCGACACCCGCGTCAGTTCATACTATGGCCTCTTTGTGATAATCTTAGTGATCAGTACGGATGTGTTTTTAATTGCTGTGTCCTATAGCCAAATCCTCAGGGCCATCCTCAGCCTCCCTACAAAAGACGCCCGGCTCAAGACCTTTGGGACCTGCGGCTCCCACCTCTGTGTCATTTTAACGTTTTATATCCCAGCTCTCTTCTCCTTCCTCACGCACCGCTTTCGCCAGAATGTGCCCCTCCATTTCCACATACTCATGGCCAACATCAACCTCCTGGTGCCCCCCATGCTGAACCCCATCATCTACGGGGTGAGGACTAAGCAGATCCGGGACAGGCTCCTCCGGCTCCTTACTCATAAGCAGATCTAAAAGTTTTCTCCAGGTGCTCTCAGACTGAGATGTGAGCAGAGGTGTCTGGTGACATGCTGCCGGGCCCACTGCATCACTGACGGGACGGTCACTCGGCCACTGGACCGTTTCCTCATCTTACGGAATGACTAACTGAGAAATCAGTCAATAAACGTCTAGCTGGATTTTCTCATTGCTTTTTACAGGACTCCCCAGACTCACCCTTACCCATCCTCTTCTGTCAAGACAACACCTCTGCTCTGCCTCTTCACCCAATTCCTGCCTCGGTTCCTTGCTTAATTCTTCTCAGCTTCTCATTCACTGGGTCATTTTCTCCTCCCACCGCCCACCCAGAGATGCAAGAGAGCCATTTCATACTTTGGTGAAGTTTGAAGCTTTAACCATAACTCCAGGGGTTATTTAGGCTCTTGAATACGCTATCTTTTGGGGAGATAACTTATCAGTTGGCTGACAGGAGCATTGTATCTAATTCCTATGCTCAAGAAAGCAAATTAAATCAATATTAAGCAAACCGAGCTTTAATGCTGGCGTGTTTTGACATGTTGTGGCAAGTCACGTAAAGGACGTTTCTTATGTTAACAATTTTAATGTATATTCCCGCTTTGTTACTAATTTTGAAGAGAGAGAGGGAGAGACCGTGTCAGGCTTCCAGGGTTCTGTCTCAGCTCTGAGAGGAGAGAGGTATGTAGTGGGTCCCAGTGAGGAAGCAGATACATCTGGGGTCTATGTAAGAACTTTAGAACGTCCATGCGGCCAATGGTCCACCCAACCCTTTACTCTTTCTTCCAACAGTTGCAAATGCCATGTGCTTCAGAGAGAATGAACAGTACATGACCATTATCAAGTGATTAATGACGTGTTGTCCACTCCCATCCCTGCCCGTCCCGGCTAATAGTTATTGATGTTCCTATCCTCTGCCAACTTCTCTTGTTTTTATTGGATCTGCATTACAGTTTGGCCTTCACTACATGGTCTGTCACAAGTTCCAGAGGTTGACTTCAAAAACACTTCTTTCTTTGTTTTTAGTTTGCTGCAGATTCATTTCATTGGGTGACCCTTCGTTCTTGGGTTATGTGAAGCAGTAAATAACATTTCCTTATTGAATTTTTTTCGTACAATTCATGATTGTATAGACCTGTGTCCTATTCCCACCTAGTCATCTCTTTCCCATGCTGAAAATCCCAAAGGTAGAGGGGCAAAGGGGGGACTTTCTCTTTCTCTGTATCTTGACAAACTATATATATATATATATATATATATATATATATAGTTTTTTGAGATCGGTGTACCAGTTCTGTACTCAGTACAGTAATTCTATAGATAGGTTTCAGAAAATGATCGTGTTAAGTGAAAACGTGTTGTGCGGGGTCAGTTTTCCCACTGAAAATAATGGAAAGGGGGAGGGGGGTTGCGTTTCAAGTGGTGGTGTCTGTTGGGACCGGGACATAAGGTTGGGGTAGAAAGGGGACTGGGTTACAGCAGGGGGGGGGGGGGTTGGCTCTGTGGAAGAGGAGGAGAGAGGGGATTGGGCTGAGATTATGCCCCTGTGACGGGTCTGCCGGGACCCGCACTGCATCCGGCAAGGGGGGTCAGCGGGGAACAGTGCGGCATGCAGCGAACCCTCCGCCGCTCTGCAGGGAGGAGGGGGAAGGCCCGCGCAGCCGGCGGCGGCGGGCCTGCTGGGGAAACCCAGCCACTGGTCTGCAAACGGGGGTGGAGGAGAGGGGGCAAGGCGTCCAGCGAGGGGGAATCAACGGGGAACAGCGTGGCGAGCGGTGAATCCTCCGCCGCTTTGCAGGGAGGCAGGGGAAGCCCCGTGCAGCTGCCGGCAATGGGCCAGCTAGGGAAAGCATGTTATTCCGGGGACGGTCGTGTAATTCAAAAAACGTTCCCTAAAAAAGAAATCGTGCTATCACAAAAACGTGTTAAGCGGGCACGTGTTAAATGAGGAATTACTCATTAAATGTATTCAATATGTGGGCATGTTGTGCATTTATAAAGAGTTAAAATTTTCTGTCTGATTGAGGATCCCTGTCTAAAGGATTCCCAATGATTCTTAAAGGTCCAGGGTATAGTTCTAACAGCCAGGGCAGGGCTGAGCATTGTAGCTGTCACACAACCACCCAGCTTGGGGCAGGGGCTGTTTCTCCTTCTGTGTGTGTGAAGGGCCCAGCCGAAGGGGCCCTGAAGCAGAGCAGGGCCTCTGGAGGCTTCCACATAACAATAACGATAATAAATGATTAAGGTGACCGTATTTCCCTATTCTGAACATGGGACGCCTGGGATAATTACGCACATTCAAGCGAGTTCCAGGACTATCATTCTTTGCTGTGCAGTACAAACATTTAAATCAACATCCAGTTGAGGGAGCCCCTGCTAAAAAGAAAAAATTGCATAGCTGGAGACACACACACACGCCCGTACGGTGCTCTCACACGGATGGTGTGACTGACTCACCTGACCGAAACCTTCCTACCCAATATCCTCCACCCTCCAGACCTGGGTTGGCCCCCAGGACAGACCCACCTCTCCTGGTATCTGGTGCTGATTCTTCTCAAGGCAACATGTGAGGGGCATGCAAAGTCACAGCCCCCCTTCCCCTCCCCAGACTTCTCTCGGGGTTCACAGCAGAATGTGGCCAGCAGCAGTCTTTCGACACTGTGCGGGAGGAAAGGGATGGGCTGCTCTTAGCCAAAAAGGGGTGCAGATGCAATTAGGGCTGTCCTGTCCTGTGATTTTCCAGAGGTCATCCTTTCCCTCCCACCTCCCACCCCAGCTCCTCCTGGTGTGGCAGCAGCTTGTCCCTTCCTGCCCGCACAGTGCCGAAAGGCAGCTCACACTTCCAGGCTGCTGCTGGCCACCGGCACAACCCAGCTGCCGCCTGTCCCCAGGCTCCAGCACTGGCAGGAAGGGGTTAAGCCCTAAGGCTGCACTGAGCACCAGAACGCTTGGAACGGGGCTGCCGGGGCTTCAGGGAACCCAGCCAGAGAGGTGGCTCAGCAGGGGAAGGAGCCTGGGGGACGGAGCAGCCCCCCACTCCCTGGGGATAGTGAGAAGCAAGGCACGTGCAGGGCCGGGGCACCAACAGGCTGGAAATAGCTTCCTCCCTGCCACTGCAGGGCTTAGCTGGGGGCCGGGAAACTCCCCCCTGCCAGGGCTGTGCGGGGCTTTGACACATGCAGGACTCGGCTCCTCCTGGCCAGGGCCCCAGGGCAGAGGGTCTTGAGCTGTCCCTGGGGGTGGGCCCAGCCACAGGCAGCGCGGGGAGGAAGGAGCCGGCCAGCCAGGCTGTTGGGGAGTGAGGGATCCGACCGGGGCTGGTTCCTCACACAGAACCGGGGGTGGGACGCACCCCACCGGGGGGGGGGATATGGAGGAACAACAGGGCAGCAGGGGGGTTGCCTGGCACAGCGGGGGGGGACAGTGACAGGGGAGCATGTGAAGGTCAGGGGGGTGGGCACAGAGGTGATACGTCACCAGCCCCTGCAGCTAACAGCCAGAGCTGGCTGGAGACAGGGCAGAGGGAAGGGGGGGAGCCTTCTGGAAAACAGCTGGCCTGGAGCAGGGACCGAAATGACAGACTGGCAGGGGGAGCGGCCGGCCCCGCCCACTGCAACGGTGCCCCACCACCAGCCTTGCACACTCACCCCCCAGTGCCAGCCACTGCCCCTCCCCCCTCCCGGCTGGGGGGTGCAAGGATCCGGCCAGCAGCGGGACCCACCAGTGCCGATGGGAGAGGAGAGTCAGAAAATACAGGACAATTTGCCCAATTTTTTAAAGTCGAGACACCTGCTTAAATACGGGACTGTCCCTTTAAAAAGGGGACAGCTGGTCCCCCTAACTTTAAATTACAAACACAATAATGGAGCCAAACCAGGCCCCATCCCCCCCTTTCGCCTTTAGCTAGGAATGAAGATCGAGCCAGGCTCGCCGGCTGCAGAGGGTTAATAATGTGAAACAAGCGGCGACACAGCACCCCACTGGGCTGGACCAGGGGAATTTGTTCAAGCTCATTCAAAAACCAGGGGTCCACACCAGAGAAATCCTCCCTCCACCCCCTGTCCTCAGCTCCCCCAACCCCTACCCTCCCTCCTGCACTCCCACCCACTGGCCGCAGCCCCCCACCACACACCTAACCTCCATCCTGAGCCTTCTCCCCAGAACCAACCTCCTGGCCTGACCCCTGCACCGCCCAGTCTCTGCCCTTAGCCCCCAACACCCAGCCCTCTGCCCTGATCCCCTCCACACCTCCCAGCTGCTGACCTGACTCCTGTACCCCTGACACCCTGCTTTGAGCCCCCGACCCTGACCTGACTCCTGCCCCTGCCACCCCCTGCCTTGAATCCCCCACAGCCCTCCTGCCCTGAGATCCAAACTGCTGCCCTAATGCCTGCCTTCCCTCCCCCTGCCCTGATTTCTTCATCCCCAACCTCCCTGACCCCCAAGTCTTCCAACCCCTGCCCTGACTCCTGCACCCTCACACACACCCCCCAGGCTCTCCACACCACACAACCCCCTGCCCTACACAATCATCAATTAAATAACGCTTATATATGTTTCTTGTATTAAAAAAAACATATTACAGTTAAGGACCCAAGCAGTGACAGGTAAGTGTGCTAGTTCATTATAATTGTTAAGCAACACCAACGCACGGAGCAGCCAGTTCTTCTCTGCCTCAGCCCAGAGCCCAGAGTTCTCCTCTCCCTTTGGGCAGGTCCCTTAATTATCGTGTACCCCTAGCGCTGGACAAAGAGCCCAGAAGGGAAGTCATGGGAAGAGAGACGTTGGCTCGGGTCTGCACCCTGTTTGCATCCAGATGCTGCTTCTCCCCCCGAGGCTGAGGGAACCCCACGGGGACTGCCCAGAGCGGTGTTATAAATGGTGCACACCTCTCTGTAGGTTCTCAGCGTGGGAGGCTGCGGCCGAGGCTGGGCTGAGAGAGGCGTGAGGGGGCGTCCCAGGGAAGACACGTCCATCTCAGGATTCACAGGTACCACCTCTTGCTGAGGAGTTCCCCTGCTCCACAGACCCAGTGCTACGTGTGTGTGGTGGGCTGGAGGGTAAGTGTGCGGCCCTTTCTTCTCCACGCAGCCATGACACACCCCAGGGAAGGACCTTGGTGAGGTGATGAGTTACTCCAATAACAGGGGCTAAAATGTCCTTCCTTCCTGAGCCGTGCAAGCTGCTTGTGTCCAGCCACAACGTGGCCGCATTTCGGTGGCACACGGGACCCTTCAGGCTGAACGGTTCAGTAGATCTACAATACAAGGACAAATCTGAGGCTGTGGCTGGTCCTTTGCCATGAGGCATGTCATGGCTCCTACCCCACTCTGGCATGATAAATGCAGAAGTGGGGGCCAGCAAGTGTACCCCAAATCCTTAGTCCCAGGCTTTGATATAAAACTTCCCCCCAAAATCATAAAACCCTAGATTTTGGGGATAACCTTCTGCTGCCACCATCCAAATATTAATAAAGAGATCAGGGGAAAGATTATTTGGGAAATCTCACCCCTAAAATGAAAAATCAGGACCCACAATTAACCAGTCCCAGTTTAATAGAAAGAAAAGAGAAGAACTTTTATTGTCAGAACAATACTCCTGTTGCAAGCATAATGATTAGATGGAAAGGTAACAGAATGTACTCATGGAGGAATTACACCATGGGGTAGAACTTGTTAAAAAGAAGAGTCAAACATCTTTACACAGTACACAGACATCAGATCCCATATCCCAGCCTTAAAACAATAAAACCTAACGGATTTATCTAAACTTTACCCTACTTACAGAAGTGAAGAATTGTTTCTTGGAGAGAGAGAAGCATGGTTGCCTCTCTCTAGCTGCAGAGGAACTCAGAGAGACAAAAGAGGGAAAAACCCAAATTCCTTTGTCCTAGTTTGAAAGTCTTACCTATATTCCTATTGGCCACTTCACCTGGCTAGGTGTAGTTAACCCCTTAGTCCCCTGGCTAATCCTCATAATCATGACAAGGCAAAACTCCCCTTGGAGGAAGAAGTGAGTAAAGACCTCACGGGCCAGCTGTGGGTCAAGGCAGAGAGACTGTCTCCTCCCCCTCTTGCATCTCAGGGGCTGGCTGTTAACACGGAGCTATTAGCAGCCTTTTATCTGCTGCAGGGCTTGGGCGTGCTCGGGCGCCTAACATGGAGTCATTGGAAGGATTTTTCAGTAACCTCTCTCCTGGCTTCATGCTTGAGCTCAGCTGAACTGTCCTGCCTGAACCTTTCAAAACCAATCTACCCAGAAGCCCACACCCAGCCCAGGACATTTCGTCCAAGTGGTGAAATGCTCAAAGTTTGGCCAACTAATGGAAGGTGTATGTGACGGGGAGAAGTCACAGTTGACCCGTTGGGGGGGTGGGGAATTTCCAGGGTGCTGACAAGTCCACTGCCTCTCACCCTCTTGCTCTCTGGGGCTCCTCGTTGCCTGGTCCTGCTGGTCCAGCTCCCTGGTCTCCCCAGCCAAGACACACAGCTGAGATCCCTGCCCCTTCCCCCGCGAGAAGCAGTACAGACTCTGAATCTCTTCAGGTCCAAGGAAAATGAAGGTTTGGGCCCAGCTTCCTGGGGTACCACTCCGCAAATGGGATCAGAACCTTGCAATGACTTAGTTAGGGGGGCGGATAGCTCAGTGGTTTGAGCATTGGTCTGCTAAACGCAGGGTTGTGAAGTTCAATCATTGAGAGATCTGGAGCAAATATGGCAGGGATGGAACATGGTCCTGCCGTGAGGGCAGCAGATTGGACTTGATGACTTCTTGAGGTCCCTTCCAGCTCTATGAGATAAGTATATAGCAATGAAAGGGGAAATGTGCACACTGATTGTCCCCCAGGTAACAATTATTTACACTGGGCTTGATAGAAAATAAATGTGATTTTATTAAGTACAAGCAGTAGGAATGAAGTGGTAATAAGTGAGAACAGGCAGAGCAAAGTAGGTTACAAACTCAAAATAACAGAAAAGGCTTAGCTAATTCTAACCCCGAAACCTCAGTACAAACTTATTACAAACTCACCCTAAAACTGTTTCTTTCCTGGCCAAGCTTTCCAAAACCAGGGAAGTCTCCTTTTCTCTGGGGTCTCTGGTTCCCTCCCGCCGGTATGCCAGCCAAAGACCCAAAACTCCTACTTTCCTATTGTTTTTAAAGATTCCCTTTTTGCTTGGGAAGTCACCTGGCCAGTTGGGGTGGACTCGTGATTTCCCCAGGCCAACCACTGCTAAGAATTAAAGGACAAAAGAGACTGTTTAACAATTGTTCATCAAGACATTGAGGGTAACACCCTTGATGGCTTTCATTCACACATTTAAAAACCATAAACCATTCCACACTCCATACGTCTAATTTCACACACAAGCACGATACATACGCCAAAATAAGATAAACTGAACCCAGCAGATTATGACATGAAGATTGATAGGTTGCATGAAGCAATTTGTCCAAAGCAGTTTTGAGTTATGTGCATTTGTTTCCCTAAGGCTGTGTCTACACTACAAAGAAAAGTCGGAAAAAAGATACGCAAATTGCGAACCTTTTTCAACTTTTCTTTCAGAAGAGGCTTTTCCGAAATTTGGAGCGTCTACACGGTGCCAAATTTCGGCAAATCCTCTTCTTTCGGCACATCCCTTCTTCCTCGTACAACGAGGTTTACAGGGATGGTGAAAGAACCCATCCACATTGCTGAATTTTTTTTCGGAAAAGTAGATGTGTTCCTTGGAACTGGCATAGCTTTTCCGGGAGCTGCAGTGTAGATGTAGCCAAAGTCCATTTCAGAAAGCATGAGGGGGGAGGGTCCGTCACAGTGTAAACCAGATTTAACTTTGTGAATCTCATTCTGCTAAGCAATTTGCTCCAATAACGACTGAGGCAATGAGTTCCGCAGGCCAAATACTGAATGGGTGCGTCTAGACTGGCAAGTTTTTGCGTAAAAAACTTTTTTACGCTTTTGCGTAAAAACTTGCCAGCTGTCTACACTGGCCGCTTGAATTTGCGCAAGAACACTGATGATCTAATGTAAGATTGTCAGTGTTCTTGCGCAAATACTATGATGCTCCCGCTCAGGGATAAGCCCTCTTGCGCAAATGTATTTGCGCAAGAGAACCAGTGTAGACAGGTAAAAATTGTTTTATGCAAAAAAGGCCCGATGGCAAAAATGGCGATTGGGGCTTTCTTGTGCAAAACCGCGTCTAGATTGGCACGGATTCTTTTCCGCAAAAAGTGCTTTTGCACAAAAGCATCTGTGCCAATCTAGACGCTCTTTTCCGCAAATGCTTTTAACGGAAAAACTTTTCCGTTAAAAGCATTTGCGGAAAATCTTGCCAGTCTAGACGCAGCCATTATGTTTTGTTTGTTTTATATGCTAGACTTTCAATAATATGGAGTGTTCCCCTGTTTGTGAGTTGTGAGAGAGAGCAACTATAAATGCCTCATCTCTTTTCTGAATCAGTAAATTCATGGTGTTGAAGGTTGGAAAGGCCCATTACATTATCCAACCTGAGTTCCTGTCATCACTGCCCCCCCATGCGTTATGCAAATTGGCTTATGAATATGACTATGCATAACTTAAAGATGCTTTCCTCATGGAACATGTCCATTTTAAGGTAGTAATCTGGTGAATCTTTATATCCTGTTTTTGTGCAGGTTTCCGTCTTGTATGTGAAATCAGCAATATGAAGTGTGAATCTGCTTTTAATTCTAAATATGCTAATGAGGGACATTAGGGATATTTTAGCATCTTAATGACTCAGCGCTCAAGCAAATGACCCGTGAATGGTTTAATTCTTCCTGAAAGCCCAAACTGGTTGGTCCCAGAAAGACATAAGGCCAGGCCACCTGAGGCTAGAACCCATTGTGGCTCCCCCATGTTTCCCCTGGAGGTGGGAAAAGTTTGAACTGAACACAGAGGGAAGAGGGGGGATGCTTCGGGCCCAAGTGAGGAGGCTGCTGAGCTTGCGGGGAAAAAAGATGGTTAGAACAACTGTTTAGAGTAAGAATTTGCATGTCACAACTTTCTTAGGGAATTACGATTAGCTGGGGAGACCAGACATTACGTTTTTAAAGGGACAGTGGCGTAGTTAAGCCCTCCTGCAGGTGTGCCTAATTTTAAAAAAATGTTCAAATTATCCCATATTTTCTGTCTCTCCCCTTCCTGGCGGGTCCTATTGCTGGCTGGATCCTTGCTCGTCAAACTAGACGGTGATCTAGACTGTGCTTGGTCATGGACCGTGAGGGCAGGGGACTGGACTCGATGACCTCTTGAGGGCCCTTCCAGTTCTAGGGTTCTGTGATTCTAACCACCCACCCAGCAGCAGTGAGTGGAGGGTCAAGCGGTGGTTGGTGTGTGTTTGGGGGGGGGAGAGTTTTGCAAGGCTGGCAGTCGGGTACCCCTGCTTATCCAGTAGTGTTGACCCTGCTGTGGGCCAGCTATTTTGCAGAAGGATCACCCCTCTCCTGTTTCATAGAATCCAAGGGCTGGAAGAGACCTCAGGAGCGATCGGATCCAGCCTCCTGCCCAAAGTAGGACCAGCCCCAACTCAATCAGCCCAGTCAGGGCTTGGTCAAGCCGGGACTTCAAAACCTCCAGGGCTGCTTGCTGCAGGGGCTGGTGGGTGTGGGCTGGCGGTAGCTGGTGACATGTCACCTCTGTGCCCACCTACTGGTCCTTTACATTCACCTCCCTCTTGCTGGCCTCCCCCTGCTGTTCCTGGTAACTCCCCATGCTGCCCAGTTATCATAGAATCATAGAGCTGTCCAGTCCCAGTGTCTGCCAAACAGAGGTGAGGAACAATGCCAAACATGGTTTGGGTTCCCTGCTCACCCTGGCCAACGGCCATTGATGGACCTGTCCTCTGTGAACTTACTGAGTTCCTGCTGCAACTCTATTATGGAATGTGGCTTTCACAACATTCCCTGGCAAAGAGCTCCGTGGAGTTCCCGCAAAGAAATCACAACTTGTGTTTGATTTAAATCTGCCTGTTCATTTCATTGGCTGACCCCTAGTGCTTGTGTGATGTGAAGGAGTAAATAGCATTTCCTTGTTTAATTGTTTCAAACCAGTCATTAGTTACCTGACTGTAGGCTGACGCAACACTTATCCCAGCATGGAAACCATAAGACATCTGGTCTGCTGCGTGTGGAAGAGGAAAATGAGGCACTGGCTCTAGTACGTTGATCAATATCTGCACTGAGTTATCAACAGCTGGAGAAGCACAAGTGTTAAAAAAAGCCACCATGATGCAAAGAGAAGTTCGCAAGCGACCCAGGGCAGGCAACTTCCTGTCTTTGGAGATTACCAGACTGACCTACAAACCATTCAGAGGTACAGAGAGCACTTTGCAAGAACACCTTAGAGTAACACAACAGTTTGCAACACTTGGGAGCTGTATGGTCAAAATCTAAAAACATAACTCTCTCCTCTTAACTCAGAGACTAACACTCCTGCAGTAAACTAAGGGGTGAACTGTGACACTCCATTCCCCCAAACCAACCCCTAGCAAGCCCATATTTACCAAAGTGATATTATTATGATGTCTTTTAATTACAGTGTGCCATGTAGGGTATCAATGTGAAAGTTATGATTTGCTAGATATGATACCCTGGTTGTTTGTGTAGAACCATAGAGCTGGAAGAGACCTCAGAAGGTCATCAAGTCCAGCCCCCTGCTCTAGGCAGGACCAATCCCAACTAAATCAACCCAGCCAGGGCTTTGTCGAGCCGAGACTTAAACACCTCTAGGGATGGAGACTCCACTACTTCCCTAGGTAACCCATTCCAGTGCTTCACCACTCTCCTAGGGAAATAGTTTTTCCTAATATCCAACCTGGACATCTCCCACCACAACTTGAGACCATTGCTCCTTGTTCTGCCATCTGTCACTACTGAGAACAGCCTCTCTCCATCCTCTTTGGAACTCCCCTGCAGGAAGTTGAAGGCTGCTGTCAAATCCCCCCTTACTCTTCGCTTCTGCAGACTAAACAGACCCAACTCCCTCAGCCTCTCCTCAGGTCATGTGCTCCAGCCCCCTCATCGTTTTGGTCACCCTCCACTGGACCCTCTCCAATGCCTCCACATCCTTTTTATAGTGGGGGGCCCAGAACTGAACACAATACTCCAGATGTGGCCTCACCAGAGCCGAATAAAGGGGAATAATGACATCTGGATCTGCTGGCAATGCTCCTCTTAATGCAACCTAATATGCCATTAGCCTTCTTGGCTACAAGGGCACACTGTTGACTCATATCCAGCTTCTCATCCACTGTAAGCCCCAGGTCCTTTTCTGCACAACTACTACTTAGCTGGTTGGTCCCCAGCCTGTAACAATGCTTGGGATTCTTCTGTCCCAAGTGCTGGACTCTGCACTTGTCCTTGTTGAACCTCATCAGATTTCTTGTGGCCCAATCCTCCAATTTGTCTAAGTCACTCTGGACCCTATCTCTGCCCTCAAGCGTATCTACCTCTCCCCCTAGCTTAGTGTCATCTGCAAGCTTGCTGAGGGTGCAATCCATCCCCTCATCCAGGTCATTCATAAAGATATTGAACAAAACCGGTCCTAGAACCAAACCTTGGGGCACTCCGCTAGAAACCGACCGCCATCCTGACATCGAGCCGTTGATCACTACCCGCTGGGCCCGGCCTTCTAGCCAGCTTTCTAGCCATCTTACCGTCCATTCCTCCATACCCTCCCCACCCATGGTGGAGTGCGTCCCACTCCCGGTGCTGTGCAGGGAATCACCCCCTGTCGGATTCCTCAGCTCCCCAACAGCCTGGCTGGCCGGCTCCTTCCTCCCCCCACTGGCTGTGACTGGGGGGAAGCTTCTCTGCCCCTCCGCTAAGCTCTGGAGAGGTGGGAGGAAGCGATTTCCAGCTGGTGGGCACCATCCCAATCATACCAGTCCCCAGGCGGGGCCCTTAGGAGTCTCCTCACACACTGCCCCTGCCCTAGGTCCTGCTCCCAGCACTGCTCTGCCCCCTCACACCCTCCCCTGCTGAGACACCTTCTGGCCACACTCCCTGAAGCCCTGGCAGCCACGTTCCAGGGGCTCTGAAGCACCAAGCATCCTTAGGGCTTAACCCCTTCTTGCCCGCGCTGGAGCCAGGGGACTGGAGGTGGCTGGGTTATGCCGGTGTCCAGCAGCAGGCTGGAGGGGAGAGCTGCCTTTTGGCACTGTGCGGGCAGGGAGGGACACGCTGCTGCCAGCCCAGGTCCTCTCTTCCCCCATCCCACCCGTTTTTGGCTGGCAGCATCTTCTGCCCCCTCCCTACCACACAACGCCAGCAGGCTCTTGCTCGACACATTCCGGTGTGAACCCCGACAGAAACCCGGGGAGGGAGCCTGTGACCCTGCATGTCCCCCACATGTTGCTTTGTGATGCCATGGCAGTGCCAGGTACCAGGAGAAGTTGGTGCATCTCCAGGGCCAAGCAAGCCAAGCAGGGTGGAGAACACTGAGCAGAAGGGTCAGGTCAGGTCAGTCAGAGTATGTCTACACAACAGCGTTATTTTTGAAAGATCCCTTATCCCTCATAAAATGAGGTTTACAGGATCTTTTGAAAAAGGCTTTATTTTTCGACAGATCCGTGTCTAGACTGCCGGGTTTTTTCGCAAAAGCTCTGTTTCGAAAAAAAAAAGCGGCGGCCATGTTTATGCTAATGAAGCACGGGATATTTAAATCCCCGCTTCATTAGCAATTTCGACGTGCCTAACCTACATCTCTCTGTTGACAGAGAGGTGTAGTCTAGACACAGCCATATAAACATTGTCTCTCCATCCAGGCATTTATACTGAGACCTTCACCCTAGATCCTGGGCATACAGAAGAAGTGACGGGAACATTCGGTGCAAACAGGAGACACCGTTCTGCCTCCAAGTTGGACACCTTCTCCCTTACTCCATGTCAGACTCCAACGCAACTGACTTTACCAACCCCTCCACCTTCATCCTCCTGGGCATCCCTGGCCTGGAGTTGGCCCATGTATGGATCTCCATCCCCTTCTGCACCATGTACATCATAGCCCTCTTGGGGAACTTCACCATCCTGTTCATTGTGAAGAAGGAGTCGAGCCTCCATGAGCCCATGTACTATTTCCTCTGCATGCTGGCGGTAGCTGATCTGGTCCTGTCCTTTTCTATCTTGCCCAAAATGCTGGCAATCTTCTGGTTCAGTTCCAGGGAGATCGATTTCAATGCCTGCCTCACCCAGATGTTCTTCATTCATAGCGTCTCAGCAATGGAGTCTGCGATCTTTGTGACCATGGCATTTGATCGCTACGTGGCCATCTGCCATCCCCTGAGACATTCCACCATCCTGACAAACTCTGTGGTGGCCAAGATGGGCCTGGCCGTGGCACTACGTGGTGGCGTGCTCATACTGCCCTATCCCTTCCTGGAAAGGCAGTGGCCATATTGCAGAACCAACATCATCCCCCACTCCTACTGCGAGCACATGGCCGTGGTGAAGCTGGCCTGCGCCGACGTTCGCGTCAGTAGTTACTATGGCCTCTTTGTGGTATTCTTTGTGAGTGGTGTGGATATATCATGTATCGCCATGTCCTACACCCAGATCCTCAGGGCCATCTTTAGACTCCCGACAAAGGACGCCCGGCTCAAAACTTTTGGCACCTGCAGCTCCCACCTCTGCGCCATCTTAGCCTTTTACATTCCTGCTCTCTTCTCCTTCCTCACCCATCGGTTTGGCCAGAATGTGCCTCTGTATTTCCATGTTCTCTTTGCCAATGTCTATATCCTGGTGCCCCCCATGATGAACCCCATCATCTATGGGGTGAGGACCAGACAGATCCGGGACAGGCTGCTTCAGCTGTTTATTCATAAAGGGAATTAAAAGTTTTCTCCTGGGCCTCTGGCTCTCAGATGGAGCTCTGTGCAGAGCTGGCTGGTGATATGGTGCTGGACCCTCTGTCCAGAAAAGACATGAACCTTTTCCTGGTCTTGGTGTGATGTGTCAGTGAGGGACACATGAGAATCAGGTCATGCACATTTCAAAATTCTGGAAACTGGACCCCCTAAACTCTGTCCTTTGCCCACCTCTTCTACCAGGGCTCTGCCCCTCCTCTAATCCTCTCCCTGAGATCTCACCCCTGTCCTTGCTCCTCTCCTCCCCTTCCCCTGTCACTGTGAGAGATCTTTCCCTGCACACTCTCCCCTGGTTCTTGTGATGCACACAGGGAGCAGAAGACAAGACATCCAGGCAGCCTTCACCTACCTGAAGGGAAGTTCCAAAGAGGATGGAGAGGGGCTGTTATCAGTGGTGACGGATGGCAGAACAAAGAGCAATGGTCTCAAGTTACAGTGGGGGAGGTCTAGGTTGGATATTAGGAAAAACTATTTCCCTAGGAGGGTGGGGAAGCACTGGGATGGGTTCCCTAGGGAGGGAGTGGAATCTCCACCCTAGAGGTTTTGGAGCCCGGCTTGACCAAGCCCTGTCTGGGTTGATTTAGTTGGGATGGGTCCTGCCTTGGGCAAGGGGGCTGGACTTGATGACTCCTGAGGACTCTTCCAGCTCTAGGATCCTATGATTCTAAGATGTAAGCACGGTGACATGAATTGAGCTGAGTATCGCAGAAACACACCTGTCACTCTGATCCACCCTTCTCCTTCGCAAATGTTCTTCCTGAAATGGCCATGCTTGCTCCCAGTCCATACAATTGTTGGTCCTTTCCTCTTTGGAAACAATAGAGTGACACTGTGGTATGGACAAGAACAGGTATGTCTTTGGAATGTCAGTGGATTGCACTTTCCCCCCATTCTCCGTTGCCCCTCCCAACTCGGTCCTTGCCCTTGACACGAGATAGGAAGTGAGACAGTCACACAGGGTGCGCTCGTATATTTTACTTCCCCCATGCCTGATAGCATGTTTAACTGTTCTTTTCTATTCCCGTTATATTAACAACCCATGTGCTCCAGGAGGAAAACACACCCAATGCCATTTTATTAGCCGGGGTTGTCAGGGGATTCAACCAGTACCAGGCCCAGGCCTCTGTGTGATTTCATATATCCTGTCCCGTATCCCCAGGGAGTCTCTGCATCTTATTTATGCACAAATATAGGGGTACAACCCAGCCATTTTTTTTGGCCACCTGCCCTGGAATTAGAAATGGTTTTCCCAACCCTACCACCTCAATGTGTGATGTGGCCCAGCCCAACAGACTGTGCCCATGTAGCTACCTGGTCCTCAGGAGTTAGACCTTCCACCTCTCTTCCTACCTCCACAAGCCACAGCCCAATCAGATCCTGAACAGCCCTCAGATCCTGAGCCTTGCCCTGCAGACTCAGTTCATCCTCTAGATCTGCGAACCACCCCGCCTATTCATCCCACCTCAATTGTCTCGCACGCATGGCGCCTTTTTCCTTGCTGTGCCTCGTGTCTTCACATCCATTGCCTCCACCTTTAGTAAAAAAAACAGCAAGCAAATGGTCTGGTAGCACTTTATAGACTAACAAAACATGTAGCTGGTATCATGAGCTTTCGTGGGCACAGCCCACTTCTTCAGATGACCTGAAGAAGTGGGCTGTGCCCACGAAAGCTCATGATACCAGCTACATGTTTTGTTAGTCTATAAAGTGCTACCAGACCATTTGCTTGCTGGTTTTTTTTTCTGTAACAGACTAACTCAGCTACCCCCTGAAGCTCCACCTTTAGGGTGGATTGTTCCATAAAGGTCCATCATTATTCCACTATCTCCTCCGAAGCCTTACTACGCTGGAGATCTGTTTCCCATTTTACCCTGTACACCACTCCACGGCACAGACCTTCAAACACCCTCTCCTTTTCCTGATAGTCCTACACTGTCGACAGTCTGAATAAACAGGCTCAAATAGGGTTGGCAACAGACCAGGGAGCAGCTGTAGCACAAGTGGTAGAAAAACAAAAGATGAACCAAGCATTTAATGAGTGGGGTGATATTAGGCAATGGCAAGTAGGACACCAAGTAATGATTAAGCATGAGCCTGAAGAAAGGGGAAGGGATGGATAGCTCAGTGGCTTGAGCATTAGCTTGTTAAACTCACAGATATGAGTTCAATCCTTGAGAGGGGGCCATTTAGGGATCTGGGACAAATCTGTCAGGGTTGGTCCTGCTAGGGGAGTGGATTCAATGACCTCTCAAGGTCCCTTCCAGTTCTGTGAGATGGTATATCTCCACATATTATTATTTTTTAATTCCAAAAGGGGAATGGCATGGACTATGGTGAATCAGAGAATTTGAGACCTCGCTTCATCTGAGAGACATGGAGCATTAGCCTCGGTGGAGACATGCCATGCAGTTGAAGGAATACAAGTTTAAGCTGCATTTTGCATGTCCTGGTGTTTTTAAAAAACAAATTAAGCAAGATAAGCTCCTTTAAAAACAAAGAAGTGGTTGTTGTTTGTATTTCCACAGGTTATCCTCCCGAGCTGCATATGGGGCCTGTCAGGGTGATAATCCAAGAGGCAAAGGGATTATTGGATACCAAGAAGATAAATCAGACACCTTTTGGGACCTGAAACTCATGGCCAGAAACTTCAAGCAACTCCACTACACTGGGCGTGGTGAGACAAACTCACCCTGCTGGAGCTGTTGTAGGATTGGTGCAAAAAGCAAAGGAAACCATGTGGAACACATCTTTTAGAACTGCCTGGCCATGAGGTATTGGAGACCGAATCCAACACAGAGTATTCCCATCAGTATTTCTCTTTCTCAGAACCCTGGTACATCAGAGCCTAAGGTGCCGCCAGTGGCCTGCAGAAAGCAGGCTGAGCGCTCAGAATCTGTGCTCGGGTCTCAGTTCTGATGGGATTCTCCAAACAGATGTTCCTCGGCCCCACTCCCAAGCAAGCAAGGTCTGCGAGGGGTTCGCAGACTGCACCTCCTGGATGGGGGCCTTTCAGTTCGGGAATGTATGTTTATGCATCTGTGTGTGGTGGGTGTGGGTGTGTGTGCATCTGTGTGTGTGCGCACGCGCATGTGAGTCTCCGTGTGTGTTTACATGTGTGTGCAGGTGTCTTTGCACACACAAATCATGGCTACCCTGAAGGCTCATTTTTACCAAGTGGAACAACTCCCTACAGACTGACTGACAGCCCCACATGAAAAACTCATCTGCCTCGCGCTCACAGCACGCAAGTGGGACAGGGACAGGGGACATCTGTGCTTCACTCCCTGCACTGAATCAGAAAGAACAGAGATTTTGGTTTTCACACCTCTCACGGGTCTCTCACAAAACAGGACTGACCTGTCCTAGGCGCTTCACTCCAGGAGGGTATGTCTACACTATAGATTTTTGTCGGAAAAATGGCCAGACTCACAGACATTGGGCTACTATATATATGATAATCCCCCATGGGAGGGGTCGGTAGTGAGGTTGTCCTTAGTGAATCCATGTTGACTGTTCCTGATCACTTTCCTCTCTTCCAAGTGCTTTAAAATGGATTCCTTGAGGATCCCCTCCATGATTTTGTTCCTGGGCACTGAGGTGAGGCTGACCGGTGTATAGTGCCCTGGATTCTCCTTCTTCCCCTTTTTAAAGATGGGTCCTACATTTGCCGTTTTCCAATCATCCGGGACCTGCCCCTATCACCAAGTCTATGTCTAAACTACGATCCTCTTCCACAAGAGGAAATGCAAATTGAGCGCTTATTTGCATATGTCACACTCTCATTTACATTTCCTCTTCCTTTCCCTTTTGCACAAGAGGAAGAACCTAATTTTTTAGGAAGAATCTAATTTTTTGAGGAAGAACCTAATTTTTTGAGGAAGAACGGCTCTTGTGCAAAAGGGGTTTTTTGCGCAAAAAGGCACCATCTACACAGCACTTCTTTGCACAAAAACCTCTTGCGCAAAAGGGAAAGGAAGAGGAAATGCAAATGAGCGCTCCATTTGCATTTCCTCTTGCGGAAGAGGATCATAGTTTAGACGTAGCCCAAAAGTTGTCAAAGATAGTAGCCAATGGCGCTGCAATCACATCAGCCAACTCCCTCAGCACCCTCAAAAGCATTAGATCTGGACCCATAGATTTGTGTGCGTCCAGCTTTTCTAAATAGTTCTTAACCTGTTCTTTCTCCACTGAGGGCTGCCCAGGGCAGCAGTTTGGGAGCTGACCTTGTCTGTGAAGACAGAGGCATAGAAACCATTGAGTACTTCAGCTTTTCCCACAGAATTTGCAAAAGTGGATTGCCACATTTCTAATACTCGTTAGAGGACACCTGAATTCCTGCCCTTTTAGCTACCTCATCTGCCAGGCTCTGCCCCTCCTGTAACCCTATCCCCAAGATCTCACCCCCGTTTCTTGCTCCTCTCCTCCCCTTCCCACATCCCTGTGAGAGATCTTCCCCTGCACACTCTCTCCTGGTTCTTGTGATGCACACACAAAGCAGAAGAGGAGCAGGCACTGTCATATGTATGGGGGTAGTTTCCAATAAACCTTTCTAAAGCTCTGATCAGCACCTCTCCTTAACAGGTGTAATTATTCCTTGTTCCCAGCCCAAACAATTGTTGGTCATTTCCTGTTTCTATCCCATGGGAGGGGTCGGTAGTGAGGTTGTATTACAGACAAGGACAGACATGTTTTTGGAATTTCAGTGGTTTACACTTCCCCCCCAATTCCCCATGCTCCTCCCCACTAGTTACTTGATCTTGACTTGCAACTGGGGATGAGGCAGTCTTAAAGAGTGTGCTTATATACCATACTCCTTCCATGCCTAGTAACACTTTAAACTGTTCTTTTCTAGGCTTGTTATATTAACAGCCAATCTGGGCAAGCAGAAAAACACTCTGGATCTGTCTACACTAGAGGAAACTACTTCAAAGTAACTAAATTCTTAGTAACTCTCAATTTTACAAAATCGAAATGGTGTGTCCCCACTAGGAGGAAGCCTCAAAATTAGTCCAAGGCAGGTTTCATTAATACCTCGACTTAGAGCCCCCACAAGGACTGGGGAGTAATTAGTTCAAATTACTCTGGAGAGTACTGTAGTTATTTTGAAATAATGGCACTGGAGTGTGCACCCTACCTCTATTTCGAAATAACGATTTTGAAATTAGTGTTATTCCCTGAAGGTACATCTACACTGCACGGCTATTTAGGGATACCGGTGGTATCCCGAAATAGCTATCACGTAGCTACACAAGTCGCCCATTATTCCAAAGTATTTTTCAAAATAACGGGCATGCTATTTTGCCATCCTGGTAAACCTCGTTTCATGGGGGTAAGGGCTGGCTCGAAATAGCATGTTATTTCAAAATGTCGTGCTGTGTAGATGTGCCAAATTTCAAAGTAGTGACGGATGGCAGAACAAGGATCAATGGTCTCAAGTTGCAGTTGGGGAGGTCTAGGTTGGATATTAGGAAAAACTATTTCCCTAGGAGGGTGGGGAAGCACTGGAATGGGTTACCTAGGGAGGTGGTGGAATCTCATCCCTAGAGGTGCTTAAGTCCCAGCTTGACCAAGCCCTGGCTGGGATGATTGAGTTGTGGTTGGTCCTGCTTTGGGCAGGGGGCTAGACTCGATGACTCCTGAGGTCTCTTCCAGACCTATGATTCTATGACTTAGAGCCCCAGGAAGCACTGGGTAGTAATTAGTTCGAATTACTGTGTGAAGTATTATTTCGAAATAATGGCACTGGAGTGTCCACGCTACCACTATTTCGAAATAAGGATTTTGGAATTAGTGTTACTCCCTGAGGGTCTGTCTACACTGCATGGTTATTTCGGGATACCAGAGGTATCCTGAAATAGCTACCCCACATCTGCACAAGCCACCCATTATTTCGAAAAAAAATTCGAAATAATAGGCACGCTATTTTGCCATCCTGGTAAACTACGTTGCATGGGGGATAAGGTATGGCTCGAAATAGCACGTTATTTCAAAATGTGGTGCAGTGTAGATGTGCAAAATTTCCAAATAAGCTATTTTTGAAATAGATTTGAGATAAGGTAAGCAATCTGCATAGTGCAAATTGTGTATCCTATTTCGAGTTTAGGGTGCTGTGTAAATGAACCTTCAGGAAATCAGGAGTACAAATTTTGAAAGAAGCGGCCTGTTATTTCAAAATGACAGGCTTGGTCATGTGGACGCTCCACTTATTAATTCAACCTATGGGGGGTTATTTTGAAATAACGCTCTAGTGTACACCAGGGCACGCAGAGCAACTATATCACCCATGGGCCTACCAGGGAATCTACGCAGTATCAGGCCCATACCTCTGTGTGATTATGCATAACCTGCTCTTTATCCCTAGGGATTCTCTGCATTTATCCCCACAGCACAGCAGTATAGCCCAACTTTTTTTTTTTTGCCACCTGCTATTGAATGAGAAACATATTTCCCAAAGCTACCACTTCAATGAATTTCCCAGTGCTACCCCCTCAGCTCCCAGTGTGCCATGTAGCTGTCTGGCCCTCATGAGTTAAACCCTTCACCTCCCTTCCAATATAATATACAGAGATATACCATTGCATTGAACTAGAAGGGACCTTGAGAGATCATTGAGTCCACTCTCCTGCCCTCACAGCAGGACCAAGTAGCATCCCTGACAGATTTGCCCCACATCCCTAAATGGCCCCCCCTCAAGGATTGAACTCACACCCTTAGGTTTAGAAGAGCAATGCTCAAACCACTGAGCTATGCCTCCCCCTGTGATTATGTACCCCATAACTCTTGTGCCACAGAGCCCTGTTTCCCAGTATCCCATCTGCTCAGATCTTTAACAGCCATAATTATACTTGAAATGCTCACCCTCTGTTCCAACCTTTCCATTTTAGAGTCATCTTCCATTTTGGGGTGTTTATAGTCTCGGGTCTTCTTCCCACCTCTTTGTACTCCATAACACAAGAACTAGGGGAAAACAAATGAAGTTAATAAGTAGAAGGTGGAAAACCAACAAATGGAAGAATTCTTTCACACCTGCGGAACTCCTTGCCAGAGGATGTTGTGAAGACCAGGACTTATCAGGATTCAAAAAAGAACTCAATAAATGCATGGAGGTTAGGTCCATCAATGGCTATTAGTGGGGATGGGTAGGAATGGTGTCCTTAGCCTCTGTCAGAAGCTGGGGATGGGCAACAGGGGATGGATCTCTGTGGTGAGTCCCTATTCTGTTCATTTCCTCTGGAGCACCTGCCATTGGCCACCTTTAGAAGACAGGATACTGGGCTAGATAGACCATTGGTCTTACCCAGTATGGCCATTCTTATGTTCTTAAGAGCAGCCAGTCTAGGCCGCGCTGGCCTGTATAAGAAGGTCTGCAGAGCAGAGAAGCTTCAGTTACTCTCTGGAGCTCCAGGAGAGGGCACTGACTGCCTTGCCATCAACATTAGTTTAGCATTGTGGGTAGAGCAGTGCTAGGCAGGAACAGAGGCAGCTCCTAAGGCCTCTAAGGCCAGTGTGCTGAGGCCCCGTGATAAGGGCGAGGAGGGTGCTTCACCCACGTGCGACGCAATCCCAGGATCCTGAGGGAGTGGTTGGACAGGAATTTCCATTCTTCCTGAAAGGGGCGAACACAGGGCCTGGGACAGCCATAGAGAAAGACGATGCAAGCCTGGACGTGACGCAGGTCCCAGACCTGAGGTGACAGCAGGAGTTAACCCACCAGAAAAGGAGGCAGAGCTAATCCCTAGGACAGCCAACAGGATATTCCGCAAGGATGACTCAAACCCTCTCAGATGTCTGGAAAAGGCACGGAGTGTAGCCCCGCTCTTTAATTCTGTATTTACTACATCCTAGAGCAGGCTACTCAGCATTTCGTGCCTATGCCACACCTCTTGGAATACTGCCGTGGCATTCGCTCAGAACCGGTCTTCGGAGATAGTCCGGGGGTTCTAATATGTACTACAATTAGCGTCAGCAGGGCAGCAATCTCCAGAGACAACTCTTTTGAAACTCTTTTTTTGTGTCGGGTATCTGGGTTGCCCCCTGTTGGGCTGGGCCAGGAGAATTTGTCACCCTCATTCCAGTGCTCAAACACGCAGGTGTTTCCCTCCAGAGAAATACCCCTAATTGGGAGAGGGGCAGGCCGAGAGTCCCGCTCTGGGGATCCAAGCATCCTCCAGCCGGGGCAGGGCTGGAAAGTCTGACTCACCCTAGCACCTCCGATTCCAGTTCCTTCTGGGAGACGCTGGGAGGGAATGGACCGAGAGGGAAAGAATGAATCCATTGCAAACGCTCATCTAGCCCTCCCCCACTTGCTCCAGGATAACTATGGGGGGAGGAAAAGGCCCCGCTGCCCTTTATCCATAGGGACATTGTGTGGGTGCTGCTTGTACTGTCGGTTCCCCCAGAGCGACCCCAGGGTGGGAGGGGAAGTGGAGTCCCGGGGTTCACCCCTCCCAGGAGCGGGAGCGCCCACACAACAGCTCATTCTGAAACCCTCAGCGTCACCTTGAGAAGAGGGTGCAGTTTCAGCCTCCCCCTTCCAGCCTTTCCTCTGCCTCCCACCTAACAAACAGGCCCTGCTAGAGCAGCAGTCCAGTCCCCTCTTGGCGTGACACAGAGACTGCTGTCATGGCAGGGGAGTTGGGACTCTTCCGCCTCTCGGTCTCTGCCTGACGGTGGCCAAGTTGTGTCTCCCCGTGCCTCACTTTACCTATCTGTATAATGGGGGTTTCATCCTACGGACTTTCCTGTGCTCAGAGTTTTGAAGATCCTTTAATGAAAAGAGCTTCATCCTACGATGGTAGTTAGGGAGGAGAATCACTGTTTATTGATTGCTTAGCAACAGCTTTGAGTGCCTGCAGAAAATGCCCATATCTTCCCCCGCATCTTCTCTCTCCAGTTCTGCGTGTCTACTATCTACCCAGCCACTCTGGGCATCCACAGGGCATCAGAGGCTGTGGGCACCTAGACATCGTCCCCTGTTTTCTTATTATTCAACAATGATTTTAAAGCAGCCAAGTCTTTTTGGACTCAGCCCAGAGCCCAAGAGTTTTCCTCTCCCTCTGGGAAGGTCCCGTAATTGCTGTTTACTCCTAAAGCTGGAGAAAGAGCCCAGGAGCCCAGACAGGTGGGTCTCCAGCCTGTTTGCAGCCAGGTGCTCACGGGTCCCCTGGAGGACGAGCAAGCCCCACAGGGATTGCACAGAGCTATGTTAGAAACGGCGCACGCCCCACGTTGCACTTCACCGTGGGATGCTGCTGCAGATGCCAGGGTGAGACCAACGTGGGGCCTGGCTCCGTGGGAAGGAGGCCACGTCCCTTTCAGGATTCACAGGGACCCCAGCTTGGGCTGAGATGCTCCCCTGCCCCAAAACAGAACAAGGCGCCGGGCATGTGATGGGATAGGGAGTCAGTCTGGGGTCCTTTCCCCTCAGCACAGCCATGAAATAGCCCAGGGGCCTTGCCCCTGTCTTGTTTCCGAATCACTAAGCAGCGTGGCCTTGTTTTCGGTGCCCTTCAGCCCACCCTGTCTGATGGCCTCCAGCCCCACGGTGGGTGTGCTCCAGTGGCTCAGTGGATCCTTCCGGATGAATGGTTTTATGTAGAACACAAGGCTGAGACGTCAGCCCGTATTTTCCTCAGGCCGCACTGAGTTCAGGCTTGGATTGGGGTTAGGACAGAGTACAGAACTCAGGAGCTCGCAGTCTGTGAATTCACGGAGCCTGCTACCTCCTCTGCTCGCAATGGAGAGCTCTGGCCGGTAACCAGGGTGTGGGGCAGATTCCCTGCCTTGTATCTGCCGCAAAGCAGGGATGCACCAGGGCTTCTCACTTGGAGAAGGATACGAATTTTTCAGCAGGAGCAAAGCATCTCCTCTCCTCCCTTCACTCAAGAAGTCGGCTGAACTGTTATATGTGAAATGGTCAAACATCAATTCCGTCAGAAGCAGACCCCCAGCATTGGCAAGTTCAGCCCAGAGGCTTAAAGTTTGGCAAACGTAGAAGCATCCGAAAATTGAGTCTTCTAATGAAAGTGTTCAGCCAGCCTTCACTAAAGGAGCAGCAGCTGCCATGGCCAGTCAATTTGTGACTCTCCTTCAGCTGAGCTTTTCACTCCAGTGTCTGCAGCAAGGAGTTCCACAGGCTAAGTAGGGTTTGGGTGAATAATTTTATTTTTATCGTCGTTAAATGAAACAGAAGGCTCCCTTGTTCATGTGTCATGAGAGGCATGAACTATCACTTCCTGGTCTGCTTTATTCATTAACAGATTCATAGGATTTCAAGTGTGACCTGCTTTATAACACAGGCCATGAAATTTCAGGCAGTTAGCCCAATTTTGGGCCCTGTAACCTGTGTCTGATTAAGGCCCAGGCAACGTTAGGACTTCATGTTATAGAGCCACAGTGCCTGGGGCTGAGAAGAGTCAGGTATTCTCACCCCTACCAAATTTTAGGATTTGCTGCACCTAAACCATCCCACACAGATTATTCTCCAGCCTCTCCAGAAAACCTCCACTGAAGGAGTTTCCAGAACCGCGTTCCATTCTCCTCCTGTTCTTAGTTAGGAAGTTTTATCCTGAGATTGCATCTAAATCTGTTCTGCTGGAGTTTGAATACGCGGGTTCTTGTTCTGCCCGCTGGCAAGAGAGAACAACTTTTTGCCATGTGTTTTATGGCAGCTTTTCAGGTATTTGGGCAACAAAATGGCAAATGAAATGTAATGTTGATAAATGTAAAGTAATGCACATTGGAAAAAAATAATGCCAACTAGACATAGAAAATAATGGGGACTAATTTGGCTACAACTACTCAAGAGAGAGATCTTGGAGTCTTTGTGGATAGTTCTCTGAAAACATCCACTCAGTGTGCAGTGACAGTCAAAAAAGCAAATAGAATGTTAGGAATCATTAAAAAAGGGATAGAGAATAAAACAGATAATTTGTTATTGCCAAACAAACAAAATGATATTTTTCGTCACTCTGTCAACCTGTGGAACTCCTTGCCAGAGGATGTGGTGAAGACTGGGACTTTAACAGGGTTCAAAAAAGAGCTAGATAGAATCATGGAGGTTAGGTCCATCAATGGCTATTAGCCAGGATGGGTAGGAATGGTGTCCCTCGTCTCTGTTTCTCTGGAAATGGATGACAGGAGAGGGATCATGTGAGGATTCCCTGTTGTATTCCCTCCCTCTGGGGCATCTGGCATTGGCTACTGTTGGCAGACAGAACACTGGGCTAGAGGGACCTTTGGTCTGACCCAGTATGGAAGTTCTTATGTTCTTATTTGAAACTACTATCATGCCTCCCTCCCCATCACCTTGTTTCCATGTTAAATATACCCTGTTCCTTCAGCCTGTTCTTGCATGGCTTATATTCAGTGTCATCGATCACACTGTCACTGGCTTCTGGATCCTTTCCAGTTTCTCAACCTACTTCCTCTTCATGGGTGACCAACACTGGACCCAGTCCTCCAGCAGCTGAAGCCTAACCAGCCCCGAGCAGAGGAACAATATCCCTTCCCATTTCTCTGGTAATGGAACACAAAGCTGCATCTTCTTCTTTTCATGAGCAAAAAAGTCTGCCCCCGCGAGAGATGCAGCTCTGTCTATCAAATCCTGGTGGTAACAGCATGGGATGAACAGAGGAATTCTTCCCTCACCCAGCTACCACCTCTCGGGGCGGTGGATTTCCCACGCCGATCGGAGAACCCCTCCCATTGGGATAAGTAGGGTCTGCATGGTAGCACTACGGCAGTGCCGTTCAGACAGGCCCTCAAGCAGATCGCCCAGAGCAGCACCCAGTGTGGATCTGCAGATATGGGGAGTTGGAGAATCCACCACTTCCCTTCCCAGCTTGTCCCCATGGGCTACACATTTGGCCCTGATTGACAACTGGAATTGCTCTGGCTTCTGCTTTCAGCCATTAGGGCTTGCTCTGCCTTTCTCTGCCCAATGGCGGAGCCCCTTGTTATCCGTGATCTTTAACCCATAAGAGTTTCCCTTTCATTGTCCTTTTGGTAAATTAAATAGAGGACACGTTTAAAGTCTCGTACCGTGGAATGAGCTGTAACAGGTAATTCGAACTAAGGACTTAGTTCGAATTACCGCGGGCAGTTAGTCCGGACTAGTGGCATTTAAAAATGGCGACCAGACGGGAACATGCAAATAAAGCCCGGGATATTTAAATCCCGGGCTTCATTTGCAAGTTCGAATGCCTACATTAGCCTCCCTAGTTCGAACTAGGGGGCTAGTGTAGACATACCCTTAGATATTACCTGTCGGGAACTACTCTTTGTTTTCCCAGTTGAAGGGACTCCGTTCCATTCTTCATTGCCTCTTCTCTATCGTATGCCCCCTTCTTTGTCTCTGCTGTCAACTAAATAGTTTCAGACTCTTCCGCTGTCTGCACCTGCCAACCTCCCCAGTTCTCATACCCTGTCTTGAAATTCTCCTTTCTACCTGCTACATCATGTCTAGAAACTAGGTTACCACAACTGAGAGCATCACCAGAGCAGGTTAATCTCCATCCTATTCTTTAGATATCCAACCATTGTCTTTGTTTTGCCACTGCTGTGAAAGAGCAGGTGTTTCCAAAGTGCTGCTCTCAGTGACATCCAGGTCTTTTCCCTGAGGTGCACTGTAGTTGGGATGTTCTACCCTAGCACAAGTCTTAGCAAAGCTTTGGGGTTTTCCCCACTCTCAGAGCTGGAGCAACTGGGGTGACCGGGGAACTGCCTACAGCATTGTCATGGTTATGAGGGATGGCTAGCAGGCTGGGGATTAAGGGGTTAACTGTACCTAGCCAGGTAGCAGTCAGCCAATAGAAATGCACATAGGGATTTCAAACTGAGACAAAGGAATTTTGGGGGTTTGTCCCTTTTTTGTCTCTGAGCCAGTTTGCTCTAGATACTGAGGGGGACAGACAACATGTCTCTCTCCAAGAAAAGACTCTTCACCATCTGTAAGTAGGGTAAAGTTTAGATACATCCATTACGTTTTTATTGTTTTCTGTTGTGGGACTTTGGATCTGCTGTTAGAAATGGGTTTTCCTCTCTTTTGTAATGAAGTTTTGGCCCATGGGAATCCCCATGAGTTTATTAATTGGTGGCTCTTACCATCTAGCCACTCCAACTATGCTAGTAACAGGAGTATTGTTTTGATAATAAAAGTTCTTTCTTTTTTATTAACCTGGTATTGGTTCAGTTCTGTGTCCTGGGCAATCTGTCTGTGGATATCTGCAGGCCTCTGACTAGGGGGCAGCTACTCCAGACTGCAATTGGTATTTTCTCTTTTCTTTTTCAAACTCTTTGGGGAAAAGAGCTTGGGGTACCCTGGGGTTGGTTTCAAGTGTCCACCCGTTTGTGGGTTCAAAAGCACTTGATGGTGGCAGTGATTTTTATCCCCAAAATCTAGGTTTTTAGGATTTGGTGGAGGGGGGGTTATACCAAAGCCTGGAAAAATAAGGTTTTGGGGTACTTTTGCAGGCCCCCACTTCTGCATTCATCATGCCAGAGTGGGGAATCAGCCTTGACAAGCATGGACTCTCTTCTCTTGTTTTCATCGGATGAAGACAAACTGGGAGCTAATCAGTATCCACCTCTGTTTTCTGCTGCTGTCTATGAAGGTTTTCCACACTACTATGTGCAGGAATCATTGTTGCACGGAGCGTCATCAAACATGGAATTGGCAATAGCGCTGTCGGTTGTTACTGGTTTGTTTACCTGAATAATCTCAAAAAACGAGAAAAGTCCTCAGTAGTGCATGTTGTGTCTCATATTAACATTGCGTCTCTGCACAGGTATTTATACAGCGACCATCACCCTGGACCCTGGGCAACCATTTTTACTGGAAGTAAAGGGAATTTGTGGTACTTTCATGAGACACCGTTCTGCCACAGAGTTGGACAGCTTCTCCCTTGTTCCATGTCAGATTCCAACCAGACCCACTTTTCCAACCCCTCCACCTTCATCCTGCTGGGCATCCCTGGCCTGGAGGCAGCCCATCTCTGGATCTCCATTCCCTTCTGCATCATGTACATTGTAGTCATCTTGGGGAACTTTACCATCCTGTACATTGTGAAGAGGGAGCCGAGCCTCCATGAGCCTGTGTACTATATCCTCTGCATGCTGGCCATCACTGACCTAGTCCTGTCCATGTCCATCCTGCCCAAAGTGCTGAGCATCTTCTGGTTCAATTCCAGGGAGATCAATTTCAGTGCCTGCCTCACCCAGATGTTCTTCATTCACAGCTTCTCAGTGGTGGAGTCGGGGATCTTTGTGGCCATGGCGTTGGATCGCTATGTGGCCATCTGCCATCCCCTGAGACATTCCACCATCCTCACGAACCATGTGGTGGCCAAGATCGGTGTGGCTTTGGTGCACGCGGCTGCGTGCTGGTGCTGCCCAATCCCTTCCTGGCCCAGCAATGGCCATATTGGAGAACCAACATCATCGCCCATTCGTACTGTGAGCACATGGCCGTGGTGAAGCTGGCCTGTGCAAACATCAGCCTCAGTAATTATTACAGTCTCTCTGTGGCTCTGTTTGTTGCTGTTCTGGATTTCATTTTTATTGTCATATCCTATGTTCAGATCCTCAGGACCATATTTAGCCTCCCCACAAAGGACGCCCAGCTGAAGACTTTTGGGACCTGCGGCTCCCACCTCTGTGTCATTTCGGTCTCTTATGTCCCATCTCTCTTCTCCTTCCTCACACACCGGTTTGGCCAGAAAGTGCCCCTGTATTTCCACATTCTCAATGCCAATGTGTGTCTCCTGGTGCCCCCCATGCTGAACCCCATCATCTATGGGGTGAGGACCAAACAGATCTGGGACAAGCTGCTCCAGCTCTTTACTCATAAAGGGAATTAAAAGTTTTCTCCTGGGGCTTGGGCTCTCAGACTGAGCTCCATGCATAAGTGGCTTGTGACATGGTGCTAGGCCCTCTGTCCTGAATTACTTTTAGGGTGTGTCTACACAGCAGCCTAAATTAAAAATTAGATACACAATTTGTGCTATGCAAATTGCATATCTTATTTGAATTCTATTTCGAAATAGCTTATTTCGAAATTTGGCGCGTTTACACCGCGCCAAATTTTGAAAATCACACGCTATTTCAAGGAACTATTTCAACAGGAAATCCAAACCTGAGGAAGTGGGATTTTGCCCATGAAAACTTATGCTCCAATAAATCTGTTAGTCTATAAAGTGCCACAGGACTTCTTGTTGTTTATTTCGACAGGCGTGCCGAAATAGCGCGCCTGTTATTTCAAAAAATATTTCAAAATTATGATTGGTTTGTTAAGACACGGGGTATCTCTTTTGGGATACCTCCAGTATCCTGAAATCAACGTGCTGTGTACACGTACCCCTTACTAACTCATCTCAGAGACATTGAATCCTTTTCTGACCTCGCTGTGTTGTGTCAGTGTCCCAAACTGGAGCATTCATGCTTGTGGACTTCATTGGGGTGTCAGCCTTTTGTCAAGCACCACCCCGGCTGTGCCTCTTCCACCCCTTTTCCTGTTGCTTGCTCCTTTCTTCCCCTCTCCCTGTCACTCTCCAGATACATTCCACCTGCCTCCTCCAACCCCAAGCTGGAAAGGGACCCTTTGAGATTTTGGTAGGGATAGCAATATTAATTTGAAGGGCTACCTAGGCTCTGGAAATCTCCAATTTTTTTGTCAGGTAACTTAGCAATGAGTTGATGGAGCATTATATCTAATCTACGGTATGTCTGAGGGTATTTTATGTCAATCGGTCTGTGAGTTTGTTTGTTCAAGAACTTGTCCAAAATTTTAAGAGCTAGGAATACCAAACTTGGTAGGCAGCTTCCTCTTATCATAGCATAGAGCAAGAGCAGGGCCTGGCTGTGCCAGGAAAATGGGAGGTGCCTAAAATGGGAGTGGTTCTCAGAAAACCATATAGAAAAGAAGCAGAATCACGAGGCAGGCAAAAGGGCTCAGAGGGGGTGCACCCCCCTTCTGGGCCTGCCCCACCCCCGAGCCTCCCACCCCTCAGTGACCCTTTAGGGATTGTGCGGGGAGGGGGATTGAATCATACACCCCATCTGTATTGGAGCATTGCCAGCTTTGACAGGAAGCAAGGGGAAAGTGCACAGTTTGCTGCATCCCTCACACTGGCCAGAGAGTGCAGGGGACAGACAAACCAGGACCTGCCCCAGCTGGGGGGACATGCACCCCACCACTCGCTGTGACTGCTGGAGCTGCAGCCGCCACGGACCTTTGGTCTGACCCAGTATGTCTGTTCGTATGTTGGACAGGCACTTCTCACCTCGTCACAAGAAGTTGTGGTGAGAGAAGGATATTGAACCTTCATCCCCAGAGCAGTGATTTAAATGAAGCATGATCATTTTCATTTTATCTCCCCACCCCCCCCAAAAAAAGAATTTACTTAAGGACCCAGGCAACACTGGGTAAATCTTCTAGTTCTTATACAAAAGAGAGAAAATGAACTAAATATTAGACCTACTCTATTCAAACAAGAACATGATTTCACATCTTGCGGCACGTCATTTCGGGGATCCTGGTTCGGTTAAAATGTAAATGTCCATTCAAACCTTATTACAGATACTGTGGAGAGACATGGGGGTCAGGCCTCTGGGATTCTACCTCACCTCTGGGAAAGGAGCTGGAGATAATGGGTTACCGCAGGCGGCAGATACACCTGGAGTCTATATAAGAACATCAGAATGGCCAGACTGGATGAGGCCAATGATCAACCTTGTTGTGCTAATAAGAAGCCCACGGGATCGTTAGAGGGGAAAGGTAATACACCACATTTATTGAGAATACAATGGCAAAGCAGTTAACATCTGCTTACACAGACAGACAGACAGACACACTCACACACAGTCCCACCAATCGATGTTATATTTATCAGTCCGTGCTCCATGGCCAGCCACACTGATCACGGGTGGAGGAATGAAGGGTCTATTGGCCTGGACCGATGCTCCAGTCATGGCAGGATGTCCCCACTCTTAAGACAAAACAGTTCTCCTTGTATCATAATTCTTTCCCATCAGGATCATTGGGTTTTGCATTGTCATGCTGTTTTTATAACGGAGGTGGGTTTCTTGCTCCTTACCTTCTTTGTTCTGCCATGCGAAGCTGGTTTCGATCATGAATATTTTGTCCCAATTGATTAATGCTTGCCTTCTTTCAGAGCCATCAATTTGCCCACTGCTTACATCTTGCTGGGGATATACAGCAAACTTCGGCCTCTTTACATCTGTTCTCAGCTTCTTCCTTGAACATTTGGACAGGTGACCTTCACACTTACCTCTCATACATTCCTTACTTGCTCACACATAACACGGTTGATTTCTTTGTTACAGAGAAGCAACCTTTGTTACAAAGAAGCAATAGGCACATTCGAACAAGGACATCAAATTATAATTAAAAAAACCCAATCATCATACCCATTTACTTATTTAATAACATTTCTTTTAAAACTTAAAACAAAATTACAAGACTCTATCCCTGCCTTGGAATCAGCTTTAGACACAATATTCTGGCAGGTGCACTTTACCAATGGTAAGATAAAGGTTCTTTCTGCTTTCAGAAAGGGGGGCTGGCAAAGTACCCCGAGGCACATTACTTTGCATAAAGCTATGTAAGCAGGGGCTGAACTGCTGCTTGCTATCAGCCAGCTAAAAGGAGGGGTGGGTGTGCCCACTACAATTGTTTAGCTCTGCAAGGTAATTAACTGTTAACTGTTGATATGTAAATACAGCTCAGGAGAAAATCTGAGGTGTGGCTATGTAAATCCCATTCAGCCAGGGCTGATGGAGGGTCAGTGTTGAAATGGAATGTGGAGAATTGTATATAATTTGGGACTGTTGTGGGGGTCACTAATCATGCTACCCCTAAATGTGGGAACTGTAAAACATGCCACCAGTGCTTGCAGGAGAGACACCACCATCATGGTAAGAGGTCTCGGAGGAACAAGCCTCCCCCCTTCCAGAGTTGAGTGAACTGAGTTGGGGGGAAGGGTTAAAGGGCTTGAGTCAGCCAGCTTCACACCTGCCAGGTGTGAGCTGTAAGACTGGCCCAACCTGCACCTTTCCCCCTTTGTTTTAAGGGCAGACCTAAAGCAGTCTCCCTAAGGAGTCTTTTCTTTTGCTAGTCCAGTGAAAGCTGGATTCCTTTGCCAGTCTAGCTGGTGGCTAAAGAGCTGAAATCACTGAGAGCTGAAATCACTGGTTTGGCTGAGAGCCAGACCTATTGCAGCCAGTGAAGTGGCGGCGTGGCGTGGAGCGGCGACCAGCGGCATGGCACGGAGCGGCGGCAGGCGAGGAGCGGCGACCGACCAGCGGCGTGGCGTGGAGTGGCGGCAGGCGAGGAGCGGCAACTAGCGGTGGCAGCAGGCGAGGAGCGGCGGCAGGCGCCCAGCGGAGCATCCAGTGGCGTGGGTTGAGACAGCTGGTGGAGCGTGGCGGAGTGTCGTATAAGGTGCCCCCTATCTATCCCCGCACCCCCATTTCTACCCAGGTTGGGAGGTGAAACCCTGCGGGTGAACTTTGGGACTCTGGGTGGCACGGACCAGGGACAGAGACTTTTGGGGTGTCAGACTTTTTGGACTTCAGGTGATTCTTGGCTGGGGGGGGAAGCTTGGCTCATGTTTGGATTATGAACTCTGTGGTGTTTTCCCCAAGTTAATGCCGTATGACTTCTCTCTCTGTTTCATTAAATGTTTCTTTCCTACACTCAGACTCAGTGCTTGCGAGTGGGGGAAGCATTGCCTCTCAGAGGCGCCCAGGGGTGTGTGAATTTCCCAGATTACTGGATGGGGGCTCGAGCCGGTTCTGTGTGAGATGGACCCCAAGATATTGAACCCAGCCCTGGTTACTGCCAGGCCTACCCGGCCGAAGGGTTATAGCTACATTCTAGTTACATGGCTACAACCTAACCCAGGGTCTTCCAACACTGGACAATTCCAGGTGATTCATAAGGAATGAAAGTGACAAGGCAATCAAGTGATTCATGCCCTGTCTCCCATGCTCAGCTTTCAGCAGAGAAAGTCTATCAACACCATCCCTGCGCCTCCTAGCGAAAAAACTACTGGTAGACCTAGCTGGCAAGAATGTATCTGCATCTTATTGGAACCCTATCATAGTTTTATCCCTCACAATATCCGCAATAAAGAGTTCCACAAGTTGACTAAGAAAACCAAAGCTTCCTTTTGTTTCTTTTAAATCTTCAGCTTATTAAATTAACAGTGTGGCCCCTAGTCCTTGTGTTATGTGAAGGAGTAAAGAACATTTCCATATTCATGTTTTGACTCCCAGTCATGATTGTATAAACCTCTCTCATGTCTCCCATTAAACATCTCTTCTCCAAGCTGAAAAGTCCTGGGATTGTTAATCTGTCCTCATATGGACAGTGTTCCACCTCCCTGTGATGAACGGGAGGGGTAACACATTTTTCTGGACATTCCAGCCTTTTAGTTAACTAAAGTCTTTTCACATAATTAATTCTTGAAACTTAATCCAAATTGTATTGCCAGTAAAGGTTAAAACTATAGACAGTGGCTCTAAGAGCATCTCCAGGAACGCGAGGGAAGCAGGAAGGAGTTGGCAGAATGGCAGCAGAGCCAATGGAAACAGAGTGTGGGATTTTAAATTAGCAGCAGTGATCTTCCTGTTCCAGCCTTTGTATAACCAGATGAAAAGCCTGGGAGACATGAATTGAGCCAGGGAGCACGGCATGGAATATCCAGTGACATCCATGCCTTGGGAAGGACTAAACCTTGGAACAACAGGTATGTGAGTAGAACAGGAAATGTTTAGTTGGGATTGGTCCTGCCTTGGGCAGAGGGGTGGACTTGATGACCTCCTGAGGTCTCTTCCAGCTCTATGATTCTATGATTGGGTTATTTTCTTTATTTTTGGATTTGTTGGACTTTTTCGTCCCTTCCCCCCCTCTTCTCTTACACCGTAGCTCTTCAAACTGAATCCCAGGGAAGCAATTCTTTATCTTTTGTTCTTCCTTTTTCCAGTTGCTCTGTAACACCTAGCCACCAATGTTTCACCAAGTATGTTTTCTTTGATTTTTTAATAAAAATTGTCTTTTTAAGACCGTGATCTCCTTCCTGTGGAAGTTCTGTGTACACATGCCTAAAACTGCAAGGTGAACTATTAAGAAAAATTCGTTTTTTCAAGCTGTCTCCAGAGGGAGGGTTAAAGAGCTGGAGGGTACCTCCAGGAAGAAATTCCCAAATGTGCCCTCCTGGCTTCTCAAAGATGTTTTTCTCTTTCAGTCGGTGGTCATAATACCAGTCCAATGTCAGGGAATGTGACTTTGGGTTTTTTTTTAACAGAAGCCTTTATTGGAACCCTACTTTAAAGTCTTTTGTGGGTCCCCGCCTTCTGCACTTGGAGTACCAGAGGAACAATCTTGACAATAGCTTGTGAAGCACCTGTCAGTTGTGTCACTATGTCACCGTGCTTTGGTGAGACACAGCGGAGGACACCAAATGCAGGGCGAAGTGCTAAGAAATAGGGCAGACTCACCCCAGACTGGTGGTTGTTCTATCATTAGATTATACCAAGCCAGGAACAAAGGTAAAAATCTATCTCACCATACTTATTAACTGTAAGCCAAAAAAAAAAAAAAAAAAAAAAAAGATGTCTCCTTATGCATCCCAGCTTTTGTATCACTCCCTCAATGCTGGACTTCATGATGCATGGTCAGGGAAGATCAATTTTACCTTGTATCCTTTTATTATCATGCTCTCGGGTTCATAACTAGGCCAATGCATAACTCAGATCTTACCCAATGATCACACTGCTGCCTGACCTTTGCCAAGTAAAAACTACAGATTTAAAAAGAACAGAAAAGAGAAAGAGATGCAAGTGGGGAATCCCTGAATATTGAGGTCATCAGTCCTGGTTCAGAACTCCCTTGTTACAAATCCACTCCAGAAACATGAAGCGGGAAATAAAGAAAGGTGGGGAATGTCTCCAGAGTCCTTTTATAGCCTCAAATCTGTGCATGGAATTTCACTGTCCCAAACAAAGCCCACAGCCCAGGTGCCTGGAAAGTTTTTGGAGCAAGTTGGAGTCCAGGTTCATATGAGCATATCACATGTCCTCTCAATCTTTGGTGATTCACAAGGGCAGTGTAATAGGGTGGCATTCACCTCCCGTGAACATCCCCCTCTGGCCTGCACTGCCTCAGTCTTCAGCCCTTACAGCTACTTAGCCCTCCAGCCAAGTCACACTCTGCATGAAATACTCAAATCCATTCCGGGTACACGCCTAAGAGGGGCCCAACCACGGGTCTCTCAGGCTACGTCTACACTACGAGTTTTCTCTGCCAAAAATATGCTAATGAGGGGCTCATTTGCATGAGTCACAATCTGATTTGCATATTTTCTGCTGATCCAGTTTTGCGCTGGGGGCTTTGCGCAAAACCAAGAAGTGTGGACGTTTTCTTTTTGTGCAAAAACCCCTTTTTCCGCACGATAAGAAAACATCCACACTGCTTGTTTTTGCGCAAAAAACCCCAGTACAAAAACGGATCGGCAGAAATCAGATTGTGACTCATGCAAATGAGTCCCTCATTAGCATATTTTTGGCAGAGAAAACTCGTAGTGTAGACGTAGCCTCAGAAAAAAAGTCTTGAGCTTTCCTAGAGACCTTGCTCTAGGAGAGGGCTCACAGCTGAAAATCCCATGTGGAAACAGGCACATCTCTCCAGTACATCATCCAGGCAGCTAAAGACATTGATCAGTGGGATTTAGGTGCTTAAGGACCATTGTGAACCATAAAAAAAAACCACTGAATGCTGGTTCACCAGGGACATCTCCTTGCTGAGATCTATCACTTAGCCAGTTCTCAGTCTTTCTCGGGTACGTCTAGACTGCATCCCTCTGTCGGCAGAGGAATGCAGATTAGGCAGGTCGACATTGCAAATGAGGCAGGGATTTAAATATCCCGTGCCTAATTTGCATAACAATGGCCACCGTGTTTTGCCGACTCAGCACTTTGTCGGCAAAAAGCGGCAGTCTAGAGGGGGATCTGTCGAGAAAGAAAGCCTTTTTCGACAGATCCCTTATGCCTCCTGCAAGGAGGTTTACAGGCTCTGTCGAAAAAGGCTTTCTTTCTCGACAGATTCCCTGCCTCGTTTGCAATGTCAACCTGCCTAATCTGCATCCCTCTGCTGACAGAGGGATGCAGTCTAGACATACCCCAAATGAGTGCTGTAGTGACACCATCTCAAGCTAGTCTGTTAATCAAAATGTCATTTGGTACTAGGTCAAACAATTGACAATGGTCTAAATGTATTACATCTCCCCATTTCCCCTAATCAAATTAGCATGTTAATGGCTTGTGATGGGGTGGCTGACCCACACTGACCCACAGAGTCCGAGGGAGGCTGTGCAGCAGGCAATCAATTAGAGCAGCATAGAGCAGCCAATCATGCCCGGGCAAGCCTGTATAAGAAGGGTTGTATAGCAGAGCAGCTTCTGTTACTCTCTGGAACTGAAGGAGAGAAGACTGGTGGCCTTGCAGTCAGTGTAAGGTTAGCATCCTGGGAAGAGCAGTGCAGAATCTGTAGATCCCTGTGGAAGGAGGAACCTGGACTGACACAGCTGGGAGATAGTGTCATTGAAAGAGAAGCTGTGGCCCTTCCAGTGATATGAGTCCAGGAAGGGAAGTGACAGTGGAAGAGACACCACCAGGAGAGGGCTCAGTGCTGATTCCCAGGAAAGCCAGCAGGAGGTGCTGCAGCAGTGAGTATCACCCTGCCAGATATGGTGGAGAACGTGGGCATTTGGATGCCCTAAAGGAAAGGGGTTACGGAGGGACTAAGAGAATATTTCACTGCTGCCCCCATACAAGGCAATTAGGAAAACTATTTGAGAGGCGTATGGACATGCTACAGGAGGAGGTGGCTAGGTTGAAGAGCACCCAAATCCACGAGCAATTTCTGGACCGTGTTCATGAGGAGACAGCTGAGGTAGCTGTCCCAGTACACAGGACTGTGGGCACACCACTGGTGGAGGAGGAGACAGCTCAGGGTGGACACTGGCAGCTGGTTACTTCTGGCAGCAGGCACTGCTCCACCCCTGCTCCGAACACTCCCGCCGTGGTACTAGGAAACCATTATGATCTTCTTTATACAGGAGATAAGAAATCACCCCCTACAACCGAGGAGGAGAAGCCTCGTACCCCCAAGGCTGGGAGGTCTGCTGCCACCACTGCGAATAGGAAACGTAGGGTAGTGGTGGTCAGAGACTCACTTCTGAGGGGGATGGAGGCGCTCATCTGTCGCCCTGACATTTCATCTCGGGAGGTATGCTCTCTGCCGGGGGCCCGTATCCGAGATGTTACAGAGGCATTGTCGAGGATTATCTGGCCCTCTGACTACTATCCCATGCTACTCATCCATGAGGGCACAAATGATATTGCGAGGTGTGACACTGAGCAGATCAAGAGTGACTACAGGGCTCTGGGAGTGCGGGTGAAGGAGTTTGGAGGGAGGGACCCGGGCAGAGACAGCTGCATCCTGGAGGTGAATGCCTGGCTGCGAGGATGTGTCGCCAGGAGGGCTTTGGCTTCCTCGACCACGGGATGCTATTCCAGGAAGGACTGCTGGGCAGAGATGGCGATCACCTTTCGGGGAGGGGGAAGACCCTATTTGGACACAGACTGGCTAACCTAGTGAGGAGGGCTTTAAACTAGGTTCGAAGGGGACAGGTAAGCAAAGCCACAGGTAAGTGAAGAACATAGAGACCTGGGAGATGGGTCGGAAATGGGAGGGAGCATGGGCTATAATGGCAGAGAGAACGGAAGGTCAGGGCAAAACTGGGAGGCAAGGTCAAATCAGTATCTTAGATGCCTATATACAAATGTGAGACGTATGGGTAATAAGTGGGAAGAACTGGAAGTGCTAATAAATAAGTACAATTATGACATTGTTGGCATCACAGAAACTTGGTGGGATAATGCACATGATTGGAATGTTTGTATGGAAGGGTACAGCTTGCTCAGGAAGGATAGACAGGGAAAAAAGGGAGGAGGTGTTGCCTTGTATATTAAAAATGAACACACTTGGAGTGAGGTGGAGATGGACATAGGAGACGGAAGTGTTGAGAGTCTCTGTGTTAGGCTAAAAAGGATTAAAAACAAAGATGATGTCATGCTAGGAGTCTACTACAGGCCACCTACCCAGGAGGAAGAGGTGGGTGAGGCTTTTTTTAAACAACTAACAATATCATCCAAAGCCCAAGATTTGGTGGTGACTGGGGACTTCAACTATCCAGATATATGTTGGGAAAATAACACAGCAGGGCACAGACTATCCAATAAGTTCTTGGACTGCATTGGAGACAACTTTTTATTTCAGAAGGTTGAAAAAGCTACCAGGGGGGAAGCAGTTCTAGATTTGATCCTAACAAATAGGGAGGAACTGGATGAGAATTTGAAAGTGGAAGGCAGCTTGGGTGAAAGTGATCATGAAATCATAGAGTTCACAATTCTAAGGAAGGGTAGGAGGGAGAACAGCAAAATAGAGACAATGGATTTCGGCAAGGCAGATTTTGGTAAGCTCAGAGAGCTGATAGGTAAGGTCCCATGGGAATCAAGACTGAGGGGAAAAACAACTGAGGAGTGTTGGCAGTTTTTCAAAGGGACATTGTTAAGGGCCCAAAAGCAAGCTATTCTGCTGCGTCAGAAAGATAGAAAATATGGCAAAAGACCGCCTTGGCTTAACCACAAGATTTTGCATGATCTAAAAATAAAAAAGGAGTCATACAAAAAAAGGAAAGTAGGACAAATTACAAAGAATGAATATAGGCAAACAACACAGGAATGCAGGGGCAAGATTAGAAAGGCAAAGATACAAAATGAGCTCAAACTAGCTACGGGAATAAAGGGAAACAAGAAGACTTTTTATAAATACATTAGAAGCAAAAGGAAGACCAAGGAGAGGGTAGGCCCACTGGTCAGTGAGGAGGAGAAACAGTAACAGGAAACTTGGAAATGGCAGAGATGCTTAATGACTTCTTTGTTTGGTCTTCACCAGAAGTCTGAAGGAATACCTAACATAGTGAATGCTAGTGGGAAGGGGAGGTTTAGAAGATAAAATAAAAAAAGAACAGGTTAAAAATCACCTAGAAAAGTTAGATGCCTGCAAGTCACCAGGGCCTGATGAAATGCATCCTAGAATACTCAAGGAGCTGATAGAGGAGGTATCTGAGCCTCTAGCTATCATCTTTGGAAAATCATGGGAGACAGGAGAGATTCCAGAAGACTGGAAAAGGGCAAATCTAGTGCCCATTTATAAAAAGGGAAATAAGAACAAACCAGGAAACTTCAGACCAGTGAGTTTAACTTCTGTGCCAGGGAAGATAATGGAGCAAGTAATTAAGGAAATCATCTGTAAACACTTGGAAGGTGGCAAGGTGATAGGGAACAGCCAGCATGGATTTGTAAAGAAGAAATCATATCAAACCAATCTGATAGCTTTCTTTGATAGGATAACGAGTCTTGTGGATAAGGGAGAAGCGGTGGATGTGGTATACCTAGACTTTAGTAAGGCATTTGATACAGTCTCGCATGATATTCTTATCAAGAAACTAGGCAAATACAACTTAGATGGGGCTACTATAAGGTGGGTGCATAACTGGCTGGATAACCATACTCAGAGAGTAGTTATTAATGGTTCACAATCCTGCTGGAAAGGTGTAACAAGTGGGGTTCCACAGGGGTCTGTTTTGGGACCGGCTCTGTTCAATATCTTCATCAACAATTTAGATCTTGGCATAGAAAGTACGCTTATTAAGTTTGCAGATGATACCAAGCTGGGAGGGGTTGCGACTGCTCTGGAGTATAGGATCATAATTCAAAATCATCTGGACAAATTGGAGAAATGGTCTGAGGTAAACAGAATGAAGTTTAATAAAGGCAAATGCAAAGTGCTCCACTTAGGAAGGAACAATCAGTTTCACACATACAGAATGGGAAGCGACTGTCTGGGAAGGAGTATGGCAGAAAGGGATCTAGGGGTTATAGTGGACCACAAGCTGAATATGAGTCAGCAGTGTGACGCTGTTGCAAAAAAAGCAAACATGATTCTGGGAGGCATTAACAGGTGTGTTGTGAGCAAGACATAAGAAGTCATTCTTCCGCTCTACTCTGTGCTGGTTAGGCCTGAGTTGGAGTATTGTGTCCAGTTGTGGGCACCGCATTTCAAGAAAGATGTGGAGAAATTGGAGAGGGTCCAGAGAAGAGCAACAAGAATGATGAAAGGTCTAGAGAACATGACCTATGAAGGGAGGCTGAAAGAATTGGGTTTGTTTAGTTTAGAAAAGAGAAAACTGAGGGGGGACATGATAGCCGTTTTCAGGTATCTAAAAGGGTGTCATAAGGAGGAGGGAGAAAGCTTGTTCATCTTGGCCTCTGAGGATAGAACAAGAAGCAATGGGCTTAAACTGCAGCAAGGGAGGATTAGGTTGGACATTAGGAAAAAGTTCCTAACTGTCAGGGTAGTCACACACTGGAATAAATTGCCCAGGGAGTTTGTGGAATCCCCATCTCTGGAGATATTTAAGAGTAGTTTAGATAAATGTCTATCAGGGATGGTCTAGACAGTATTTGGTCCTGCCATGAGGGCAGGGGACTGGACTCGATGACCTCTCGAGGTCCCTTCCAGTCCTAGTATTCTATGATTCAGTGATTCTATGCCAGCCAGGCCCTGTTTGGCAGCTCCATGCCATGCAGCCTCCCTGGAATTGGCTGCCTCCTGCACTGCCGAGGGCTCTAGTTGAGTGTGTGGAGACACAATGGAGCCTCAATATGCTAAAGCATGTTTTGGCTGAGGGTTTCTATACCCTCCTGAACCCGACTCCAAACTCCATGTGCTTTGTCAGAAAAAAAGGGGCTCTCAAGAAGCAAGGGCAGCCTCAGGTCCTGCTCCTGCAAGTCGTCAGGAGACAGTAGAGAGAGTCAGAGATTTTATTTGACCTTTTTGGGCTCAGACGAAAATTTGTTCCATCTCATTCGAGTGCTTGGAAACCCAGGTTCTCCACACTGGAAAAATACCCCCGATTAGGCAGAAGACCAGGCAGAGGGTTCAGTTCTGGGACTCCTCGAGCCTTCTAGCCGGGGCAGTGCTGGGAAGTCTGGCTGAGCCAGGAACCTCAAATTTCAAATGCACCTGGGAGACACTGGGAAAGAGTGAACCGAGATGGGTGTCGTACCTCGGTGTTTTTGTACCTCGGTACCTTCGGTGGTCTGCACTGTCAGTGTCAGCGTCATCTGGTCTGGGTTGTCCTGGCGCGATCCTGACAGGACCTCTACTCCGTCGGTGATGATAAACTTTTGGCTGCGTGCGTAACAATCGGTACTCCCTTTATCTAGAGTGTTAGACCCCGTGCACTTGGGTCAACACAGGAGATCTCTGAGAGGCCCCGGAAACGATAGATGCAGGCAAGGTTTGAAATCAATCGAGTAGGTTTATTGTCAAATGCGAAGCTCTACCAGTTGGTAACAGAGATCAGTACAATGTTAAACCACTGGGCACTATGGTCCGCGTTGACAAGGTACCAACACTGGGCAGGCCTATTGCCATATATCAGATATTAACAGCAGTTAGTCAAAGTTAAGCTACTGTGCGTTCTGTAAGTTCAGGCAATGACACCTGCCGTTCAGGCGCCTAGTGCACCCCCCCCAAAGTCGGCCGGAGAGCACCCTTTGCGGTGTCCTTTTATAGACAGGTACAAACAACTTACATCACTTCTTTACGTACGGGTTACCACCCTCTGTTGCCTAGATACCACCCCTCACCTTACGGAAGAGGGGCTTACTTACTATCCTTCATGCTGTCAATTCCGACCTGGTCCTGAACCTAGGTCGGTATGTGCATTTGTTTTTAGGGAGTTTTTGTACCAAGAAATTTCTTATTAAGATGTTCCGCTACTCCCCTTTGGCTTACAGTCTGTACTCAGTGCCTCCCTGTGTCCTTCCATGCTCGCCCTAACTTACACAATTACGCAGTTATCAGTAGGGCCTCTTTCTTGGCTCCTGTGTTACTGAACCAAAGTCTTGCTCACTAGATTGCAGGCCTGTTGCTGTTTTCATGTTACAGGCCTCTATTTAGGCCTGCTGACTCCATGTTACTGACCCTCAACTTACTACAATGGGGAGAATAAATCTAATTAGTCCAGGGTATTTACATGGTACCCGGTCCTATGGGAACCTGGGCATTATCCCTAGTTTTCTTACTAATTAACTATAATTTTTCTTAAATACACACAAATGCACAGAGCAGCCAATTCCTTCCTGACGCAACCCAGAGCCCAACAGTTCTCCTCTCCCTTTGGGGAATATCCCTTAATTGCTGTTTACTCCTAACACTGGAAAAAGAGCCCATAAGTGCAGACATGGGAAGAGAGATGTTGGCTGGACTGGCTCGGGTATGCAGCCTGTTTGCATCCAAGATGCAGCTTCTCCTCTCGAGGCTGAGAGAACCCCACTGGGACTGCCCAGAGCTGAGTTATAAACACTGCACACTCCTGTGTTATCCCTCGGCATGGGAGGCTGCTGCAGATGCTGGGCTGAGAGAGGGACGGGACGCGGCTGCCTGAGGGGGGTTCCCAGGGAAGACACGTCCCTCTCAGAATTCAAAGGTACCTGTTTCCTTCGGAGCAGCTGCCCTGCTCCTCAGACCCAGTGCTCCATGTGGATGATGGGATAGACAGTCAGACTGGTCCTTTCTTCTCTGCACAGCCATGACATGTCCCAGGGAAGGACCTTGCTGCCCGGCAACAGGGGCTAAAATGTCCTTCCTTCCTGAGCAGTGTGAGCTGCTGGTGTCCAGCTGCAAAGTGGCCGCATTTTAGTGGCACAGGGGATCGCGCAGGATACATGGTTTCCATAGATGAAGAATATAAGGACTAATGGTGAGGCTCTGGCTGGTCCTTTGCGCAGCCCCTCATGAGGCAAAACTTCCCTTGGAGTAAGAACTGAGTAAAGTCATTGGGAGCCAGCAGAATGTTAATGCAGAGAGACTGCCCCCTCCCGCTCTTGCATTTCAGGGTCTGACTGTTAACACAGAGGCTGTTACCTGCCCTTTATCCACTATAAGGCACGGGGGTGCTAGGGAACCTAATGGGGAATCCTTGTAAGATGTTTTCAGCAACTTCTCTCCTCAAATTATTCTTGAGTTCAGCTGAGCTGTCATGCCCTCTCCTCTCAAAACCAATCCCCCAGAAGCCCACACGCAGCCCGGGACATTACAATCCCAATGGCTAACTGCTCAAATGTAGGCTATATGGTTAGAAACGGAAAATGAGATCTTCTAATGGAAGGTGTAAAACAGATTTAACTTTGTGATTCCCATGCTGTAAGCTCTTTGCTCCAATAATGACTGTGGCAAGGAGTTCCACAGGCCAACTATTGATTACGTAAAAAAAATTGTTTTGCCTGTTTTAGATGTTCAGACTTTCAATAATATGGAGTGTTCTCTTGTTTGGGTGTTTTGAGAGAGAATAGATATAAATCCCCGATCTATTTTCACAATCAATAAATTCCTGGGGCTGAAAGTCAGAACGGATCATTACATCATACAGTCTGAATTCCTGTTGTCACCCCCCCTCATGTTTTATGAAAATTAGAATATGCATATGCATAGCTTTAAGATGCTTTAGATAAAATACCTCATGCAACAGGTCATCCTAAAAGTTACAATCCAATGAATCTCTACATCCTATTTGCATGCGTGTATCACTCTTGAGTGTGAAGTTACAAATATAAAGTGTGATTCTGCTTTTTCATAGAATCACAGAACTGGAAGGGACCTCGAGAGGTCATCAAGTCCAGTCCCCTGCCCTCATTTTTTATTGTAAATGTGCTAATGAGGGCTAATAGGGATGGGGTCTTAATGATTCAGTCCTCAAGCCAAAGACCCATGCAATGTTTTATTCTTCCTGCAAGCCCAAACTGTGATTGGTCCCAGAGAGACATGTGACCAGGCTACCTGATGCCAGAATCCGTTTTGGATCCTGTCCTTTTCCACTCAAGGTAAGAAAATGGTGAACTGAGCACTAAGAATCCTTGTGGGGGAAACCAAGCAAGGAGGCAGTTGGTAGATGACAGGAGGAGACCCCCCCCCCACCACCTAAGATCCCAGAGGGAAACATCTAAGGATGGACGGTGACGGATTGCACCCAGGCTAGGAGGCTGCTAACTAGTGATAAAGATGCTTAGAACAACTTGTCAGAGGAAATATTGCATGCCCCATTGCTTAGGGGATTCGGGTTAGCTGGGTTGAGCAGACGTGGGGTTTTCCAAGGGCCAGTCCTGTATTTAAGCCCTGCTGCAGGAGTCCCTACTTATTTTCAAAGAAGTGGGCAAATTGCCCCGTATTTTCTGCCTCTCCCCTCCCATCAGCACTGGTGGGTCCTGTTGCAGGGTGGATCCTTGCTCACAAGCCACCCAACCACCAGCCGTGAGAGGGGGTATTCTGTGGCTGACGAGGAGGGTGGGGGGTGAATCATAGAATACTAGAACTGGAAGGGACCTCGAGAGGTCATCGAGTCCAGACCTCTGCCCTCACGGCAGGACCCAGTACTGTCTAGACCATCCCTGATAGACATTTATCTAACCTACTCTTAAATATCTCCAGAGATGGGGATTCCACAACATCCCTGGGCAATTTATTCCAGTGTTTAACCACCCTGACAGTTAGGAACTTTTTCCTAATGTCCAACCTAAACCTCCCTTGCTGCAGTTTAAGCCCATTGCTTCTCGTTCTATCCTCAGAGGTCAGGAAGAATACGTTTTCTCCCTCCTGCTAGTGACACCCTTTTAGATACCTGAAAACGGCTATCATGTCCCCCCTCAGTCTTCTCGTTTCTAAGATAAACAAGCCCAATTCTTTCAGTCTTCCTTCACAGGTCATGTTCTCTAGACCTTTCATCATTCTTGTTGCTCTTCTCTGGACCCTCTCCAATTTCTCCACATCTTTCTTGAAATGCAGTGCCCAGAACTGGACACAATACTCCAACTCAGGCCTAACCAGCGCAGAGTAGAGAGGAAGAATGACTTCTCGTGTCTTGCTCACAACACACCTGTTAATGCCTCCCAGAATCATGTTTGCTTTTTTTGCAACAGCATTACACTGCTGACTCATATTCAGCTTGTGGTCCACTATAACCCCCAGATCCCTTTCTGCCATACTCCTTCCTAGACGGTCACTTCCCATTCTGTATGTGTGAAACTGATTGTTCCTTCCTGAGTGGAGTACTTTGCATTTGTCTTTATTAAACTTCATCCTGTTTACCTCAGACCATTTCTCCAATTTCTCCAGATCATTTTGAATTATGACCCTATCCTCCGGAGCAGTCGCAACCCCTGAAAGTTGGTGGTTGAGCGCCGCTGCAGCGTGGGGGGCCGGCCGCTCCCCCGGTGGTATCCAAGTGTGGTCCCTGCTCCGGGCCAGCTCTTTTCCAGCAGGCTCCCCCCGTCTTCAGCCACCTCTGGCTGCTTGCTGCCATGGCTGGTGTCACCTCTGCTGCCTGCCCCTCAACTCTTTGCATTCCCCCCATCACTGTCCTCACCCTGGGGCACCTAGTAACCCCCTGCTGCCCTATTGCTCCTCTCTCCCCTCGGTGCCTCTGGCTGGACAGCTCAAAACCCTTCTGTTCTGGGACGATGGCCAGGAGGAGCCAAGACCCCACACAGCCCTGGCAGGGGGGGTTCCCTCTGCCCCTCAGCTAAGCCCTGGAGTGGTTATTCCCAGCGTGTTTGTGACCCAGCCTTGCAGCCCCCAGGCAGGGGTGCTTAGCAACATCTTCACATGCTGCCCTCTCCCCTAGGTCTTGCCCTAGGGTGCTGGGGGGAGGGGAGTTGCTTTGTACCCTCGGCACCCTCCCACGTGGAAACACATCACTGACCAGGTTCCCTGAAGCCCCTGCAGCCACATTCCAAGCGCTCTGGTGCTCAATGCGTCCTGAGGGCTTAACCCCTTCCTGCCCATGCTCGAGTCCGGGGTCAGGAGGCGGCTGACAGGAGAGCCCCTACCGACAGTATAAGTGCTGTCTAAACGGGAGTACTGTGGTGGCCCTGCAGTAGCATCTTCAGAGTAGAGGAGCCCTCAAGCAGATCTTTGAGAAAAGCATCCAGTCTGGTTGGGTTGGTCCTGCTTTGGGCAGGGGGTTGGACTCGATGACTCCTGAGGTCTCTGCCAGCCCTAGGATTCTAAGATTCTATGAGATGGGTAGTTGATTCCGGCAGTTAATCATCCTTAGCTGTAAACGTCTGGCCTTTATTTCCAGAGGGAATATGTCTGTGTTAAGGAATATGCCTGAGGACAGGACAAGACGCAATGGGCTGAAATTGCAGCAAGGAAGGTTTAGGTTGGACATTAGGAAACATTTCCTAACTGTCAGGGTGGTGAAACACTGGAATAAATTGCCCAGGGAGGTTGTGGAATCTCCATCCCTAGAGATATTTAAGAGTAGGTTAGATAGACATCTATCCAGGATGGTCTAGATGGTACTGGGTCCGGGCATGAGGGCAGGGGACTGGACTCGATGACCTCTCGAGGTCCCTTCCAGTTCTAGTGTTCTATGATTCTATGATTCCAGCCACTGGACCTAACTCTATCTTTCCCGGATAGGTTATAGAACACTGTATCACCCATGGTTTTCTCCCCATGGTTGCTTCTGCTTGCTAGTCTTTCTGATAAATAAATAGATGAAGCTCTTGCTACCGCTCACTGTCCAGCATTTCCTCCAGTCTCCAATCATTGTTCTGCCTCTTTTCTCACACCCTCACCAATTTCTCAACACCTGTTTTGAAATGTGGACTCCAGAAATGGTTGTGTCAGTTTCGCCAAGGCCATGTGCAAAGATACGATCCTGTCTCTGCTCCAGATCACCACTCCCTGGTTTATGCATTCAAGGACGGCCTCAGCCCATCGGGCCACATAATTATACTGGGAGCTCAGAGTGAGCTGGTAGTCAACAATGACTCCAAAACCCATTCTCTGAATAATGAGAAGCTTACTTGAATGGTGTGAAGAGTGTTGCATAAAAGCCTCCGCCTAAGCTATTACTTGATATTACACATACATTTTCTGGAAATGCATTAAACCAGAGGTTCCCAAACTGGGGGGCATGAAGAAATTCCAGGGGGAGTGCAAGGCGATCCAGACCCTCCTCCTCGTCAATCCCCCCCTCCTAGAAAGAACCCGGTCCGTCCGGTAAAAAAGTTCAGAAAATACCAGACTTGTGAAATGTCCGGTATTTTCTATTTTTCCTGGCTCGGGCATCTGCTGGAACACATGCACCTTGGGCTGGCTGGGGTGGGGGGAGGATGGAGCATACTGGGCAGACTTCAAAATGGCCACCTTAAAAGGGCAATGCCTGCTCTGCTTTTAAAAGAGCAACCTTTTTTTTTTTTTGGTCAACAAATTTTTCCCTTTTTTTTTTTTTTTTACATTGGTCCCAGGGCTGCAACTGTTTTTCAGCCCCAGCCAGTTTTTTTTTTATTTGCTCAACAAATTTTGTTGCTATTTTTTTGGGGGGGCATAAGGGTTTCTCAAAAATCAAAAAGGGGGCGTGATGCCGAAAAGTTTGGAAACTACTGCATTAAACTGTAAGGTCCTTCCCTCACATGACTTAGAGAATGACAAAACCTGCTGCCGATTGCATTGCTGTGAACATTGTTTAAGGGGGGCGGTTGTCATCTCAGTCTCAGTAGGATACTGGGCTCTGGAAGGTATCTTTGGCTTTGTATTTGTTTCTTTGTAACTTTCAGCTCCCTTGACTTTTACATTCTGCACCTGATTCTAAGATTGTTGAGCGTTGCAACTTTGTCACTCTCAGCCACTGCGCTTGTAACGTGCTCTAAGCTGCATTCTGCCCTGTTATAAGAGTGTGTGTGGACATGGACCGTGATTGGGGTGAGGGACACAGCAAGGCTAAACCCGTGGAGCCAGGAGCCAGGTGGTGACTAATTAAAGACACAAGGCCGCCCTCAGCAAACAACGGACCCAGAGTGAGGGAGGTCTGGGCATGCTCCTGAGTGACTAACGTGGAGGAAGGACCCCTGCATGTGTGACAGGAGTGGCCCAGTTCCAATAAAAGGAGTGAGCACGTGGCAGAAGCCCTCTTTCTGACCAGCTCGCCAGCCGGGATCCACGGCTAGAGGCAGACCTCCGGAGTCAATATGCTTTGACCTGCTCTAAACCTTTTGCCTGTGTAAGTGTGTGAGGGCAAGAATGACGGTGTGTGAATGGACTAATGAATGTGTGTGTTTGTGTTTTTGTGGGTGACGCTCACTCCCCTTGAGTTTAACCCCATAGAGGATTGTTAATTCCTCATTTAATAAATCCATATGAGTGTACCCCTGGGTGGTCTCCAGTGAAATTTGGGGTAACAAAGAACAGGTAATCTCCTGCGAGAACAGTAGCAGTGTATGTAATGAAGCTTCAGGGGGTAGCCGAGTTAGTCTGTACAGGTAAACCGAAAAAACAACAAGTGGTCTGGTAGCACTTTATAGACCAACAAAACATGGAGATGGGATCATGAGCTTTCATGGGCACAGCCCCCTTCTTCAGATGACCGGAGTCCTTTTTTTTCTGGAGGGAGATGAAGTGGTCTGACATAAACGTTGTTTCTCCATCCAGGCATTTGTACTGAGAGCATCATCCTAGATCTTGGGCACATAGAAGAAGCCAGGGGATCTAACGGTACAATCAGGAGGCACCATTCTGTGACAGAGTGGGACACTTTCTACTCTACTCCATGTCAGATTCCAACACAACTGACTTCACCAACACCTCCACCTTCATCCTGCAGGGCATCCCTGGCCTGGAGACCGCCCATACATGGATCTCCATCCCCTTCTGCGCCATGTACATCATAGCCCTCCTGGGGAACATCACCATCCTGTTCATTGTGAAAAGAGAGCTGAGCCTCCATGAGCCCATGTACTATTTCCTCTGCATGTTGGTGGTAGCTGATCTGGTCCTGTGTTTTTCGATTCTGCCCAAAGCTCTGAGCATCTTCTGGTTCAATTCCAGGGAGATCGAATTCAATGCCTGCCTCGCCCAGATGTACTTCATTCACTGCTTCTCAGAGATCGAGTCTGGGATCTTCGTGGCCATGGCGTTGGATCGCTACGTGGCCATCTGCCATCCCCTGAGACATTCCACCATCCTGACTAACCCTTTGGTGGCCAAGATGGGCCTGGCCATGGTGCTGCGTGGTGCCGTGCTCACACTGCCCATTCCTGTCCTGGCGAGACAGTGGCCATATTGCAGAACCAATATCATCCCCCACACCTACTGTGAGCACATAACTGTGGTGAAGCTGGCCTGCGCCGACATCCGCCTCAGTAGTTACTACGCCCTCTTTGTGCTGTTCTTTATGAGTGGGCTGGATATTTCTTGTGTTGCCATGTCCTACACCCAGATCATCAGGGCCATCTTCTGCCTCCCCACCAAGGACGCCCGGCTCAAGACTTTTGGCACCTGCAGCTCCCACCTCTGTGTTACCTTAGTCGTTTGCATTTTGGCTCTTTTCTCCTTTCTCACCCATCGGTTTGGCCAGAAAGTGTCTTTACATTTCCACGTTCTCATTGGCAACGTGTACATCCTGGTGCCCCCCATGCTAAACCCCATCATCTATGGGGTGAGGACCAGACAGATCCGGGACAGGCTGTTGAAGCTGTTGATTCATAAAGGGACTTACCGGTAATTTTTTTTTCTCCTGGGGCTCTGCCTCTCAGACCGAGCTCTGTGCAGAGCTGGCTGGTGACATGGTGCTGGGCCCTCTTCCCCGAATCACTCCCTGTGCATTGAAAATGAGATTAAATCCTTCCCTGTTCTTACAGTGCTGGGTCAGTGATTCCAATGTGAGGATCAATCTATGCAGAGCTCTTTGAGTTTCCATCTTTCTAATTGCTGGTAACCGGACACCTGACCCAATTAAAAACTGGAATAAATTACCTAGGTAGGTTGTGGAATCTCCATCACTGGAGATATTGAAGAGGAGGTTGGACAGACATCCAACAGGGATGGTCTAGGCCAGGCCTACTCAACTTTGGAAGCCCCAGGGGCCACAATGATACTCACAGCACATGATGAGGGCCACAACTTAAGTGTGGTTGCACATACATGCAAATATTAATGCAAATATATGCAAATAGCTTCTTTCACACTGATGGGCATGAATACAAAGCCCTTCCCACAATGCCCCGGCACTTCTGGCACCTCCTCCCTAGGGGGTAGAAATGCCGATACACTGTACCCATCTGTTCCAGCCAGCCCGTCCACTTGTGTCTTTCAATGCTCACCTGGCCTGGGAGATGCCTCGCCGTTGTGGAGCGTGTTCCCAGTGGAGGCCATGTTCAAAGGATCCCACCCATGGGCTGCGTGTTGAGCCCCACGTAAACCCAAACCACACCGCAGGCCGCAAACAAACAGGCCGTGGGCCACATGTGACTCACGGGCCGTGTTTTGAGTAGCCCTGGTCTAGACAGTGCTTGGTCCTGCTGTGAGGGCAGGGGAGTGGACTCGATGACCTCTTGAGGTCCCTTCCTCGTCTCGTGTTCTAGGATTCTATTATCCCCGCCATTTTGCCGACCCCTTCTGCCAGCGCTCTTCCCTTGCTTTGCCCCCAAGATCGCACCCCTGCCTCTTGCTCCTCTCCTCCCCTTGTTCTATCACTGTTAGAGACCTTTCCCTTCACACTCACCCAGAGTTCTTGGGGTGTACACAAAAAGGAACGGACTAGAAGTTCAATATTTAGGCCCCGTTACATGTACTGGGGTTAACTGCCAACAAACGTATCCATAGCTCTGATCTGCCCCTCTCCTTAGCTGGCATAATTATTCTGGAAATGGAGACTCTTACCCCTTCCCCTTTCAGTTTTTGGTCATGTTCTGCTTTGGAGGGTGCTGAGTCTGGGGTCCCCATCCCTCCTCTTTTGTGTCCCACAGAAGGGATAAGGAACAAGAGGTTGTAATATGGTCGGGGACAGGAATTTCTTTGGCCTTTTAGTGGTTTACATCTTCCCGCCAATTCCTGCTTGCCCCTCACAACTAGTTGTTGGGCCTTGACTTAAATAAAGTGCACATTTATTATACTCGCCACATGACCTGTATCACTTTTTAACTGTTCTTTTCTATTGCCATTATATTAACAACCCTTCTGGCCATGCAGGAAAAAAACCCCACACGCAGTGAACATAAACATAAGAACAAAAGAATAGCCATACCAAAGGCCCATCCAGCCCAGTATCCTGTCTGCCAACAGTGGCCAATCCCAGGTGCCCCCAGAGGGAGTGAATAGAAGAGGGAATCATCACGTGATCCCTTCCCTGTCATCCATTTCCAGCCTCTGACACACAGAGGCCAGGGACACCATTTCTACCCACCCTGGCAAATAGCCATTGATGGACTGACCCTCCATGAATGTATCTAGTTCTTTTTTTGAACCCTGTTAAAGTCCTGACCTTCACAACACCCTCTGGCAAGGAGTTCCACAGGTTGATCGTGCACTGAGTGAAGAAAAACTTCCTTTTGTTTGTTTTAAACCTGCTGCCTATTCATTTCATTTGGTGCCCCCTAGTTCCTATGTTATGGGAACAAGTAAATAACTTTTCCTTATGCACCTTATTCAATGCCATTTTATCACCCATGGGCCTACTAGGGGATCCAACCAGCACTGGGCCCAGGATTCTGTGTGATTACATATATCCTGTGCTATATCCTGAGGGATTCTCCGCATCTTATTGTTCTCCACAGGACAGGAGTACACCCACAACTATTTTCCCTCCTGCCCTTGCCTTGAATCCGAAATTTATTTCCCAATGCTATCCCCTCATTCCCCAGTGTGCCCCATCCTAACAGACTGTGCCATGTTTCAGTCTGGCACCTCCACCTTCCTGCCCACCTCCACAGGGCACAGCACAATTTGATCCCAGTCGTCCCAGGGAACTGTCCCCTGTTGCGTCAGCAATGCCCCCCACATCCTTTAGGGACATGGGGGGAATATCTACTTGGACCGCTATCAGTATCAAACCTCTCAGGAACTTTATCTGTTGATCACTAAGGATATGTCTACACTAGACCCCTAGATCGATCTAGGGAGGCTAATGAGGGCGACCGAAATTGCAAATCAAGCCCGGGATTTAAATATCCTGCGCTTGATTTGCATGATCCCGGCCGGTCACCATTTTAGAAATTGACTAGCCCGAAGTAACTGCCCGCGTCTACACGCGGCAGTGAAACGGGATTCTGATTTAAAGCCCCTAAATTGAATTAGCTGGTAAACCTTGTTGCAGGAGGAATACCAGCTAATTCGGAGTTAGGGCTTTAAATCGAATCTGTTTCACTGCGGCGTGACGCCGGCATACTTCGGTCAATTTCTAAAATAGTGACCGGGAACATGCACAAATCAGCGCGGATATTTAAATCCCGGCTTGATTTGCAATTTCAGTCGCCCTCATTAGCCTCCCTAGATTGATCTAGGGGGCTAGTGTAGACGTACCCTGACTGAAAACATAGACTCATAGAATCCTAGGGCTGGAAGAGACCTCAGGAGTTATCGAGTCCAGCCCCCTGCCCAAAGCAGGACCAACCCCAACTCCATCATCCCAGCCAGGGCTTTGTCAAGCTGGGACTTAAAAACCTTGAGGGATGGAGATTCCACCCCCTTCCTAGCTAACCCATCCCAGTGCTTCCCCACCCGCCTAGGGAAACATCCACCGGCAACCATGGGTACACGGAATTCTCAGGGGGAGGAGCCTGTTTTACTGCCATCGGTGAGCCAGATGGTTCAGGACTCCCAAATTTATATCTCCTATGTTTACATGGGCACAGTTCCTCCTCTAGATCTGCGAACCACGCCACCAATGAATCCCTCTGCTGCTAAATGGCCTGACACGACTCCTTTGCCCTTGTGGTGCCTCATGTCTTTAAGGCCAATACCTCCACCTCTAGTGTGGCTTGTTCCACACAATTCCGTCATTCGATCAAAAGCCTTACTACAAAGGAGAACAGTTTCCCGGTTCGCCCTGTACACCACCCCACTGCACAGGCCCTTTTTGTGCTATTCCTTTGAGGCCTTTGAGAAACCTCCCACATCCCTTCAGTCTCATCCCGGGCTGACCACACACCTGGAATGGGCTCTGATTCTTCCATATCCCTTAATTTTGAAAAAAAATCATTATCCCGGCTTGCCAGAAGCCCAACTACCATCATGAGAGCTGGCAACAAGGTCTCCAAGCAGTTGTACATAGTGCTGGGGATGGGGAGGGTACGTCTACACTGCAACACTATTCCAAAATAACTTAATCCACATCTACACAGCAGGCATTTATTTCGAAATAATGTCAAAATACTGTCAAGCTGGAGGACTTCTTACTGACTCCTGTAGCCCTCACTGAACGAGGAATAAGGGAAGTTGGAGGAAGAGTGCTCCATTTCGAAATAAGTGCTATGTAGACATTCCCTATTTCGAAATAAGATATTTCGAAATAAGATACGTAATTGACGTAGCTCAATTTACATAGCTTATTTCGAGGCAAGCCCTACAGTGTAGACACACCCAGAATGAGTCACCTGTCCAACGTATTACATTCAAATACGGGCACCAAGGTGTTAGAGGCTTTCACCTTCACCATCTCCCCTTGCTCTAGACCACAGACAGAGGCTATGTCTACACTGCAGCCTTTTGCCAGCAGAGAGTATGCTAATGAAGTGCTCATTAGCATTTGTTGCATTGTCATTTGCATATTCTCTGTTGATGCTTTTTGCCTGAGAGGTTTTTGTGCAAAAACAAGCAGTGTAGATGGGTCCATTTTGCATAAAAAATTCCTTTGGTGCAAGATCCTTATGCCTCAAAAAAGGCGACAAATGATGGGATTATGATTTTTTTTTACAATGTGGCTATGTCTACATTGCGCGTTCTTGCAAGAGCCGTTCTGCCTGAAAATAAGCGGCAGAACAGCTCTTGCGCAAGAGGGGGGTTTTGTGGAAGAAGGAGCAGTGTACACTGCTCCTTCTTGCGCAAAAGCCCCTTGCGCAAAAATGGCAACTCATAATCATCGCTATGCCTCATTTGCATATATTCTTGTGCAAGAATGCGCAATGTAGATGTAGCCTGTGTGTCACGTAAGGTATGAATGCAAAAGTTATGACTTACTGAATACGATTAAGTTATTTTTGTGCATGTGTGATTTATGTTCCTAAAGGTGTGAATACTGGATCAGCGTATCCAATGTGTTTGCTCCTGGGTAGCACCCCCAGATAGTTTACATCCAGTCTAGCCAGTATCTCATGGATGAAACATTCAAAGCAATGACCCATGAAGAGCATGTCCATCCTAGGAATTTATTTCAAAATAACTTATTTTGAAATAACAACTCCTGAAGTAACAATTTCAAAATAAGCAGATTCCTTTTCACAAGCGGGAGTTATTATTTCAAAATCACAAGTCCCTTATTTTGAAAAAATAGGCTTGGTGCTGTGGATGCTGGCCTTGTTATTTCAAACTAAGGGGAGTCATTTCAAAATAACGCCATAATGTAGACCTCTGTGAGGTATTTTGAAGATCCTTGACTGAACAGTCCTGCACAGTATGATGATAGTTGCTGATGAGATTACTGCTCTCTGCTCTCTTCGGGAACATCTACACAGCAACAGTCTTTCAAAATAATTAGCTTTTTTTTTAAATAACTTAGTCCACGTCTACACAGCAGGCAGTGATTTCAAAATAATGTCAAAATACTGTCAAGCTAGTTGACTTCTTACTCCGACTCCTGTAACCCTCATTGGATGAGGAATAAAGGAAGTAGGAGGAAGAGTGCTCTATTTCGAGATAAGTGCCGTGTGGACACTACCTATTTCGAAATAAGCTATGCAATTGACGTAGCTCCATTTGCATCATTTATTTCGAATTCAGCCCTGATGTGTAGACACATCCTTGGACAGCTCTGTGTGTCTACAACTAGTTTGTTTGTCCCCTCAGGCCTCTTCTCCAGGTCAGTCTATTATCTGCCCGCCCTCCTAGATATGTACAAGGTATCAGACACTATTGAGACCTGGGCATTATCCTTAGTTTTCTTACCAATCAACAATCATTATTGAATATACACAGAACAGCCAATTCCATTCTGACCCAGCAAGGGGCCCACGGGTTCTCACCTCCCTTTGGGAAGGCTCCTTAATTACTGTTTACTCCTACAGCTGGATAAGTAGCTCAGGCAAGCTTATGTCCAATCAGATGCTGGATTTCTCCCCAGAGTTTGAGCAAACCCCCTGGGTCATCACTGAGCATTATAATAAGTGGCAAAATCTACGTGTCAGCTCTCTGCATGGGTTGTTGCTGCAGACGCTGGGCTGAGAGAGGTGAAGGACGTGTCTGCCTGAGGGAGATTCCCAGGGAAGACACTTCGGTCTCATGATTCAAAGGTGCCTTCGCTTGCTGAGGAGCTCCCCTGCTCAACAACCCCAGCACAAGGTGGGTGTGATAGGACAGAGAACAAGTCTGTGCTCTTTGAGGCTCTGCATCGCTGTTAACAATCCCAGGGCCTTGCCAGTGGTCATGAGTTTGCTTCACTACCGTTGGCCAAACTGTCACCTTTCTGAACATTCGTGCCACCTCAGCTTTTTGCCGCCGGTCGTGAAGCGGGTGCATTTGAGTACCACAGGGTATCTGCAGCAGGAAAGGTTGTAGCTGGTGTACAGTGCAAGTCCAACATTTGAGGTTGTGGCCTGTAGTTTGTTCAGGGCCTGCTCACACACAACTCCTCTTGGAGTAAGAACTGAGTAATTACCTCAGCAGCCAGCTGTGTGTTAATGCACAGATACTGTCACCTCCTCCCCTTGCATATTAGGGCTCTGACTGTTAATTGGGGGCCGTCACCTGACTTTTAACTTCTAGGAACAATGGTGGTGCTAGACTGCCCCTCTGGAATAATTCTATGATTTTTTTTAAATGGGGAGACATCTCTTTTCCCAGTTTTATTGAGAAGTTTGTTGAACTGTTCTGCCTGAGTCTTCCAAAAAAAATCACACCAAACCCCACAATTCCAGAGGAAGCAGACGCCCAGCATGGGGGACTAAACTCTGAAAGATGGGCAAACCTATCTGCAGCCAAAAATGAGGACTCCTGGCTGAAGTTCTCAGACAGCCCAAACGCAAAGAAGCACCATGAACGTTACCTAAAATGACCAGTCCATTGAGGAATCCCATTCATCTAAGTGCTTTGCTCCAATAATGTCTGTTCCAAGCAGCTCTGCAGGCTTAATATTGAGTGTGTGAAGAGATGACTTTTCTCCATATTGCATGTTCAGACTTTCAGTGGTATGGAATGTGCTCTTGTTTATGTGGTGTGAGACTGAATACATAGTAATGCCTGATCTGGTTACTTTATCGAGAGACTCCTAGGGTTCAAAGTCAGAAGGGACCCTTAGACCATCCAGTCTGACCTTCTGTATGACACAGGGCATCAAATTTCACCCAGTTGCTCCAGTATTGACCCCAAAGACTGGTGTTTGGCTAAGTTCTGGTCTATCATGGGAATATACATCATGGAATCATAGAGACACAGAGTGAGAAGAGACCTCAAGCCGTGTTCCCTGTAAACTGTGCACTTCAGCAGCCCCTCAGGAGAAATTCAGAGGCCAACCAGCTCATTAGCAGAGCACCCACAGCTCGTTTTTTTTGTTTCTATGGGTGGTGCACATTCGCACATGCTTGGTGCATTTAAAATTATTCCATGCATGGATGGAAAAGATTAGAGGGAACATTGACCACAAGGCTCAAGATGCAGGGTATGTTCTGTATAAAACACCCAAGAGGGATAACTACTCAACCTTCTCTGGAAAGCCTCCAGCAAAGTAATATCCATGAGATACCAAGGTGTCTTTTCTAATAGCCTCCTCTTCTTACAGTAAGGATGTTTTTCTTGAAATTACATCTAAATCTGCAGTAAATCCTGCTGTTGGCTGTAAATAATTATATGCCTACACTTTTTAACTGATTCCATACCAGAATTTCCAATATTTCCTTGCCTTCTCCAAACTTTTTTTTTTAATTTCCCTTTTTAAAGGAAATACTTAGCAAAGATTGTCCTGTGTTCTCTCTCTCTTTCTCTATATCCACACTCATTTTTCCTGCTGCTGCCCTTTACTCTTTGCTACAGGACAACGGGTAGTGTTTATTGACATATGGAGCAACATTAAATACAGAACTAGCATTAGTAGGGTTGGCTGCTTATAATTCATTCCTCTGACCACTGAAAGTCTCATTTTTCAGTGTGTGAAGCACAAAATAGCTGCCTCACCCATGCAAAGAGCCTCTACCAGTGCATGTCATGCCTCATATTTACATTGTCTCTCCATCCAGGCATTTGCACTGCCACCATAACTCTGGGCACACACAGAAAGTCTGGGGAAAGTACAGTGAATGCAGGAGACACGTGAGAGTTGGACATTTCTACTGTGACCATCACCCTAAGCAAACACAGGAAGTCAAGGGGAACGTACGATATATGCCGGAGCCATCATTCTGCCTCAAAGTTGGACACCTTCTCCCCTATGCCATGCAAGATTCTAACATAACCGAGTTCATCAACCCCTCCACCTTCATCCTGGTGGGCATTCCTGGCCTAGAGGTGGCCCATGTCTGGATCTCCATCCCCTTCTGCACTATGTACACTATAACCCTTCTGGGGAATTCTGCCATCCTGTTCATTGTGAAGAGGGAGCCGAGCCTCCATGAGCCCATGTACTATTTCCTCTGCATGCTGGCCGTCACCGACCTCTTCCTGTCCACGTCCACCCTGCCCAAAATTTTGAGCATCTTCTGGTTCAATTCCAGGGAGATCGATTTCAATGCCTGCCTTGCCCAGATGTACTTCTTCCATTGCTTCTCAGCTATGGAGTCTGGGATCTTCGTAGCCATGGCTTTGGATCGCTACGTGGCCATCTGTGATCCCCTGAGACATTCCACCATCCTGACAAACCCTGTGGTGGCCAAGATTGGCCTGGCCGTGGCTCTGCGTGGTGGCATGCTCCTAGTGCCCTATCCCATCCTTGCCAGACGGTGGCCATATTGCAGAACAAATATCATCTCCCACACGTACTGTGAGCACATGGCCGTGGTGAACCTGGCCTGCACAGACACCCACATTAGTAGTTACTATGGCCTCTTTGTGGTATTCTCTGTGATTGGCATGGATGTTTTTTGTATTGTTGTATCTTATGTCCAGATCCTTAGGGCCATCTTCAGCCTCCCCACAAAGGATGCCCGGCTCAAGACTTTTGGGACCTGCGGCTCCCACCTCTGTGTCATCTTAGCCTTTTATATGCCAGGTCTCTTCTCCTTCCTCACACACCGGTTTGGCCACAATGTGCCCCAGCATTTCCATGTTCTCATTGCTAATGTGTACCTCCTGGTGCCCCCCATGCTAAACCCCATCATCTATGGGGTGAGGACCAAACAGATCCGGGACAGTCTAGTCCAGATTTTTACTAATAAAGGGACCTAAAAATTTCTCCTGGTGCTGTGGCTCCTTGAGCAAGCTCCAGGAAGAGCTGGACCCTTTCCCTGAATCTCCTACTGGACAGTTAAAGGCCCTTAAACCTGTTGCTGACCTTACTGTGCGTAGTCAATGTGACAAACTGGGGGTTTGGCCTATGGACGCTTCATTGGGCTGCATCCTGTTCTACTTGCCCCAAGACTCCTCCCTCCTTTCCCACCTCTTTCCACAGACCCCCACCTCAGTGGCTTACTCCTCTCCTCCCCTCTCCCATCACTCACTGGATCAGCTCTGTTGCACTCTGCATCATGGTGAAGGATTTGCTACATGGTTTGAGTAAAGTACACCTTGTGTGGTACCATTCTAAACGTCTTTCTCTGCTAAACATTGATATCTCACTGGGTTGTACGTGCTACAATTGTGTGTGAAGCGATGAAACCTTCCTTCATGTCCTAAAGTATGTTGGGAGACTGGAGACACCTCAGAACAGGGCCAGCCCACAAGATTCTGTCACCTGAGGTGGGGAACTCAAATGATGCCCCTATATCCCTTCGCTTGGGCCAAAACTTTGAATGGTCTCAATTCTGCCTTCTTCCTGTTCTATTCCTCTCGTGGTACTGCTCTGCTACCTACTCAAATAAAGGAGAACGAACAGCAGCAGACACAATTTTCTACCCTCTGGGTCCTAGTAGCGCCCCCCACAGTCTGGCACCTGAGACGGCCGTCTCAGTTCATCTCATGGTAAGGCCAGCCCTGCCTCAGAACAGCCTTTCATGTACAGCAGTGGAATAGCCAGACAGTATCTATTGTAGTCATCAACTCTCCTCCAAGAAATGAGAGAATCAAAGGATCTTGACAGGTCATCTAGACTAGCCCCGTGAAGTCATGTCCGGGCTAAGCATTATCTAGTTCATCCCTGAAACGTATTAGCTTACCCTGCTCTTAAATATTTCCAGTGATGGAGGTTTCACAACCTTTCTAGACAATTTATTCCAGTGTGTATCTAGTTTGACAGTATTTTTTCCCTAATGTCCAACCTAAGCGTCCCTTGTTGCAATTTAAGCCCATTGCTTCTTGCCTTATCCTCTGAGGTGAAGGAGAACAATTTTTTTCTCACTTCCCTTTGTAACAAATCTTAAAATTCTTGAAAATGGTAATCATGTCCAGTTTGGGTACATCTACATAGCAGTGTTATTTTGGCATAACTGACGTTATTCCGAAATAATAAAGAGTGTGTCTCCACTGCCAGCCTTTATTTCAAAATAATGTCGAGCTGGAGGACTTCTTACTCTGACTCTTGTAATCCTCAAGTTTTTCCTAATGTCCAACCCTTGCTGCAGTTTAAGCCCATTGCTTCTTTTCCTATCACCAGTGACCAAGGAAAACATTTTTTCTCCCTCCTCCTTATAACACCCTTTTAGGTACTTTCAGTCGTCCCTCGTAGGTCATGTTCCCTAGACCTTTAATCATTTTTGTTGCTCTTCTCTGGACCTTCTCCAATTTCTCCACATCTTTCTTGAAATGTGGTGCCCAGAATTGGACACAATACTCCAATTGAGGCTAAATCAGCACAGAGCAGAGTAGAAGAATGACTTCTCATGTCTTGCTCACAACACTCCTGATAATGCAGCCCAGAATCATGTTTGCTTTTTTTGCAACAGCGTCACACTGTTGACTCATATTTAGCTTGTGGTCCACTATGACCTGTAGATCCCTTTCTGCAGTACTCCTTCCTAGACAGTCACTTCCCATTCTGCATGTGTGAAACTGATTGTTCCTTCCTAAGTGGAGCACTTTGCATTTGTCCATCACATGCCCAGACTTCTTAGCAAGCTAGAAGAAATTATAAAAGATGGGGACTGGTGTCATCACTTTTCTCTCCCCCCGCCCGCCCACAGCGAATGCGTGAAAGAAGCTCCAGAAAACAAAGGACATTGAATGGAGGAGCAGATGCAGCCTCTGCCTTAGGAATCTGTAAGCCCACTGGCATCATGAGCCAGGGTGAGTTTGTGTACATCTCAGATTGTCATCTTGTTTCATTTCCTTGGTAACCTGCTTTGATCTGTTTGCCATCAGGTATCATGATTTGACTTTGATTCTTCTGTAGTGAATAAACCACTTTTTTCTTGTTTGGTAGCTCATTTGGGTGTGTGGTTCCATGTGCTGATATGTTGGGTGATAACAGGGTCTGGAGGGGATGGTTGTGGGCCACAGAATAGCAGGGAGAAAGGCCAGTCCAGCAGAATAAAAAGAAGGGACAGCAGTTGGGATAGCTTCCAAGTTCCCCACACGGTGGTGCAGGGGTCAGTGTGAAATGCACAGCTTGTTATTCTGAGTGACAATGGCACTTTGTACACTGGTGTGAGACTTGAGTTTAAGTTTAAGTGAGACTTAAGAATATGTACACCCAGGGCCCAAGCCCGAGACTCAAGCTTTCAGAGGAATCTGGGTAACTGACCAGGTGGGGAACAGTCACACAACTGACCTCTTGGGGATAAATAAAGGAAAAAGAGAGAGTACCCCAATCCAGGTCCTGGTTTTCAGGACTTTGTTGCGGATACAATTAGAACTCTTACTCTGCCTACCTAAGACTGATTGAAGACATAGCTGCTTTTAAGATTACAATGATGCACCCAAGGGAGGGAAGGAGTACGGGTTCTTTTGAAAAAGGGTGTTTTTTTCCCGAAAGAACACCATCTAGACTGAGCTTTCACTTTCAAAAAACCCTTTTTCGAAAAAGCGCTCGGACACGAATATGCAAATGAAGTGCGGGATATTTAAATCTGTGCGTCATTTGCACTTTCAATTTGCTTCATTAACATTCCGCTTTCAAAAGAGGAATGTAGTTTAGATGTGCCCATCGTGTCTTTCCTCTGGGAGGTGTTTTGAAGACCCTTGAATGAACGGTCCTGCACAGTATGATGACAGTTGCTGTTGAGATTAATGATCTCTGCTCTCTTAGACAGCCCCGTGTGTCTATAACTAGTTTGTTTGTTCCCTCAGGCATCTTTCTCCAGCTCAGTCTGTCTATTATCTCCTAGGCATTTACAGGGTATCAGGCATGACAGAGACCTGGGCATTATCCTAAGTTTTCTCACCAATCAACACTAAGGCTGTGTCTACACTGGGCCACTTATTCCGGAAAAGCAGCCGCTTTTCCGGAATAAGCTGTGAGCTGTCTACACTGGCCCCTTGAATTTCGGAAAAGCACTGACGATCTACTGTAAGAAATCAGCTGCTTTTCCGGAAAAACTATGCTGCTCCCGCTCGAAAAGTCCTTTTTCGGAAAAGCTTTTCGGAAAAGGGCCAGTGTAGACAGCTTTTCCGGAAAAGCAGAAGAAAGCGGAAAAAGCGCTTTGGGCGCGAGACCCGTAGGAGCCCTGGACTTCCTGGTAGGGAGGCTGCTGGGCGCACGTGGCAGGACCGTGCCGCAGACCCTGCTACCTGAGCTCTGCCACGTGCCCCTGTGCTGCCCAGCCACCCATCTCACCGCACCATGGCAGCTCCAGCCGGTGAGCCCCCTGCACCGCCAGCGGAGGAGGCCCCCAGGGGCCGCAAAAGGCGGGCTCCCTCCTGGACCCCCAGGGAGCTGGAGACCCTCCTGGACCTCTGGCAGGAGGAGGAGGGTCTCCACGACCTGCACTCCAGGCGCCGGAACGTGGATATATACACGCGGCTGGCCGACAACCTGGCGCAGCAGGGACACCCTGCCCGTAATTGTGAGCAGGTCCGCTCCAAGGTCAAGGAGCTGCGGCTGGGGTACGTCCGGGCCAGCGAGGGCAGGGGGGCAGGACCAGACGCCTGCCCGTACTACGAGCGGATGAACGCCTTTCTGGGCCAGCCAGCCTCGCAAGCCCCGGGTGTCCCTGTGGACACGTGCCAGCGCCCCATCATCCGACCCTCCGAGCCGGGAGGAGAGGACAGTGGCAGCGCGGTGGAGAGGAGGCCAGCGTTGCCACCACCCAGCAGGCCCCCTCCAGCAGCTCCTCCGAGGCCGAGGCCGGGAGGAACCCACTGGTGAGTCTTTGCAGTTTGCACTCCCAAAGGGTGGGGGTGGAGGGCGGGGGGGCCAGGTGCCCAGAGGGAGGAGGGGAGAGCATGTCACTCAGGCCACGTGAGCTGCATGCTGCGTTGCATGAGGCAGCAAGCAGCACGTGCAACCTCGTGCAGCCTGGTGACCGAGCGGCACGTGGCCGCGGCAGGCAGCTGCAGGGCACGCCTGGGATCGTGCTGCTCACACACATTCGGCGGGACCAGGGGAAAGGGTGGATGCCGGCTGGAACCGGCCAGGGCCCCAGGGACTCAGCCCAGAGCCCCGCACCTCCGCCCAAGGGTGCAACATGGAGAACAGCACACTGTCCCATGCCTGGCTGTGAGGCACAGCCAGCTGCTCCTGGGAAAACCGCAGCGTCACAGTCCTGTGACCGTGGCCCCTACCGAGCCTCGCCTGCTCCGGTGCCTTGGTTGGTTCCCGAGAAGTCCCCACTGTGGCCACACATGTCTCTGGGCTACCGGCCTTGCGGGAGGGATAGTGGGAGGGACAAGGGCCCCTGAGTTTTGCTGCAAGGATGGGACACCCCCCCACCCAGTCACGCTTCTGGTTACGTCCAGGAGATATCCCACGCAAGGGGATCTGAGAACCCAGACCGCCTCTGCCAGATGTGCTCCCAGGCACTGTGTGGGGATGCATCTCGCTCCTGTCAAACACCAGTGATTAGCCCAAAGCTTTTCACAGTCTCCACTGGCAGGAGTTCCACAGGTGAACGCAGCACAAGCACCCTCCCGCCCTCCACGGGGCCAGGATACAGACCGGTGCTTACAATACTGGAGGGAGGACCCTACTCCAGGGGCGGTCCTCCTTGCCAACATACAACACGGGGCAGGAGGAACTGAGTGGGCCCAAGCCACACAACTGTGGGGTCACCTGGGCTCAGGGTGGAGGGCATGAGGTGTGGGGACAGTGGACGGCCTGCCTGACTGACCCATCCTTTCTTCTCTTCCCTGCAGCGGGACCCAGCACCAGACCCTCCACTGCGGCAGCAGCGGCACCCCAGCTGGCCAACCCGGAGGCGCAGGCTGCGGCAGAGGACCAGCTTCTGCCGCCATGTGAATGCCGTGGAGGCAATCCAGGGCTCCATTGCAGAGCGGGTGCAGGGGGACCTGCAGTGGCGGCAGGAGGTCTGGGCTGCCTTCCTAAGAGAGTGCAGAGGGATGCGTGCCTCTATGGACATGCTCACGGCACATGTAGTGCATGCCATCCATTATGGCATGGCCGGGCCACATGCCCCCGCCATCCCTCCCGGAGCACAGCCCATGCCCCCTCCTATCCCTGCTCCTATCCCAGCTCCTGCTCCTGCTCCTGCCCCTGCTCCTGCTCCTGCCCACCTCCCCGTGCAGCCTGCCCGGACGCGGTCTGCCCAGCGTGTGCAGGTCCAGCGCCGGAGGAGCGCTCGCAGGCGCCGCCCGTTGCAGTAACTGCCCCCCCTCCCTGTCCCAGTTGAAGGTCTCCCCACCCCGTCCCAGTTGAAGGTCCCCCCGTCCCAGTTGAAGGTCTCCCGCCCCCGTCCCAGTTGAAGGTCCCCCTCCCTGTCCCAGTTGAAGGTCTCCCCCTTGTAAATAAAAAGTTTTCTATTTTTCTGTTCATTCTTGTGTTGGTTATTGTGTTACTCTAGTAACTGTAAGAAATGATTTGAGATGCCAATTAGCCACTTAAATTTAACAGGGTTACAAACTGTGGACAACAAATTCTTTACTCTATCACCGGGGGGGCCCTTTGTAAGTGTTCATTGGTTTGTGGTGCATAAAGAAATACTGAGACTTTTCAGTAAAATGTAAACCACAAACTATATTTACATAGCTAACAAACAAGCAAGAACGGTTAGAAGATGCACACTACAGATTATTAAACATAGTCTAGGCTCAGGGAGGACAATTGGGTAGTGTTGCTGGCCACCTCAATCCTTTGGTCCTTCCGGGCCTCAGGAGAGGAACAGCCAGGAGATCCTCGACGGAAGATGACGGCGAAGCTGGCCACCTCAATCCTTTGGGCCTTCCGGGCCTCAGGAGAGGAACAGCCAGGAGATTCCCTCGAAGACGACTGGAATCAGGTACGCTGACTTGAGCCTTCCGCACGACCCCCGAATCCTCTTCGCTGTTCTTCGGGACAGGCGATGGTGGCCTAAACCCTAGCCTAAACTAAAAAGAAAAACCCTAACTACGCCCGACGAACAGTCACGATGACGGCCGATGTGCTTTGACCCGACGCTTTACAATTGGGGAGGCAAGGGGAGGGGTGGGGAAGGGTAAGGGATGGGAGGGAGTCTGGGAGACCCAGGCGACCCTACTATGGGGCTTGGGCAAACATGTCCACCAGGGCCTCTCTGATGCGCACCGCATCCTGGCGCGCCTGGCGGACGGCAGCTGTGTCGGGCTGTTCCCACGTCTGTGCCTCGGCTGCCATCCATGCAGGAGGAAGGCCTCCCCACTGCGCTCCACAATGTTGTGGAGCACGCAGCACGCTGACCAGTACCTCCGTTGCATTCTGCTCACCCATCTCGAGACGGGTGAGCAAACAACGAAGCGGCTTTTAAAGCGTCAAAGGCGAGCTCCACTGGGTTTCGGGCCCGGTTGAGGCGGTCGTTGAACCGGGCCCGGTTCTGGTCCGGCTGCCCGTGTAAGGCCGCATTAGCCAGGGCATCAGGGGTAGGCGGCGTCGACGCAGATGGGCATAGGCACATCCCGACAGTCAAGTCCGCCGGGAAGTAGGTGCCCGCCTCCAACCTGCGAAACAGTCCAGAGTTCCGGAGGATGCGGGCGTCGTGTGCCCGGACCAGCCCGTAAATGTCAGGAAGCGGCCCGGTGGTCCACGAGGGCCTGCAGAACAATGGAGCAGTACCCCTTGCGGTTCATGAAATGGGCGCTCGATGCTCGGGGCCCGGATGGGGATGTGGGTGGCGTTCAGGGCTCCCCGCAGTTGGGGAACCTGAGGGCAGCGAAGCCGGCCATCCACGTCGCGCAGGCGGATGACTCTCAGGAGCAGGACGTCGTTGATGGCGTGGACGACCTGCAGAAGGGTGCAGAGAAACACAAGGGAACACATCACATACGGCAGGGGTGAGTGTGCTCTCCCTTGGGCCCCCCCCCCTTGATTCCCTCTGTCCTCACACACATGCACACACACACACACACACACACCAGGGCCCCCCCCCATGGTCTCCCCCCACCACTACCGGGCCTGTGCAAGGGAGGGACGGCTCAAACCCCTGGGCGACCCAGCCTGGAGTCTTGGCTGTCCCTGGGCCTGGAGTGCAGCACCCTCCCCATCCCACTCCCCTGGGACTTACCTCCATGACGATCACTCCGGCGGTTGATCTTCCCACCCCAGTGCTGTGCCACCGGCGGTAGCTGTCCGGTGTGGCCAGCTTCCACAGCGCGATGGCGACCCTCTTCTTGATGGGGATGGGTGCCCGCGGCCGGGTGGTGGCTCTCTGCAGCGCGGGGTGAGCCAGGTGCACAGCTGCAGGAAGATCCGCTTTCTCATCCGGAAATTCCTGATCCATTGCTGGTCGTCCCATAGTCCGAGGACCAGCCGCTCCCACCAGTCGGTGCTGCTCTCGAAACTCCAGGCGGGCCTCACCACGGTGGGGTGCTGATGCCACAGGGTTGCCAGGGCCTCCCTGGTGAGGGAGTCCAATGCGATCTCTGCCTCCTGGTACATGAACACCATGGCACCGGCCTGCTGCACAAGCTGCAGGCACTTGTACAGCTGCAACAGGGGCCCGAGCAGGCAAATGGCCACCCACGGCTCCATGGCAGACAGAGCAGGGCAGAAAAAACAAAACTCAGGGAAAAGCAGTTGGGGGCCAAAGGGTGGTGTCCCCAAAACTCAGAGGGCAACCAGCGAACCTGCTAAGGGTGCCAGTCCCTGGCAGAGCTCCCAAGGCACGGGAGCAGGAGACCAACGGCTGTCCGGGGAGACCCCTTTAAGCACGTGTCTGAACGGCGCTCTGGCCCCGCCCCCGGAAAGGTCTGGTGGCCTTTGCCCTCTTCAAAATGGCTCCGGGCTTCTGCTTTTCCAGAAAAGCGCGCCGCCAATGTAGACACGCTTTTCCGGAAAAGCGCATCGTTATAACGGTAACTCCGGGACCAATGTAGACGCTCCTTTTCCGGAAATACTTAAAACGGAAAACTGTTCCTTTTTAAGCATTTCCGGAAAAAGGTGCCAAATGTAGACACAGCCTAATTGTTACATATACACACAGCAGTCAATTCATAGGATCATAGACTCATAGAGCTGGAAGAGACCTCAATTCCTCTCTGACCCAGCACGGGGCCCAGGAGATCTCATCTCCCTTTGGGAAGGTCCTTTAATTACTGTTTACTCCTACAGCTGGATAAGTAGCTCAGGCAAGCTTGAGTCCAGCCTGTTTACATTCAGATGCTCGATTACCCACCAGAGGTTGAGCAAACCCTTGGTACTACACTGAGCATTATCATAAGTGGTATCAACCCCCGTGCCAGCTCTCGGTGTGGGATGCTGCTGCAGAGGCTGGGCTGACAGAGAAGCGGGACGTGACTGCCTGAGGGGGGTTCCCAGGGAACACACTTCGGTCTCAGGATTCACAGGTACCATCGCTTGCTGAGGAGCTCCCCTGCTTGACAACCCCATTGCAAGGTGGGTGTGATAGGACAGAGAACAGGTCTGTGCTCCCTGCTGCTCTGCATAGATGTTAAAAATCCCAGGGCCTTGCCAGAGGTTAGAGCGGTAGATACAGTGTAGGGTAGGGACACGGTCCAGAGTGACCCAGACAAATTGGAGAATTGGGCCATAAGAAATGTGATGAAATTCAACAAGGACAAGTGCAGACTTGGGACGGAAGAATCCCAAGCATAGTTACAGGCTGGGGGCCGACTGGCTAAGCAGCAGTTCTGCTGAAAAGGACCTGGGGATTACAGTGGATGAGAAGCTGGACATGAGTCAACAGTGTGCCCTTGTAGCCAAGAAGACTAATGGCATATTAGGTTGCATTAGGAGGAGCATTGCCAGCAGATCTAGAGAAGTGATTATTTGTCTTTATTTAGGTCTGGTGAGGCCACATTTGGAGTATTGCATCGAGTTCTGGGTTGCCCACTATAGAAAGGATGTGGGCGCATTGGAGAGGGTCCAGTGGAGGGCAACAAAAATTATGTGGGAGGCTGAAGCACATGACCTTCAAGGGTAGCCTGAGAGATTTGGGCTTGTTGAATCTGCAGAAGAGAAGAGTGAGGGGGGATTTGATAGCAGCCTTCAACTACCTGAAAGGGGCTTCCAAAGAGGATGGAGAGAGGCTGTTCTCAGTGGTGACGGATAGCAGAACGAGGAGCAATGGGGGAGGTCTAGGTTGGATATTAGGAAAAACTATTTCCCTAGGAGGGTGGGGAAGCACTGGGATGGGTTCCCTAGGGCGGTGGTGGAATCTCCATCCCTAGAGGTTTTTAAGTCTCAGCTTGACCAAGCCCTGGCTGGGTTGATTGAGTTGGGGTTGGTCCTGCTTTGGGCAGGGGGCTGGACTCGATGACTCCTGAGGTCTCTGCCAGCCCTGGAATTCTATGATTCTGAGTTTGCTTCATTATCATTGGCCAAATTGTCACTTTTCTGGGCATTCTTGCCACCCCAGCTGTTGGCCTCCAGCCGTGAAGTGGGTGCATTTGAGTACCACAGGGGAGCCTTCAGCAGGAAAGGTTTTCGTTGATGTATAGTGCAAGTCCAAAATGTGAGATTGTGGCCTTTAGTTTGCTCAGGCAGAACTCCCCTTGGAGTAAGAACTGAGCAACTACCTCATCAACCAGCTCTGTGTTAATACACAGACACTGTCACCTCCTCCCCTTGCATATCAGAACTCTGGCTGTTAATTGGGGGTTATCACCTGACTTTTAACTCCTGGGAAGCATGGAGGTGCTAGACTGCCCCTCTGGAATAATTATAAAATTTTTTAAATGGGCAGACATGTCTTCTCCCAGTTTTATTGAGAAGTTTGCTGAACTGTTCTGCCTGAATTTTCCAAAATACCCACAACCACAATTCCAGAGGAAGCAGACACATCTACCTTTTCTGGGACATTCACACATTTCATTTCTCCCTGTAGGAATTGCCTTAAACTTTTCTAGTTTTTGTTGTTGTTGTTCTTAATATACGTAGTAAACTCCTTTTTTCATCCTTAGCCCTTCCCTTAATGGTTTTATCCCTGATGTCTTTTACATCCCATATAAATTTTAATAACTTCACATTTCTGTTCCTCATGATTTTCCTTTCCTGCTTAGTTTTATATATTTTCTTTTATAATTCCTGCTCTCACTTTGCAATTAAACCATGTTTTCAGCTAAAGTTGTCCACTTCCTTCACTGTGGAATTATGGGCTTTTAACTGTCTCATAAACATTCCTTAAATTGCTGCCAAGTTTCATTCATTTATCAGTTTTGCTGATACATTGCATCAGCTTTGGGGAATTAGCCCTTTGGAAGCATTAAGGCTGGAAACTGTTATCTGGTTACGCATTTGGGTGTATCTACGCGGCAGTGTTATTTCAGAATAACTGGCGTTATTCCAAAATAATAAAGAGCGCGTCTACACCGCAACCTTTATTTTGAAATTATGGTGAGATGGCAGACTTCTTACTCCAACTCCTATAACTCTCATTTCATGAGGAGTAAGGGGAGTCAAAGGACGTGTATTTTTCCTTTGACTTTCTGTTGTGTAGACAGCACCAAAAGCTGAGTTAAGCTACTTCGACTTCAGCTATGCAATTCACATATCCCAAGTTGTGTAGCTTAATTTGACTTTAGCCCTGCTGAGCAGACATCCCCTTGGATTGTAATCAGTTCCATTCTTTAATTTTTCCCTAATTAATTTAATTTAATTTTTATGTCCCCTTCTTCATCTTCTTTAAACTTAACAATTCCAGACTTGTCATTCTGTGCACAGATGTCAGGCTCTAAGATTTGTACAGCCTGTCTTGTGTATCCTCTTTCTATCTACCGTATTCTTTATAGTGACTGGGGCTAGGTCTACACTATAGGGGGGTTTTTTTGGACAAAGCTACTCAAATTACGCTCTGCAATTTCTGTAGCTTTTTCCAATTGCTTTTCCAGAAGAGGCTTTTCTGCCATTTGGCCCCGTCTAGATGGGGCCAAATGGCAGAAAAGCCTCCTTCTTCAGAGGAGCCCTTATTTTTCATGGAATGAGGAATACAGGGCTCCCCAAAAGAGCGTGTTTGCTCTTCCGCGAAAAAAAGTGGAAGAGCAAACGTGTTCTCTGGATGCAGTGGTTGTTTTCCGGGATACCTCCGATACCCCCACAGTGTAGACATACCCTGGGTGAGCAAAACCAAGTGCAGGTTGAGCGCAGGTTTTCCTCCATCCCATTCGTTAGGCATCCAAAAATTGTCTTTGTTTTGGCCACTGATGCCAAAAAGCACGTGTTTCCATGCAGCTGCTGTTGGTGATGCCAGGTCTTCTCCCCATGGGAATGCTGTAGCTGGGATGGTTCTCCTGGCACACGTCTTGGCAAAGGTTTGGTGTTTTTTCCACTCTCAGATTTTTGAGGAACTGGCTGAATGAGGGACTCCTTACGTCACGGTCTCTGCCTGAGTTTCATTGCATTAAGGAACAATGAGGAATGGCCAATAGCCACCCTCATTTCCCTGCTGCTGCCTCTTAAGGTTTGCTATAAGACAACTGGTAGGAACATCATTAAATACGGAAGTGGCATTAGTAGGGTTGGTTGTTCATAATTCATTTCTTTGATCAATGAAAGACTCATGCTTCACCCATGCGAAGAGCATCTAGCAGTGCATGTCGTGCTTCATATTTACGTTGTATCTCCATCCAGGTTACAGACATAATTCTGGGCACATTCAGGAAGTCTGGGGAAAGCACAGTGAATGCAGGAGTCACGTGTGACCTGGACATTTCTACTGTGACCATCACCCTAAGCAAACACAGGAAGTCAAGGGGAATGTACGATACATGCTGGAGACATCGTTCTGCCTCAAAGTTGGACACCTTCTCCCCTATGCCATGCCAGATTCTAACATAACCGAGTTCATCAACCCCTCCACCTTCATCCTGGTGGGCATTCCTGGCCTAGAGGTGGCCCATGTCTGGATCTCCATCCCCTTCTGCACTATGTACACTATAACCCTTTTGGGGAATTCTGCCATCCTGTTCATTGTGAAGAGGGAGCCGAGCCTCCATGAGCCCATGTACTATTTCCTCTGCATGCTGGCCGTCACCGACCTCTTCCTGTCCACGTCCACCCTGCCCAAAATTTTGAGCATCTTCTGGTTCAATTCCAGGGAGATCGATTTCAATGCCTGCCTTGCCCAGATGTACTTCTTCCATTGCTTCTCAGCTATGGAGTCTGGGATCTTTGTAGCCATGGCTTTGGATCGCTACGTGGCCATCTGTGATCCCCTGAGACATTCCACCATCCTGACAAACCCTGTGGTGGCCAAGATTGGCCTGGCCGTGGCTCTGCGTGGTGGCATGCTCCTAGTGCCCCATCCCATCCTTGCCAGACGGTGGCCATATTGCAGAACAAATATCATCCCCCACACGTACTGTGAGCACATGGCCGTGGTGAACCTGGCCTGCACAGATACCCGCATTAGTAGTTACTATGGCCTCTTTGTGGCATTCTCTGTGATTGGCATGGATGTTTTTTGTATTGTTGTATCTTATGTCCAGATCCTCAGGGCCATCTTCAGCCTCCCTACCAAGGACGCCCGGCTCAAGACTTTCGGGACCTGCGGCTCCCACCTCTGTGTTATTTTAGCCTTTTACATACCAAGTCTCTTCTCCTTCCTCACACACCGGTTTGGCCACAATGTGCCCCAGCATTTCCATGTTCTCATTGCCAATGTGTACCTCCTGGTACCTCCCATGCTAAACCCCATCATCTATGGGGTGAGGACCAAACAGATCCGGGACAGTCTATTCCAGATTTTTACTAATAAAGGGACCTAAGAATTTCTCCTGTTGCTGTGGCTCCTTGAGCAAGCTCCAGGAAGAGCTGGACCCTTTCCCTGAATCTCCTACTGGACAGTCAAAAAGACCTTAAACCTGTTGCTGATGTTACTGTTCATAGTCAACGTGACACTCTGGGGATTTGGTGTATGGACGCTTCATTGGGCTGCATCCTGTTCAACTTGCCCTGAGATTCCTCCCTCCTTTCCCACCTCTTTCTACAGACCCCCACCCCAGTGGCTTGCTCCTGTAGCCTGTCAAGCTATATCTGCCCTATGCTATCCTTTTTTTTTTCTTGATATATTTTGATAGCATGCTAGCAATGCAAGGGGCCTACAGAGTTACATTTTCTTCATGATATAGCTTTAGCAGAAATATGGTAGTGGATGATAAATAAGATTTATTTCTTGATATTTTTCAAGATATGTATTAGGAAAGAACTTTTTGTGGGTAGCTTGAGTGGATTTGGAAGGCCATTACTTCATTCTGATCGGAACCAGTAAGCAGGAATCTGCCAACTTCCACCAACTGTTTTTTTTTACTTCCACAAAAGTTAAAGTGCCAGATTTTCTGGACCTAACCGCTGTTCCGGGATTTGGTTAAAAAAAGTCACTCCTCTCTCGTAAATATTTATGGGCTATCCCCATATTTCCTCCAATCAGATATAGACACCCACAGAAATCTTAGGCTACCAAGCCCAACTTTGGGCAAGAGGTTGAACATCCGGGACATTTTGGTGCTAAAAGGGTAATATAGGCCCAGGAATTGGGGAAGTCGGGGCTGCTGCAGCCGTCACTGACAAAGCCTGCTCCAGAGTGTAACTTGTTTTCTTTCAAGGTCAGAAATCAAATACGTATCTCGATTCTATCTTTCTATTTCTATGTTGCTTATTTTATATTATTTAAGTCTTGCTTGTAGGTATCGCGTACTCCACCTGCTCTACGGCCTTGAAGGTGAAGGAAGGCTGGTCCTTCCACACCCAGCCTTTGGGGAGACTAAAGGGTGTGTCTAGACTACAGGGTTTTTTTGAAAAAAGTAGCCTTTTTAAAAAAAAAACTTCCCCTGCATCTAGAGTGCTGCTGCGTTCTTTTGAAAGTAAATCGAAAGAACGTGGCATTTTTTTTGGACACAGAAAACCTCATTTTACGAGGAATAACAACTTTTTTTGAAAGTACTCTTTCGAAAAAAGGCGCTATGTAATGCAAACTGGGCTTTTTTGAAAGAGAGCCAAAGCGACTTGCTTTTTCGAAAGTACTGGTTGTAGTCTAGATGCTCTTTTTCGAAAGAGGCTTTTTCGAAAGTCTCTTTCGAAAAAGCTTCTTTCGAAAGAGCCTTGCAGTCTAGATGTAGCCTAAGAGCACCGTGGGTATGAAATGCTGTTAGATAATTAGTATCTGTACACTTAGATATGTTTTAGTTTCATTTTGCTAATGCCAGCTGGGGAAGAAATCTAGTTCATCTGTGTTCTCAGTGCCATCTTCTTTGTCGTTTTTGTAATCGTTATTCCCATGGCAATAAAATTGATTTTCGTTGCATTTCCTGATGTAAAGTGTGACTGTTGATCACCTGCCAACCCTCACGAGGGGGAATCTTATGGTTCTACTCACTTGTATCCTGGGATAGAGAGAACAAACCTAGAATCTCTGCTCAGATTGGCCTGACCCACCTAAATTCCACTATAGCTCCTTCCCAGACTACACTCCTCTCCTCCCCTTTCCCATCTCTTATTGGATCAGCTCTGTTGTACTCCACGTCATGGGGAAGGTTTTAATACATTCTTTGAACAAAGCACACGTTGGGTGGACCATTCTAAACATCTTTATCTGCTAAACATTGATGTCTCACTGGGTTGTACGTGCTCCCATTGAGTGTGAAGCTACAAAATCTTCTTTTGTGTCCTAAAGTATGATGGGAGGCTGGAAACGCCGCAGAACAGCCTTTTATGGACAGCAGAGAAGTAGCCAGAGCGTATCTAGTGTTGTCATCAAGTCCCCTCAAAGGAATGGGAGAATCAAGGGACCTCAGCAAGTCATCTAGTCCAGCCCCCTGAAGTCATGGCCGGGCTAAGCATTATCTAGTTCATCCCTGAAAAGTGTTAGCTTACCCTGCTATTAAATATCTCCACCTAAATGCCCAACCTAATCCTCCCTTGCTGCGATTTAAGCCCATTGCTTATCGTCCTTGTAACAACCGTTAAACTACTTGAAAATGGCAATCATGTCCATTTCTATTGTTCTCTTTTCCAGGTTCATTAAAGTCTTTTAAAAACATCTCGCCTCATAGGTCTTATTTTTTAGACCTTTAATCCCTTTTTGCTCTCTTCTGGGTTTTTTCTAATTTGTCTACATCTTTCCTAAAATGTAGAGCCCAGAACTGGAAACAGTGCTCCATTTGAGGCCTAATTAGCACAATGTAGATCGGAAGAATGACTTCTCATGGCTTTCAAACAAGACTCCTTTTAATATATCCCAGGATTATGTTTGCTTTTTGAGTCCTGATGTCCACTATGACCTCTAGTTCCCTTTCTGCAGTATTCCTTCCTAAGTAGTCACTTCCCATTTTTTATGTGTGCAGCTGATTGTTCCTTCCTAAGTGGAGTATTTTGCATTTCTCCTTATTAAACTTCATCAGACTATTTTTCCAGTTTGTCTGGGTCATTTTGAGTTATGACCCTCTCCTCTAAAGCAGTTGCAACCCCTCCCAGCTTGGTAACATCCACATACTTTGTAAATGTCCTCTCCATGCGAATACCTAAATCTAAATAGAGTGCCATTCTATTTGCCCATTTCCAGTCATTTGAAATCTTCCCCCTCTTCCATGACTTCTCAGATAGAATGGGAGTCTATGTCAGAAGCCTCCTCGCAGGGAGCACACAAACAATGGAGAATGTTTGGCCAATGGGAGTGGATCCTCCATGTCACATGCCCAGACTTTCTAGCAAGCTGGAAGAAATTATAAAAGATGGGGACTGGAGTCATCACTTGTCTCTCTGCTCGCCCTGCCCACTGAACTCCCAAAAGAAGCTCCAGAAGACAAAGGAGATTGGAAGGGGGAGCAGATGCAGTCTGTGCTTTGGGAATCTATAACCCTGCTGGTATCATCAGCCAGGGTGAGGTATTGCTCACTCCAAGTCTCTCTTGTTTGCGTATGTCTCAAAAAAGATATCTTGGCATTGGAAAAGGTTCAGAAAAGGGCAACAAAAATTATTTGCGGTTTGGAACGGGTGCCATATGAGCAGAGATTAAAAAGACTTGGACTTTTCTGCTTAGAAAAGAGAGACTAAGAGGGGTTAGGATAGAGGTCTATAAAATCATAGCTGGAAAATGTGAATAAGGAAAAGTTATTTACTTGTTCCCGTAACATAAGAACCAGGGGTCGCTTAATGAAATTAATAGGTAGCAGATGTAAAACAAACCAAAGGCAGTATTTCTTCACTCAGCATACCACCTGTGGAACTCCTTGCCAGAGGACGTTGTGAAGACTAGGATTTTAACAGGGTTCAAAAAAGAGCTAGATAGATTCATGGAGGTTAAATCCATCAATGGCTATTAGCAAGGATGGGCAGGAGTAGTGTCCTTAGCCTCTGTTTGTCAGTGGCTGGAAATAGGTGACAGGGGAGGTATCACATGATGATTCCCTGTTCTGTTCACTTCCTCTGGGGCATCTGGCATTGGCCACTGTGGAAGACAGGGCACTGGGCTAGGTGGACCATTGGTGTGACCCAATATGGTCGCTCTTATGTTCTTAACTCATCTGGAAATGTCCCTCGCTGTGTACAAGAGGATTGCAGCTTGTCACATCCTCACAGCGTGATAGGGGCTGAGAATGGTATTCCAGGGGACTCAGCAATATCCTTCTTCTGTGTTGCAGCCCAGTGAAGTCCATCACCCACCTCTGAACCAACTGACCTTGCTAAACCTGAATCTACTTCCCTCTTGTCAAGTACGCAGGTACTGACAAAAAGATCATCATTAGAGCAGGGAAGGCCGGACCCTCTCGGTTCTGTCATTCTCTGTGTGACCTTAGTCAAGTCACCTTGCCCTGTCCCTCAATTTACCTATATATACCATGAGGCTATGTTCCTAGTCATTATCCTTTGCTGGGCATTTTCGAGATCCTTCAGTGAGCTGCACTGCACAGTACGATGGTAGTTACTGAGGAGAACTATTGAGCTCTGATCCCTTAAAGACAGATCAGAAAGCGTTCATATCTCCCTTTGGCATCTTTTTCCAGGTCTGTCCATCTACTCTCTACTTAGCCATTCTGGTCATTTACAGGTGTCAGGCCACAGGGAGATCTCTGGATTATCCCTCGAATTTTTACTAATCAAGTGCAATTTTTAAATATAAACAAATACACAGAGAAGCCAGTTCCACCCTGATGTAGGGAGAACCCAAGAGTTCTCGTCTCCCTTTGGGGAAGTCCCTTAATTACTGTTTACTTGTAAAGTGGGATAAAAAGCACAGAAAGAGAAAGATTGGCTAGAGTGTTTCTGGTCTCCAGCCTATTCGCCTTCTGGTGATTAATTAAACACTAGAGGGTGAGTCAACCTCACCGGGACTGCACCGAGTTGTGTTATAACCAGTGCACACCCCTGTGTCAGTTCTCGGTGTGGGAGGCTGCTGCAGACGCTGGGCTGAGAGAGGTGAGGGACGCGGCTGCCTGAGGGGGATTCCCAGGGAAGACACGTCCCTCTCAGAATTCACAGGTATTTATCCTTTGTTGAGGAGTTCACTTGTTTGGCAAATCCAGTGCCAACTGGCTGGTGGGATAGAGATTAAGTCTGTGGTCCTCTCTGCTCTGTGCAGTCACTAAACATCCCAGGGTCCTTCATATTGGTGATGATGGGTTTACTCTGGTGTGATGGGTCAAAATGTTCCCCTTGGCTGTTCCCTTCTCCTCCTCCCCCAGTCCCTACCCGTCAAAGGGACTGCTGCCCGATGTGGATTCAGTGGGATTCAGTGGTATCCTACAGAAGGAAATTTCTTAGTAGTTGCACAATACAAAGCCAAGTCTGAGGCCATGGTCCATAGTTTACTCAGGCCTCTCTGAGGCAAAACACCCTCTCTGGTCTGTGACTTCAGTGACGCTCTCAGGAGTTGGATCTGTATTAATGCACATACGGTTGCCTCCTCTTCTTGCAGCTCAGTGCTCTGGCTTTTAACAGCGGGGCTCTTATCTGACTTCTATCTGCTGGAAAGCATGGAGGTGCTAGGACTCCGCATCCGAATAATTATAAGTGTTTTTCAAGAGTGACAAGACCTCTTCTGTTTTAGCTTCATTTGTGAAGTTGTCTGAACTGTTATGCTTGAAGAAAGAAAGAAAGAAAGAAAGAAAATTTCAAGCCAAATGCTTAAAACCTTTGGCAAACTTAAAAACAGCTGAAAATCAGGTCTCCCAATTCAAGGTGTCAGGCCACCTTAGAAACAATTGGTTGCCACCAAAACTACCTACCATGGCCAATCAATTTATGAATCCCATCTGGCTAAGTTCTTCCCTCCAATAATGCCAGTGGCAATGAATCCCCTAGCCAGTTATAGATTAAGATACTAATTTTCTTTTCCCAGTGTTATATATTTAAACTTGCAATGGAATTGAATGTTCTTGTTTTGTCTGTTATGAGAAAGAGTAAATATACCTGCCCCATCTACTTTCTTTTCCATATTTACAGCCGATGGACTCTGGTCGTCAGCAGGAGGAATTGAACCTGGGACCTTTGGGGCAAAAACCAAAAGCTTCTATTGCATAAGCTGACAGCCAACAGCTGCTCAGCTAAGGCTGTGGGACACATTTGCTCTTCCTTGGAAGTCATCTCAGTGCCTCTAGCTTGCACATAGATTCATAAAGACTAGCTGATGGGCCCAATAGCTAATCCAAACTGCTCTCCTGCATAACACAGGCCATTACATTTCACCCATTTACCCTGATATTGAACCCAAAGATGGGATGTGAATTAGGGCTGGACTGCACCGGGATTTTCCTGAGAGTTCAGCAAAACCTGCTATGCCATAGTTTGACCCACTGTCTCTTTTACTTCCCCATTCACTGTCCATGGTCCATTGGCAGCTGCGTTCTGAGATCGGTCAGCTAGCCAGTTTGTATTATATAGCATTTGTGACAGAGGCTGTCAGAGAAGACCCCCTTGTGGGGGTCACTCTCTGCCATTCACCTTCCTGCTCTCTGGGGCTCCTCACCTCTTGGTCCTGCCGGACCAGCTCCCTGGTCTCCCCCAGCCAAGGCCCTGAGCTGACCTCACTCCCCCTTCCCCCAACGAGCAGCAGAACAGACAATGATACTCTTCAGGTCCAAGGGAAATGTAGTTTTGGGCCCAACATCCCGGGATACCCCTCCAGAAATGGGATCAGAACCCCAAAGGAATTATTTGGGTAAGCCCCCTCGAGGAACAAAAGGGGGAATGTACATACGGATTGCTCTCCAGGTGACAATCATTTACACTGGGCTTGATAGTACGTAAAAGTGATTTTATTAGGTACAAGCAGTAGGTTTTCAGTGGTTATAAGTGAGACGAGGCAGAGCAAAGTAGATTACAAACTTAAAATAACAGAAAACACTTCGCTAATTCTCCCACTGAAACCTCAGTACAAACTTATTACAAACTCACCCTAAAGCTGTTCTTATTCCAGCTAAGCCGCCGCCAAACCAGGGAAGTTCCCTCCTCTCCCTGGGGCTTTTGGTTCATTCTCCTGGGAGTACCACACCAGCCAAAGACAAAGAAAACTCCTAGCTTCTATTGTTTTGTAGATACCACCTTTCCATGGACAATTACTTGGTCCACCCTACCAGTTGGGGTGGACATGTGACTTTCTAAGACCAACCATTGCTAAGACTTCAAGGACAAAGAAGACTGTTTACAGCTGGTCATGTAGACATTGAGGGTAACACCTTTGATGGCTTTCATTTGCACATTTCAAACCAGAAACCATTCCATACTCCATATAGCTAACTTTACACACAAGAATGATACATTCACCAAAATAACATATACAGATCCAGCGGATTATGACTGTAAGATTGATGGGTTACATGAGGCAATTTGTCCCAAGCACCTTTGAGTTAGGCATATCTGTGTCCATATTGTCCATTTCAAAAAGCATGGGGCGAGGATTCCGTCACACTATTTATTTTTATATCTGAATTTTTCCCCTTTTCAATCAAATGCTTCAGAGAAAGAGAAGTCTATTTGAGCTGCACAGTTACTTATTATTTTCCAATACTGATTTTAACAGCTTTTCCATTGTTTCCTGACCTTGCCAAAATTTTAATACACACGCTTTATTTTAAATACTTTCGCTTTCACAGGGGACTGGCCTGTATTTGATTTTTTCATCCTTTTTTGGCTCTGCTTCTGCCTGATTGTATACTTCTGGTTCCAAATGAAATATGTGGTTGATCAATCAGTTCTTAAGTCTGGGGTTCGTAACTGTAAGATTTTATGTAAATGCTACTTAACACCTTCCTTGACTGCTAATGAACTGGAAAGTATTTCATCTCCTCATGTGATATGACTACAGGTTGAACTTCTCTAGTCTGGCACCCTTGGGATCTGACCGACGCTGAACCTGAAAATTTCTTGAACCATAGGAAATCAATATGTCTAGGAGCATTACCAGCACTTCAACTGCTTACTGGGTTCTTTAGGGGTAAATTAGAACTGAATAAGAACACAGAACACTGGAAGCCAAGTCTGGTGGTGGCTGAAAACAAACTTTATGGGACTGCAGGAAACTTGCCCACACCCATGGTGAGTGGACATCCAGCTAACTAAAATGATGCCGGACCATGAACGTTGATAGACCAGAGAGTGCTGGATTAGGGAGGTTCAATCTGTACCTCAAATTGCTTGTTTCCAAATGCAGATCAAAACTATTTCTGGAACATGTCTGTCGTTTCTACCACATTAACAAGTTTCCTTTCTACTCCAAGGAATTGGCCTAAAACATTTCTTGGATTTCTTTTGTTCTTCATGTAATTTTATTTTCCTTAGCTCTGCCAAAATTGGATCCATCCCTGCTGTGGTCAATGTCCCTTATCTATTTTAATAATTTCCACTTTGTGTTACTTGCTATTATCTTCTTTCAATTTCTTATATATTGATTTCTCCCCAAAAATCGCTGCCTTTCCCTTTACTACGGAAGAAAGATTTTAGCCAGAGTTGTCCACTATTTTGACTGTGGAATCAGGAACTTTTAGCTCTCTAAGGGTATCTCTACACAGCAACATTATCTTGAAATAACGGGCGTTATTTCAAAATAACGTAGTCTGCATCTATGCAGCAGGCAGTTATTTCAAAATAGTGTCAAAATACTGCCAAGCTGGAGGGCTTCTTACTGTGACTCCTGTAGCCCCCATGGTATGAGGAGTAAGGGACGTCAGAGGAAGAGTGCTCTATTTCGAAATAAGTGCTGTGTCGACACCCCCAATTTCGAAATGAGCTATTTCAAAATAAGCTACGCAATGGACGTAGCTCAATTTGCATAGCTTATTTCGAGTTAAGCCCTGCTGTGTAGACACAGCCTAACAGACTCTTCTTAACAAATTCCCAATTTTCTATTTTTTTTCTTTCCAAAGAGGTTTGCTCTTAATTTGCCTCAATTTGGGGGAATTAAGCACAATATGTCTATAGATATTACAGGTTGGGAAATGTTCTCTGGGTTTTTTTTTTCCATTTGAAAGTAATCACTTAGGTCTGGTCTACACTAAAGGGGAAAGTCGACTTAAAATCTGCAACTCCAGCTACATTAGTTACATAGCAGGAGTCAAAGTATCTTAAATCGCATTTTGGTGCAGTCACACAGTGGGAGGTTGAAGGAAGCACATGCTCCTATTGGCTTCTCTTTCTCTTCATAATGACCAGGACTACTGGCACCAAAGGGAGCGCCCTCTCAGTTTGAATTAGCAGGTCTTCTCTAGACCCACAAAATCGAACCCCAGAAGATCGACTGTGGCAGCATCAATGGTCTACTCTAGATGGCACTCAATGCCCTCTCAAGGTCCCTTCCAGTTCTAGTGTTCTGTTATTCTGTTAGCGTCGATCTTCTCTGTAGTGTAGACAAGCCCTTACGTTCTTTTCTTCCATTATATGCCCTCTTCTCTGTCTCCACCAAAAACTCAGCAGTCCTAGACAGTCCAGTCTATCCATGTGCACCAGCCTCCCCCAGTCTCATAGCCTTTCTCAGAAACTCCCTTTCTATCTTCTATGTCCTTCGTAGACACTGGGCGACCAAAACTGAGCTCAAATTCATATCTAGTCCATCCTTTAGCTGCCTGAAGTTTGTCTTTGCTTTGGCAACTGCTGTGAACCAGGAGGTGTTTCCATGCAGCTGCTACCATTGTCTCTGACGTCTTTTCCTTTGTTCTACATGGGATGTTTCCTCCAGCACATATTCTGCTCTCAGATTTTGTGCAAACCGGTGAACAGGGAACTTGCTGCATCAGGTACCCTCGAGCCTGGGTTTCATTGCATTGAGGAAAAATGACGCCTAACCAATTTCCACACTCCTATTTCCTGATGGTACCTGTTTAGGTTTCCCACACCACGAGGTATATGAATGATTGGTGCATGGAGCACCATGACATATGGAATTAGAAGGAGTAAGGTTGGTGGCTCATCATTTATTTCTCTGAATAATGAAAATGTGATTTTTAATGTGTGAAGAAAGACCAGTCTGCTTCACTCATGAGACCAGCCTCCAGTAGTGCATGTCATGTCTCATCTTAAAATTGCCTCTCCTTCCAGGTATTTGTACTGCAACCAATACCCTAGAACCTGATCACATACTTGAAGCTGGGAGAACATATAGTACATTTAGGAGACACCGTTCTGCCTCAGAATTGGACACCTTCCCCCCTGCTCCATGTCAGATTCCAACGCAACCCACTTCACCAACCCCTCCACCTTCATCCTGCTGGGCATTCCTGGCCTGGAGGCTGCCCATGTCTGGATCTCCATCCCCTTCTGCACCATGTACACCATAGCCCTCTTGGGGAACTTCACCATCCTGTTCATTGTGAAGATGGAGAGGAGTCTCCATGTGCCCATGTACTATTTCCTCTGCATGCTGGCCATCACCGACCTAGCCCTGTGCACCTCGATCCTTCCCAAAACGCTCAGCATCTTCTGGTTCAATTCCAGAGAGATACATTTCAGCGCCTGCCTCACCCAGATGTACTTCCTTCACTGCTTTGCAGTGACAGAGTCTGGAATCTTCGTGGCCATGGCTTTGGATCGCTACGTGGCCATCTGCCATCCCCTGAGACATTCCACCATCCTGACTAACCCCACGGTGGCCAAGATTGGCCTAGCCATGGTGCTGCGAGGAGGCGTCTTCGTAATGCCCTATGTCCTCCTAGCGAGAAGGTGGCCATATTGCAATAACAAAATCATCCCCCACACACACTGCGAGCACATGGCCGTGGTGAAGCTGGCTTGTGCCGACACCCACAGCAGTAGTTACTATGGCCTCTTTGTGGTATTCTCTGTAATTGGTCTGGATGTGCTTTTTATTACCATTTCCTATGCCCAGATCCTCAGGGCCATCTTCAGCCTCCCGACTAAGTGCGTCCGGATGAAGACTTTCGGGACCTGTGTCTCCCACCTTTGTGCCATCTTAGCCTTTTACATTTCCACTCTCTTCTCCTCCCTCACGTATCGGTTTGGCCACAATGTGGCTGTGTATTTCCATGTTTTCATTGCTAATGCGTACCTCCTGGTGCCTCCCATGCTGAACCCCATCATCTACGGGGTGAGGACCAAACAGATCCGGGACAGGCTGCTCCAGCTCTTTTTCCAGAAAGGGTCCTAAAGCTGTCTCCTCAAGATCTAGTTCCCAAAGTGGTCTTCATTCAGAGCCAGCTGGTGCTGGGCCTTTTCCCCTGAAACTCTTGCTGGGCTTTCAAAGAAATATTAAATCCTTTCCTGACCTTACTTTGCTGTGTCCCTGTGAAATACTGAGGGATTGGTCCATGTGAAACCTCTATATATACTCTGGATTCTGACATTTCCACCCCAACTCATCTGATGAAGTGGCTTTTACCCTCGAAAGCTCATGGTATAATATGTTTGTTAGTCTCTAAGGGTACATCTAGACTACATGCCTCTGTTGCCAGAGGCATGTAAATTAGACTACCCGACATAGTCAATGATGCGGGGATTTAAATATCCCCAGCTTCATTAAAATAAAAATGGCTGCCACGCTGTGCCGACTCAGCTGATCATCAGCACAACAGGGCAGTCAAGACGCAGATTGGTCGGCAAGGAAAGCCTTTGCCGACTGATCCTGTAAACCTCATTTCACGAGGCATAAGGGATCGGTCGGCAAAGGCTTTTCTCATCGACTGATCCGTGTCTTGACTGTCCTGTTTTGCCGATGATCAGGTGAGCCAGCATAGGGTGGTGGCCATTTTTATTTTAATGAAGCCGGGGATATTTAAATCCCCGCTTCATTGACTATGTCAGGTAGTCTAATTTACATGCCTCTGGCGACAGAGGCATATAGTCTAGACATACCCTAAGGTGCCACAGGACTTCTCATTGTTTTTAAAATTTCAGACTAACACAGCTAGCTCTCTGAGATTTTCTAACTGCCTATAACTAGATCTCTGAGCCCCTCTCCATGCCCCATCACTCCCCTCAACACCCTACCCCTTCTCCAACATTTCCCTAGGGCCCCACTCCTGTTGCTCACTCCCCCCCCTCCATACCTACCTGGATTATCTCCATGTCCCTTTCCCCACCCCTTCTGGGCTCCTTCTGATCCAGTGCTCAGAGGGGAGAAGCTGTCATCTATGCACTGACCATGCAGTGCTGGGGCCGGCAGGCCAGTCAGAAATAGACAGGGAAGGCAGGGAGCTGTGTCGAAGCAGCTGAGGGTTAGGAGCAGGGTTGCCTGGCAGCCCTGTGAGACTGTTCCTTTTGCAGCTGGTGGGCCCTACATTTCAGGTGCAGAGTCCTGTGGGCAGAGACCAAATGTGGCTCATTCCTGTAGCTTTGGTTTCTCCCAGCTGGGGGTGGGTAGGACACCTGCAAGGGGGAGGGACTGGGAATCCTTTGTCCAGAGCCAGGCCTTCAGGGCAGGATAAGGGATCAGCTTTCAAGCCAGGAAGACAACCGCTGGGAGAGACAGAAGGATACACCCCTGTATTGGCTGGGAATGTGGGATTCTGGTCAGAGGCTAGGATGGATTCAGTAGCTCACACAGCCCCTTCCATTAACCGTCCATTTACACACATACACAGCCCCTTCTCTGGAACTCCAGGGCACCCATTGCCCAGGGGCTGAACCTGAGCAGTGAAACTGGGTCTAACATATGCTCTGCCTGGTGCTTTAGACCCCTACATAGAGAAGCATTTTTGTCAGGCTGCTGGGCAGTGCTATCCCCATGTCGTGGAATGACTGAGCCAGGCAACAACGAAGTGATTTACCCAAGACCACACAGTGAGTTTGTGCCAGAGCTGGAAATAGGAACCAGCAGCATGGTGAAAGTTTCAAATCCGGAGAACCTTTATCTGTTTTGATAGGTCTCTGTTTTGCTTGTTCTTGTATAGCATGGATCCTAAACATTCCCCAGAGAAACTGTAGAAGCCCGAGTGAATGCCTTTTACTCTCCTTTCCAGTGTCAGTCAATAGTGTATAGTATTTGCAAGGAGAGCATGACTATTTCTCCACCCTAGCGAGGGTTTGGGTCCCCACTGAAGCACAGCCTGCTCCCAGGCAGGTCCCCAGAATTGTCTTGGGACTCTTGGCCTCAGACACTCCCTTCCTGGAGGCTTTTGCCCTCACCACTCCCTCCTTTGGAGTAGCCTAACACTGAACCTGCTTCTCAGCCCCCTGACCCACTGCTTGGGGGCAGTGCCTCTTGATATGGCCCTCAGCGTGGCAACAGAAACACTGCTTGTGCCTTCCCTTGGCCCCGGCGCTCCTCCAGGCCACTTGTGGCTTAGCCCTTCCCTCAGGGCTAGCTGGGGTCCTGCAGGTCCCCTGGGTGCACTCCCTCTTCAGATGCCCCACATCCACACAGGCCCAACATGTCCATGGCCCTCTTGCTGCCTTCACAGGAGGTGCTCGCCCATTGTCCATATTATCTGTGTAACCCTGCTGCCGGGTAGGGCCGGCAGCAGCCAGGGCCGGGTTCAGTATCTATGGGTCCATCTCACAGAGAACCGGCTCGAGCCCCCACCCAGTTGCCTGGGAAATTCACACACCCCTGGGCACCTCTGAGAGGCAATGCTTCCCCATTCGCACGCACAGAGTCTGAGCATAGAAAATAAACTTTTAATGAAAGAGAGAGAGAGAAGTCACATGGCATTAGTTTGGGAAAACACCACAACCAGAGTTCATAACCCCCGAGTAACCGTCCCAGCTCAAATGGATTGAGCAATGTCCTTTCCCTCTCAGGTTCGCTAGTCCAATAATGTAAGGGTTCCATTCAAGCTTTCTCTGTACTCCACTTCACATGCCCCACTTACAGCTCTGTCCTGTCAGTGCAGACCCAGACACATCACCCTGATGACTCCACTCATAGAGCCTGATGTGATGCCACCTGTGTGCTGCCCCTGCTGCCCGCCAGTCGATCCCACCAGCCACTCCACTGGCCGCCTGCCACCGCTCCTACCGGCCCTCCGCCGGTCATTCCTGCCAGCCACTCCGCTGGCTGCACTGGTTCTGGCTCCAGGCCAAACCAGTGACTTCAGCTCTTAGGCTACGTCTACACTGGTGGCTTCTTGCGCAAGAACTCCTTTGCAGAAGAGTTCTTCTGCAAAAACTCTTCCACAAGAGAGCGTCCACACTGCCATGTGCTTTTGCGAAAGAGATGTGCTTTTGTGCAAGAGTATCCATGGCAGTGTAGATGCTCTCTTGCTCCAGAAAGCTCTGATGGCCATTTTAACTATAGGGGCTTCTTGCGCAAGAAATTCATGTTGCCTGTCTACACTGGCCTCTTGTGGAAGAGCTCTTGTGCAAGAAGGATTATTCTTCATGGGGAGAGGAATAACTCTTTCAGAAGAAGCTCTGTTTTACAACGCCGTACTGTAAATTTACTTGCGGAAGAACGCTCATGCAGTGTAGACAGCGGGCAAGTTTTTGCGCAAGAACGGCTAATCTTGCCCAAGAAGCTGCCAGTGTAGACGTAGCCTTAGTGATTTCAACTCTTTAGCCATCACCTAGACTGGCAAAAGATTCCAGCTTCCACTGGACTAGCAAAAAGACTCCTGATGGAGTCTGCTTTAGGGTTATCCTTAAAACAAGGGGGCAGAGGGAAGGCAGATTGAACAAGTCCTACAGCTCACACCTGGCAGGCATGAAGCAGGCAGGCTCAAGCCCTCCCCCCACCCAACAACATTCACTCAGTTCTGGAAGGGGGAGGCTTGTTCACCTGAGACCTCTTACAATGATGGTGTCTCCCCTGCAAGCACTGGTGTCATGTTTTACAGTTCCCACATTTAGGGATAGCATGATTTGTGACCCCCCACAACAGCCCAAATTAGTTACAATACATCACATTCCATTCTAACAACTGATACTCCATCAGCCCTGGCTGAATTGGATTTACATGACCACACCTCGGATTCCTTCCCCATCCTGGCATGAGCTGTATTTACATATCAACAGTTAATTATCTTGCAGGGCTAAACCATTTGAGTGAGCACACCCACCCACAGGGCAGCTCTCTCCTTTTAGCTGGCTGATAGCAAGCAGGAGTTCAGCTCCTGCTTACATCTGGGTGGGGCCTCCCTGCTCCTACCCAGTAGGGGCACTCCTTCCTCAGGTGTCCCCTGTGCCCACAGGAAAAACAAGTTCTAGGTCGAGGCTCTGGTTCCCAGCTCTTGGTGCCTGGTTTCCCATGGAGTTCAGGTGCCCACCCCCGCAGTGGCCAGACCAGTCCCTTCTGCTGCTCAGCAACCTGGGCCACCCATGCCCTCCAATACAAATCCATTTTCTTCCACCCACAGTTTCATAGGTCTCCTCGTGTGGCCTGATGGCCCAAGTCAGTAAGATAGCCCCCTTGGTCGCAGAGCAGCACGGCCCAACAGCCAGAATTCCTAACATTAACTCACTTAGTCATAGGCAGCACAGCCCAATGGTCCAAGTCTCTCAAATAGACTCATATCGGGGGGGCCCACACATGCCCATGTTCTCCACCATGTGTCATGGGGCCGACTCCTCACCATGGCGCCTTCAGTTGGTTGCTCTGGGAATTAGCTTGATGACTTGCTGGATGCCTCTCTCTAACTGGTGTTTTCCCCCATGTTCTCTTTGACCACAGCGTCCTCTTCAGGACACGGCCCTCCGGCAGTGCCCACTCCTGTCTGGACAGTTGGCAGCCTGGAGCCTATCCCTGCCCCTCTCTCTATTTCCCTGCACCTTTAACAGCTCCCATCAGAGCTGATTTCTGTTGGCTGTCCGTGAAAATGGTCAAACCGGCCTGCACGGCAGGTTCAATGAGAGGAACGACACTAGCCATAAAAGGGTCACATCAAGCACACAGCCCCAGTACTATCCATAGCAACCCGTTATAAATGAAACATTCCCTTCAACGAGCCTCTCTTCTACACACATACACTGAAGCGCCATGTTGGGAGGCCAGGTTGGATGCCAGCCCTCCTGAATTCATAGGCGAGGTGTGTACACAGTACATGCCCCAACCCATGATCAATCTCTTCTCTGTATCACAACTTGAGTGTGGCATGTGATGCTTTCTGTGCTGCTCTCAGATTTCCTGTTTGGGGGCAGGGATTTTTTTCATAAACAGAGGCAGGGGATTAGCATAACAAAAAGATTTGTAAATACATTTAATTAATGGTCATTAAATGAGTCTCAAAGTATTGCCAATTAAAAGATAGGGAACACTGGGTAGCAATAAATGGCAAGAATGGAGCAGGGTAAATACTGTTGTCCACCATGGAGTCTGTTATTAAACAAGTAACATTCACCATCTTCATGAATGGCCTGGAAAAAGGTGTGAAGAGTGAGGTGGCAAAATTAGCAGATAACCAACAAAAAATAAAATTACACATATTTAATTCTAAAGTATATAGAACCATAGAATCCCAGGGCGGAGAGAGATCTCAGGAGGCATCGAGTCCAGCCCCCTGCCCAAAGCAGGACCAACCCCAACGCAATCATCCCAGGCAGGGCTTTGTCAAGCTGGGACTTAAAAACCTCTAGCTACGTCTACACTGTAGGCGTCTTGTGCAAGAGCGCGTCCACAGTGCCATGTGCTTTTGCACAAGAGATGTGCTTTTGTGCAAGAGCATCCATGGCAGTGTGGACGCTCTCTTGTGCAAGAAAGCTCTGATGGCCATTTTTAGCCATAGGGGTTTCTTGCACAAGAAACCCCTGTTCCCAACCACACTGCCATCTTGCACAAGCGCTCTGCTTGTGCAAAAAGCCTGCAGTGTAGACGTAGCATTCCAACCCCTCCCTAGGGAACCCATCCTAGTGCTGCCCCACCATCCTAGAGAAATTGTTTTTCCTAGTACCCAGCCTAAACCTCTCCCACATATTCAAAGAGTTGCAACAGAATCTCACAAAACTGAGTGAGTTGGCAACACACTGGCACGTGAATTTCAGTGCTGACCAAGGTAAAGTAATCCACATGGTAAAATACATCCCCAATTCTACATATAAACCAATCAGGTATAAATTAGCTGTTATCACTCAAGGATGAGCTCTTGAAGTCACTGTGGATAATTCTATGTAAACATGTGCTTGATGTGCAATGAAACTAAAAAAAAAAAATGTTGAGAGCATGTGGGGAAACCTTAAGGAAGTGATAGAAAAGAAAATAGCTGTCTTTCACTGGAAAACCCACATCACAAATACTGTGTTCAGATTTTGTCACCCTATCGCAAGAAAGTTGTCTTGGATTTGAAAAAAGTGATAGAGAAATGCAACAGAAATCATTAGGGGTATGGACTACCCTCTGTATGAGGAGCGATGAAAGAGACTTGGACTTCTCAACTTGGAAAACAGATGACTGAGGAGTAAAAGGAAAAGGGCTTTAAATCATGACTGGTGTAGAAAAACTGAACAAAGAAATCTCTGTGGAGTAGCCATGTTAGTCTGTAACTTGAAAAACGAGTACTCTTCTGGCACTTAGGGTGAGTATACGCTGCACCCTTAGCTCAAAATAAGCTACTCAGTTTGAACTACGCAAAGTGCATAGCTTATTTCGAGTTAATTTAGAACGAACTTATTTTGAAATTTGGTGCTGTCTACACAAATTTTGAAATAAAGCACTATTCCGAAACATCCCTTAATCCTCATGGAATGAGGTTTACCGGGACGTCAGACTAGCACCTGTTATTTCTAAAGCTATTTCTAAAGCTATTTCGAAATAATGGTTGCACTGTCAAGACATGGAACAGTTATTTCAGGACATCGGAAGTATCCCAAAATAGCACTGCTGTCTAGCTGCACTCTTAGCGACTAACAAAAATATAATTATAGCATCATGAGCTTTCATGGGCAAAACCCATCTCTGCTGATGAGATGTTCTTATGTGGTTATAGGAGATCATCTCATCTGAGGAAGTGGGTTTTGCCCACAAAAGCACATGATACTCTCTCAATATATTTGTGAGTCTCTAAGGTGCCACAGGACTACTCATTGTTAAATAAGGAAATACAGGTTGCACCCCTAAAATCCAGGATTCTCTGCCCCGGCAACATCTGTGGTCTGGCATGACCATGGATGTTCCAAGATCAGAAAGTTCCGGCAGCTGCAGAGCGGTGGGGGCCCGGGAGCTTGCACATGGCTCAGCTGGGCTGTGAGGAGGTAGCCAGGAGCTGGTACACTAAGGGGAGGGTGCCAGGAGCCAGTGTGTGGCTCAGCTGGGCTGTAGGGGGAGCCAGGAAGATGGAGTGGGGGCTGAAATTACCTCTCCTGGTCTGGATAAATCCCTTATCAGGACCAGTCAGGTCCTGAGGGTGCTGGACCAGGGAGGTCCAACCTGTATCATTTACTCCTTCATGTAACAGAGGAACTAGGGGTCACCTAATATAGTAAACAGGCCACATATTTAAACATACCTGTGAAGCACCTGATATGGGGCACTGTTGGAAGACAGGACACTGGACTGGATGGACCATTGGTTTTACTCAGTATGGACATTCTGATGTTCGTGTGTGGATATAAGACAAGAGATAGCTGCCCCTCACAGCTGCAGACCCCTAGACTCCTCAGCCTCAGCCTGACAGAAAGAAAGGAAGAATATTCCTTAGTGATTCAAATCTAAACCGTGATCGTAAGGGACTTGCCACAAGACCTCAAACTTCTTAACCATTAGAGCTGTTGGGGAAATCTCGCTCCCCTGGGGTACAGAGTCCCCAGAAAGGTCCGAGGCTGGAGGTCAAAACAGTGAGTCAGGAGAGAAATCTAGAAGGAAAACTTTATTATGTATGCATGCAGGCTGACAGCTACCAGAGTGAGAGCAGCAGCAGCCCTGAGAGACAGGTTCAGGAATCCTTTATACAGTATGCTCAGACAGTTTAGTTGTTGATTGTTTTCTTTAACATATCAAAGTCTCAGCAGAAGTACTCTGAGTATGCTAGAAGTAAGTGTACAGTACAAAGGCACATGAGAACCTGAGTGAGGAGCCTACAAGGCAAACTGTGACAAAGATAAGAGTTTACATGACGAATTGTGACAGACTAGGAGTCTTCATGAAGTTGAGATAGGAGGCATTGTACGGGTCTTGATTAGAGTTAAGATGATTTCTCTCTGTTACAGGGAGAGAGGCCTGGAAAACTTTTAACCCTTACAGCAGTTTTCTTTTAGAGAGTTTTGATTTCCTGCACAGTCCCCCCTTAGACACAATTGGAGTTATTTGATTTTTCTCCCACAGAGCTTAGTGTATTTATTATCATTTTAATCTTCTTTCTTTTATACGGGAAATTAGATACACTGCTCCTGTTAGATGACTGTTAAGCCAATAAGACTAAAAGGTTCATCTGCTTATGTAGGTACCAAAATCATGGAGGAGGAACAGTAGTTGGGGGGGGCAGCAGGCGCAGGACCGGCACAGAGCAGCATGCTCTGCAGCAGTGCCTGCAGGTTAGAGTTCATGGCTCAGTCCTGAGCAAGCTGCTCCCGGTGGAGCTGCAGGTCCTCCAGCATCCAGGCCTGGACGGTGCGGTGCAGGGCTGGCAGGGCCCCCAGGTGCTGGTCCCGGTACTCCTGCTGCATGCTGGTGGTCCTGCTGAGGCCGCGGGTGCGGGAGCATGTCCCGGGCGGGGTGGTGCGCCCTGCACAAGCAGCTGGTGCAGCTGTAGAGAAAGAAGAAAAGAGGTCAGTTCTCCCTGTGACACAGTGGATGATGCCCAGCCCCCCCGCACAATGTGAGGGCGACCGTGCCCTGCACCATCAGAGACGATGTGCTTGCACAGAGGCCATGACCCTGTGCCGTGTATAGTGTGCCTGGGGTGGGGTGGGGGGGGAGGAGATGTCCCCTGCTTCTGTGTAGAGGGGGTGTGTGAAGGGAGAGAGTCCTGCTAGGTCCCGCCCCGGGGTCGGGAGTGTGTCAGGTCTCTTCACACACGCGTGTGCCTATTGGGCCACGGCCCCTGGGTGTCACGCAGCTGGAGCCACCTGCCCAAGGGTGGCATGGCACATGCTCACACGTGCACAGGTGGCTACGTGATCTATGGGAGGAATGGCCCACGTGTGCTGTCCCTGGTCTCCCTCTCCGCCTCCCCCCCAGGTAGGGGACAGTGCTGGCACTTACCCAGTATGGCCTCCCCAGACGACTCCGGTGCCGGAACAGCTGGCGGTGGCCCCTCTGGTGTGCTCGGGTCAGGGCCCTCCGGTCCCAGCTCGCTGCCTCCCGGGCTGGTGCGGACCACCCCGCTCCCCAGGAGTCGGTCGAGGGCAGGGAAGTAGGGGCAGGTGGCAGCCCCTGCTGCGGCGCCACCCCGGTGGCCCTGGCATATGCCTGCCACAGCTCTTTAACCTTCAGGCGCACCTGTTCTTGGGTGTGCCTGTGGCCTTTCCTGGCCATGGTGGCCGCTATGCGGCCGTAGACGGCCGCGTTCCTCCACCTAGTGCGGAGATCATGAAAGTTGGGGGCCTCCCCCCAAATCTCAATGAGGTCCATGATCTCTGCACTAGTCAAGGAGGGCGCGCACCATCTACGGCCCCTGGCTGGGCCCTGGGTGCTGGGGGACTGGGCGGGGGAGAGCTGGCTGCCATCCTGTGGCCACTGGCTGAGGGTGTGCAGCTGCTGGCAGGCCTGGCTCTTGCACATGCCCAGTGGCCAAAGTCTGCCCCTTTAAGGGCCCCAGGGCTCGGGGAGAGGAGAGGCGTTTTCCTGGTTTGGCCCAGAGTGGCCACCAGGGGGAACTGGGAAGGGCTGGAGGCCCCCTATTTAGAATTAAGTGTCTACACAGCACTTATTTCAAATTAGCTAATTTGAATTAGGTGTTATTCCTTGTAGAATGAGGTTTACCTAATTCAAAATAAGGGCTCCAGTATTTCGAATTTATTTCAAAATAACGGTTTGTATGTGTAGACAGCTATTACAGTTAATTCGAAATAACGTCTGTTATTTCGAATTAACTCTGTAGTGTAGACATACCCTAAGTCTCTTTGAGTGTGCAGTCAGTGATTCAGGAACGAAGGCCCAGCAACCTGTCACCAGCCAGGCCTGCATGGAATTTGGTTGGTGAGCCAGAGCCCCAGGAGAAAACATTAGGTCCCTTTAAGACTCAAGAGTTGGAGCAACCGATCTCGAATCTGTCTCGTCTTCACCCCGTAGATGATGGGGTTCAGCATGGGAGGCACCAGGAGATACACATTGGCAATGAGAATGCGGAAATGCTGGGCCACGTTCTGGCCAAAGCGGTGTGTGAGGAAGGAGAAGAGAGCTGGGATGTAAAAAGCTAAGATGGCAAAGAGGTGGGATCCACAGGTCCCAAAAGTCTTAAGTTGGGCATCCTTTGTGGGGAGCCTGAAGATAGCTCTGAGGATCTGGGCATAGGATACGGATATAAAAAACACATCCAGACCAGTCACAAAGAAAGCCACAAAGAGGCCATAATAACTACTGATACGGATGTCACCACAGGCCAGCTTCACCACAGCGATGTACTCACAGTGCGTGTGAGGGATGATGTTAGTTAGGCAATATGGCCACCATCTTGCTAGGAAGGGTGTGGGCAGTACGAGAATGCTGCTGCGTATCACCACAGCCAGGCCGATTTTGGCCACCACAGTGTTTGTGAGGATGGTGGAATGTCTCAGGGGATGGCAGATGGCCACGTAGCGATCCAACGCCATGGCCACAAAGATCCCAGACTCAATCACTAAAAAACAGTGCATGAAGTACATCTGGGTGAGGCAGGAACTAAAATTGATCTTCTTGGAATTGAACCAGAAGATGCTCAGGGTTTTCGGCAGGGCGGATGTAGACAGGACCAGGTCAGTGATGGCCAGCATGCAGAGGAAATAGTACATGGGCTCATGGAGGCTCGGTTCCCTCTTCACAATGAAGAGGATGGTGAAGTTCCCCAAGACAGCTATGGCATACATAGTGCAGAAGGGGATGGAGATCCATGCATGGACGGCCTCCAGGCCAGGAATGCCCTGCAGGATGAAGATGGTTGGGTCGGTGAAGTCGGTCGTATTGGAATCAGACATGGAGTAGGGGAGATGGGTCCAACTCGGAGGCAGAATGGTGTCTCCTGCATGTACCGTATGTTCCTGTATGTGCCCAGTTTCTTGGGTGACGGTCGCAGTACAGAGGCCTGAATGGAAAGACAACGTTAACATGAGATTCTACAGTACCGGGGGCTGGTCTCATAGGTGAGAAAAATTGGCTGCTCTTCATACTGGAAAATGACATTTTCATTATTCAGAGAAATGAATGATGAACATATGATTGTGCTAAGGGCAAATCCCTATTGAATGGTGTTCCACACATCAATCATTCCTGCACATCATCATGCGGAAACGTTAATAGGTCTCGCCTTAAAACATGGGAGTGGGTATTCATCATTCTTCTTTCATGGTATGAAATCCAGGCCAACGGGCCAAGCTTAGGGATTTCCGCATGGGAATGGTTGCACCAAATCTGACAGTGGAAAAGGCCCCAACCTTTGCCAAGACACATGCTAGATGGAACTGTCCTAAACAGAACGGCATCTTAGGGAAAAGACCAGGGCTTCCATTTAAGCTGTTACATTTAAACACCTGCTTGTTTGCTGTGGTGGCCAAAACAAAGACAATGTTCAGATACAACAAAAATGCTGAAAGGTCTAGAAGACATGAGCTATGAGGGAAGACTGAAAGAATTGGGTTTGTTAAATTTGGAAAGGAGAAGACTGAGAGCGGACATGAGAGCAGCTTTCAAGTACCTAAAAGGGTGTTACAAGGAGGAGGGAGAAAAATTGTTCTCCTTGGCATCTGAGGACAGGACAAGAAGCAATGGGCTTAAACTGCAGCAAGGGAGGTTGAGGTTGGACATTAGGAAAAACTTCCTGTCAGGGTGGTGAAACACTGGAATAAATTGCCTCGGAGAATTGTGGAATCTCCATCCCTGGGGATATTTAAGAGCAAGTTGGACCGACAGCAGTCAGGGACGATCTAGACCATGCTTAGTCCTGCCGTGAAGGCAGTGGACTGGACTTGATGACCACTCAAGGTTCCTTCCAGTTCTAATGTTTTATGAGTCTGTCAAGGCTGTTCCCCACTCTGAGATTTTATTTGTGGTGGCTGGAGAGCAGTCAAAGAATTTACAAGCTTGTTATTGTCTTTTTGCTTAGCTCAAGACTGTTCCCCACTCTGGCACTCCAAATGCAGAAGGTGAGGACCCACAAGAGAACTCCAAAACCTTCCCTCTACAGGCACTGGTTACAAAAAACTTCCCCCCAAATTCTAATACACAGATTTTGGGGAATTTGCTGCCACCATCAAGTGCTTTTTGAACCCTAAAAAACCCAGGGATGAACACTTGAAACCACCCTCTGGGGTACCCCAAGCTCTTTTGCCCCAAAAGAGCTTGATAAAGAAAAGAGAAAAACAAGAGGCAGTCTCTGGTAGCTGACCCCTCAGTCGGAGACATGCAGATACACAGACAGACCCTACAGGACACATGAATCAAATCATTAGTGACTTTTATTACAAAACGAAAGATAAACTGGAGAAAGCATGCGTCGTTGCAAGATGTACAGAGCAACTAAGGAAACCAAATTTAAAAAGCAGAGAAAAGTCTTGACACAATGCTTAGATGGTAGTTAATTGGGCAGGGGAGGCAGAGATTCACACAGAGCAGTTCAAACCAAACCATGGGAGGGGTTGTGACTGCTCTGGAGGATAGAGTCATAATTCAAAATGACCTGGACAAATTGGAGAAATGGTCTGAGGTAAACAGGATGAAGTTTAATAATGACAAATGTAAAGTGCTCCACTTAGGAAGGAACAATCAGTTTCATACATACAGAATGGGAAGTGACTGTCTAGGAAGGAGTACGGCAGAAAGGGATCTAGGGGTTCTAGTGGACCACAAGCTGAATATGAGTCAGCAGTGTGATGCTGTGGCAAAAAAAGCAAACCTGATTCTGGGATGCATTAACAGGTGTGTTGTGAGCAAGACACGAGAAGTCATTCTTCCTCTTTACTCTGCGCTGGTTAGGCCTCAATTGGAGTATTGTGTCCAGTTCTGGGCACCGCATTTCAAGAAGGATGTGGAGAAATTGGAGAGGGTCCAGAGAAGAACAACAAGAATGATGAAAAGTCTAGAGAACATGACCTATGAAGGAAGGCTGAAAGAATTGGGTTTGTTTAGTTTAGAAAAGAGAAGACTGAGGGGGAACATGATAGCCGTTTTCAGGTATCTAAAAGGGTGTCACTAGGAGGAGGGAGAAAACTTGTTCATCTTGGCCTCTGAGGATAGAACAAGAAGCTTTGGGCTTAAACTGCAGCAAGGGAGGTTTAGGTTGGACATTAGGAAAAAGTTCCTAACTGTCAGGATGGTCAAACACTGGAATAAATTGCCCAGGGAGGTTGTGGAATCCCCATCTCTGGAGATATTTAAGAGTAGGTTAGATAAATGTCTATCAGGGTTGGTCTAGACAGTATTTGGTCCTGCCATGAGGGCAGGGCACTGGACTCGATGACCTCTCGAGGTCCCTTCCAGTCCTCGTATTCTATGATTCTATGATTACCCTGATCGCCACTGGACTCACATTTCCCTGGTACTCACTTCTAAATTTCTCTTTCTTCAGTCCTCTCCCATGCCCTGAATTCCTTGGAGAGATGGTAGTTCTGCCTGGGTTTAAATCATTCTGTCTCTCACAACTCTTGGTTTATCTCTCCCCCACAAAGAAAGCAGGCAAGGAACTTATATCCAATTCAAATTTCAACACTCTGTCTCCTGGCCCCCTGACCGACACCTTTGCTAGGTACCTGAGTGAACCCCTTAGTCACCGGGTGCTGGTCAGCACTCCCCCTGTTCATGATAGAGTCTATGATTCTGCACAAAGGAATGAGTCGGAGAAGACCCTGCTCTGAATATGTGCCCAGTTTTGGTCACCCAGGGTACGGCTAGACTGCAAGGATCTTTTGGAAAAAGATAAGAAAATGCGCTCCGCATTTTGAGTATCTTTTTCCGATACTTTTGTAGGAAGAGGCTTTTCCGAAATTTGGCCCATATAGACTGGCCCAAATTTCAGAAAAAAACCCTCTTTCTGAAGCCCCCTTCTTCCTCGTGGACCGAGGAATACAGGGGCTTCTGAAAGAGTGCGTTTGCTCTTCCGCAAAAAAAAGCAGAAGAGCAAACAAATTCTCTGGATGCGGCGGAGTTTTTTCGGGATACCTTGGGATTCAGGAAAACCCCGCAGTCTAGCCGTACCCCCAGTCTCTAGAAAGGATAGCGCAAAGAAGGGGAGGGTTTCTGCGCTAGGCTGGCCGTGTGAAGGAGGCTGTGATACAGATGTACTGAATGGTCTGGGAACGTTGAAAGAAAAGACAAAGCGGGATGGGGGAGAGGTCATCAGTTAGAGGAGAAAAAAATAAAAGATGGGAAGGGATTATATTCCAATGGAGAGAGAACAGTTCCCAAGCAGTAACATATATAGACGGAGGCAAACTATCAGCAACACAGAGGCAAATTATCAGCAAACCTGATTGGGGAAAACAATTTATTTCAGGGCATGAGAATACAAATAGGGTGTTCTTTAAGAGGAATTTATTAGATAGTTAGGAATCCTCGATTCCACAAACAGGGCGCAACTTTGGCTAAAAACCCAATACAGTGGCAATGACAGGCAGCAAAGGGGTGGGGAGAATATGGAATTAATGGGATGAATGGAAAATAACAAGCTATTTTTATAGGAAAGTATTAAAATTGGCCAGGGCTGTAAAAAAAAACAATGGGAAAAAACACGTACTTGGCAGGGCAAAAGATAAAAAAAAGTGTTTTTTAAATTTATTAAGAACAAAATAAATGTGATGAAAAACTTTATGGTCCATTAGCAGTCATGGAGGATGTTAAAAAGCGTGTACAGTGGAACATTAGCGTTATGAAGAAGAGAATTACGAACTGGCCGATCATTCACACTCTCATTCGGAACCAGAAGTATACAATAAGGCAAGCGCAAAGCCATTTTTAAAAGGTAAATACCTGACAGATCTCTGCTAACTGTAAGTAAGGTATAAAAATGGGAAAATAATAAAAAAGATTTGACAAGGTCAGGAAACAATGGAAAAATCAGTATGGCATTAGTAAAAAAAAAAGGCTTAATTAATGCCAGTCAACCACAGGGCTTATGGAAAACAGGCCTTGCCAGTTTCATCCATTACTGAGAGTAAACTTTTGGCTGCTCAAGGGAACTTGGCAGATGCAATAGAATTTGATTTCTTAGAGGCTTTTGAATTACTAAGTTAAAAAAATGCAATACTATATAATATTAGCAGAGAGGTCGGAAAATCGACGAAACACCGGCTGACTCACGGATCTCTGAAAGCAGTGGCCAGTGGAAAACGGGGATGTATCCACTGGGGTCAAGCGGGGATCAGTGGTAGGCCGGATGCTCACCACTATTTCGATGAATGATGTGGAAGCAAAGGTAAAATGGCCGCTGATAAAATCTGCCTGTGCTACATGGATGGGTGGAGGGGTTAGAATAAGTCAGCCGGGGCAGGCGCCCCGATGGAGCTAGAACATTGTAACAGAGCCACACGAAAAGTTGTCCTCTCAGAACAGGTAATGCAGGCCTGGTCCCCTGACTGGGACACATGGTGCATGTGGTCCACATGGACCCAGGAACCCGGAAAGGGATTTAGGTGTCATTGGGGGCAACCAAACCATCGTGCGCATGAACTGGGGAATGGTGAGTTGGAGCAGAGGAAAGGTTTTGTCTCTGCCCCCGGCATTGGTGGAACCATCCACATCCAGGCGGGGGGCACATTTTGAAAAGGACGTTGAAAAACAGGAGAGGAGACAGAAAAGAGACAAACAGAGAGACTCAGACAGCATCACCCACTTATCTGATAAGAAAGACAATCCCGCAAGATGTTCATGGACTGAGAACGTTGGGAGATAACATGCTGGTCTAATTACCCGAAGGTCTTCTCGAAATGTGATGGCTGTTGTCCAGAGTGGGAAGGGTCACAGACTTACTCACTAGCCCCTGTCCACATTGACTGGTGCGTCTTCAGCAAGAGGTGGGTGTCTGGGAATCTGGAGATGCGAGTGTCTTCCCTGGGAAGCCCCCTCTGGTCACCCTGCCCCACACATCACTCACCCCAGCATCCCCTGAAATGTCCGTGGCTGAAAGCTGACCCAGGGCTGTGCCCCTTTATAAGACAGCTCTGTGCAGTCCCAGTGGGGTTCGCTCACACTGTAGCGGAGAAGCGAGCGTATCAGTGTCAATAGACTGGAGACCAGCCTGTCTGTGCTGCTGCCTTGGGAGTCAGCTCTAATTAAGGGCCCTTCCCAAAAGGCAAGAACTCCTGGGCTGTGCACCGGGACGAGGAGGAATTGGCTGCTCTGTGTATATGATTAGGAAATTGTGTCATGATGCCCTGATCTCCCCAGGATCTTTTCCCCTGGAAATGCCCCCGATGGCTGGGTAGATGGCAGGCAGACAGCTCTGGAGAAAGATGACCAGGGGGAGACCTGAACACTTCCTGCAGACACACAGAGCTGTTTCTTAGGGCACGTCTACACAGCAGGGCTAAAGCTGAAATAAGCTACCCAATTTGGGCTACGTCAATTGGGTAGCTGAAGTCGAAATAGCTTATTTCGGCTTTTGGCGCTGTCTACACAGCAGGAAGTCTGAGGAAGCACACTCTTCCTCCGACTTCCCTTCCCCCTCGTACAATGAGGGTTACAGGAGTCGGAGTAAGAAATCCTCTAGCTTGACATTAATTTGACATTATGTCGAAATAACTGTTTGTAGTGTAGAAGCAAACTATGCTATTTCGGAATACTGTCAGCTATTCTGAAAGAACACTGCTGTATGGATATAGCCTCAGAGACCAGAGACCAGCAGTTCTGCTCAGTAACTAGCTTTACCCGCTGCAGCAGTTTTGTTTGGGGGATCTTCCCAACACCCACCAAAGGACAGTGACTAGGAACCGATCCCCATTGTGCAGACAGGTAAACTGAGGCACGGGGTGAGCTGCTTCGGGCCAAGGTCTCTCACAGATTGAATGTCAGGATGAAAGACCGAAACCGGGAGTCCTGACTTCCCTGCTGTAACCAGAGTGTCTTCCCCATGCTGAGAGGGAAATGGACTCCCGCTCTGGCATGGGCTGGTCTTTGTCTGGGGGGGCAGAGGAAAGAGGGAGTCAGAGTCTTCAACACCCTCTCAAGATGAATCTGAGGGTTTCAGAACTAGCTGGTATGTGGGAGCGCCCCGCTTCTGTGGGGGGGGGGGGGATGATGCCACTTCCTCTCCCACTCACGGACCTGCCCATCCAGCACAGCCCCCTGGGGTTGCTTGGGAGGAACCGACTCACTTAAAGCCACACCCACACAGTGTCCCTGGGGACGGAGGGCAGCCAGGGCTTGTCAGGAGATGAAGACCTCAACCTCCTGACAAAACGGCCCTGTGGAAAGGTGGTTCCTGTAGGCAGCAGAGAGACTGGATTCATGTGCCCGCTGGATTTTCTTCTGCCCTCTCAGTTCATTTCCTCCCCGTGTCATAGAACCAGAGGAGATTAGCATTGGAAGAGACCTCAGCCCCACTCCAAGGGAGGCAGAGACCTCAGGAGTCATCGAGTCCAGCCCCCTGCCCAAAGAAAGACCAATCCCAACTCAATCATCCCAGCCAGGGCTCTGTCAAGCCGGGATTTAAAAACCTCTAGGGATGGAGATTCTACCACCTCCTTAGGGAACCCATCCCAGCACTTCGCCACCCACCTAGGGAAATAGTTTTTCCTAATATCCAACCTAGACCTCCTCCACTGTAACTTGAGACCATTGCTCCTTGTTCTGCCATCCGTCACTACAGTGAACAGCCTTTCTCCATCCTCTTTAGAACCCCCCTTCAGGGAGTTGAAGGCTACTCTCAAATCCCCCCTCACTCTTCTGTTCTGCAGACTAAATAAGCCCAAATCCCTCTACCTCTCCTCGTAGCTCATGCGCTCCAACCCCCTGATCATTTTGGTTGCCCTCCGCTGGACCCTCTCCAATGCATCCACATCCTTTCTATAGTGGGGGCCCAGAACTGGACACAATACTCCAGATGTGGCCTCACCAGAGCCACATCCATGCCCACCCATGTCAATGCTCAGCGTGCGAGGTTGCTGACGATGTTGGGGTCAGCAACGAGTGGGACTCGGCGAACTGAGGGGAATCCCTGTGATGCTGGGAGCTCCCCAGCTTGACAAACCCAGGGCAACGTGTGCGTGGTGAGACCGAAAGGGAAGCTCTGGTCCTTTTCATACTGCACGGTCAGGAAACATCCTAGGACCATTTCTTCGGGCAATGGATTTGGTCCAGTTATATGGGCCAAAATGTCCCATTTTGGTCTGTCCCTTTCGCCCCCTGACGGATAGCCTAGAGCCCTGAGGTGTCTGCATTTGAATAGTACAGAGGATCCCTCAGGATGAAATGCGTTAATAGATGCACCACAAAAGGCCAAATTCTGAGACCTTGGGCCATACACTGCTCAGACCTCCACATTCCTGCGGCATGTCTGCAGGGCCTCTTCCTGGGACCAGACCTCCAGCAGGTTTTTAATGTCTGGCCCTGACCAGGCTGGTGCCCGCCTTTTGGTGCCCCTGGGTGGGTTCACCTCACTGTCCCAAGAAGGGCCAGGGGGGCCTTGAGGCTGGGACATGGCTAGCATGGCTGGCACGGGTGCTCTGGCTAGCTGCCAGACAGCAAGGCCTGGCTGGGTGCCTGTGCTGTTAAGAGGCTGAGGCCAGGAACCACAGAGGTGCTCTACATGTAAAGGCTAGACTGTCCACCAGGGTGTCTTCCTGGGGGCCTGTTTTGTCGACAGAACTGGCTCCCTGTGTCCGCACACCCCTTTTTTCAACAGATCTCAGTCGAAAAAGGCATTCTTCCTCGTAAAACGAGGTTTACCGCCGTCGACAAAACCGCCACGTTCTTTTGATTTACTGTTGACCGAACGTGGCGGTAGTCTAGACGCAGGTATAGTTTTTTTGGAAAAAGGCCACTTTTTTCGAAAAAACCCTGTCGTCTAGACACACCCTAAGTGATTCAGGAAAGAGTGTCCAACCCCATCTGAAGGTGAAAAGCTCTTCGTCGGAGAGCCAGAGCACCAGGAGAAAATGTTAGCTCCCTTTACAACTGAAGAGTTGGAGCAGCCTGTCCCGGATCTGTCTCGTCTTCACCCCATAGATGATGGGGTTCAGCATGGGGGGCACCAGGAGGTACACGTTGCCAATGAGAATGCGGAAATGCAGGGCCACGTTCTGGCCAAACCGCTGCGTGAGGAAGGAGAAGAGACCTGGGGTGTAAAAGGATAAGATGGCAAAGAGGTGGGAGCCGCAGGTCCCAAAAGTCTTGAGCCGGGCATCCTTGGTGGGCAGTCTGAAGATGGCCCTGAGGATCTGGGTATAGGACACAGATATAAAAAACAAATCCAGACCAGTCACGAAGAAAACTACAAAGAGGCCGTAGTAACTACTGATACGGGTGTCCCCACAGGCCAGCCTCACCACGGCGATGTACTCGCAATGTGAGTGAGCGATGATGTTGGTTGTGCAATACGGCCACCGACTTCCTATATAAGTAAAGGGTAATGTCAGCATGCCACCGCGCAGCAACACGGCCAGGCCGATCTTGGCCACCACAGAGTTTGTGAGGATAGCGGAATGTCTCAGGGGATGGCAGATGGCCACGTAGCGATCCAACGCCATGGCCACGAAGATCCCCGACTCGATTGCTAAGAAGCAGTGAATGAAGAACATCTGGGTGAGGCAGGCACTGAAATCAATCTCCCTGGAATTGAACCAGAAGATGCTCAGTGTTTTGGGCAGGGTGGATGTGGACAAGACCAGGTCGGTGACGGCCAGCATGCAGAGGAAATAGTACATGGGCTCATGGAGGCTCAGCTCCCTGTTGACAATGAACAGGATGGTGAAATTCCCCAGCACGGATATGGTGTATGTGCTGCAGAAGGGGATGGAGATCCAGGCATAGGCTGTCTCCAGGCCAGGAAAGCCCAGCAGGATGAAGTTGGAGGGGTTGGTGAAGTGAGTGTTGTTGGAATCTGACATGGAGCTGAGGAGATGGTAAACCACTGTGAGGCTGAAGAGTGTTTCGTGCACACGCTGTATGTTCTCCTGACTTCCTGGAGATGACGGTCGCAGTACAGATCCCTGAATGGACAGACAATGTTAAAATAAGAACATAAGAACGGCCAGACTGGGTCAGACCAATGGTCCATCCAGCCCTGTACCCTGTCTGCACACAGTGGCCAATACAAGATGTCCCAGAGGAAGAGGACACAACAGATAATCCTCACATGATCCCTCCCCTGCCACCCACCTTTGGAGAAACAGAGTCTAGGGACAGCATTCCTACCCATCCTGGCTCATAGCCATTGATGAACCTCACTTCCATGAATCTATCTAGCTCTTTTTTGTACCCTGTTAAAGTCCTAGCCTTCACCGCATCTTCTGGCAAGGAGTTCCAAAGGTTGACTGTGCGCTGAGTGAAAAAAAAAGCCTTCCTTCTGTTTGTTTTAAACCTACTGCCTATTAATTTCATTTGGTGACCCTTCCTTCTTATATTGTGGGAATATGTAAATAACTTTTCCTTATTCACTCTTTCCACATCAGGCATGATTTTACAGACCTCTATCATATCCCTCCTTAATCTCCTCTTTTCCAAGCTGAAAAGTCTGAGTCTTTTTAATCTTTCTTCATATGGGGCCGATTCCAAACCCCTAATCAATGAGACAATGCAGGACAGGTGGGCTGCTCTCATGGGTGAAGAAAATGGGTTGCTCTTGAAACTGAAAAATGATATTTTCATTATTCAGAGAACTGAATTATGAACAATGGACTCCGGTAACAGAAATTCCCTATTTTGGAGTGTGCAGGCATCAGTAATTTGGAGGCAACAGAAAATCACCACAGAAAACATCCCCAGATGACTCAAAGATTGAAGGCAAAGTGATCCTCTTGGAATGGGAAATGCTGACCTGAGCTCCAGACAAGGGTGGAATGCAGGGACCCTGAAAAGTTTCTCTGAAATAGATCTCTGAAAACATCCACTTGGTGTGCAGCAGCAGGCCAAAAAGCAACCAGAATGTTAGGAATCATTGAAAGAGAGATAGAGAATAAGACAGAGAATATCTTTTTACCTCTATATAAAACCATGGTACACCACATCTTGACTACTGCATAAAGATGGGGTCACCTCCTCTCAAAAAAGATATATTGGCATTGGAAAAAGATCAGAAAAGGGCAACAAAAATGATGAGGGGTTTGGAACAGGTCCCATATGAAGAGATATTAAGACGATTTGGAGTTTACAGGTTAGAGAAGAGGAGGCTAAAGGGGGATATGACAGAGGTCTATCAAATCATGACTGGTATGGAAAAAATGAATAAAGAAACATTATTTACTAATTCTCACAATATAAGAACTTAGGGTCACCAAATGAAATGAATAAGCAGGAGGTTTAAAACAAACAAAAGGACGTTTTTCTTCATTCAGAGTGCAGTCAACCTGTGGAACTCCTTGCCAGAGGATGTGGTGAAGACTAGAACTTTAACAGGGTTCAAAAAAGAGCTAGATAGGTTCCTGGAGGTTAGATCCATCAATGGCTATTAGCCAGGGCGAATAGGAATGATGACCCCAGCCTCTGTTTGTGTGGAGATGGATGATAGGAAAGGGATCATGTGATGATTATCTGTTGTGTTCCCTCCCTCAGGGGCACTTGGCATAGGCCACTGTTGGCAGACAGGACACTGGGCTAGATAGATCTTTGGTCTGACCCGGTATGGCCGCTCTTATGATGTAGAGGTCAGAGAGGACACACGACTCTTTGTGAGTGCCCTATCCCATGCTGTGACCAAAAGGACTAAGGGGATGCTTGGATGCACTAAGGAGGGAGTGGATGTGTCAGAGCAGTAAAAGGATTTTGTTCCTGCACATGGCACCAGCAGGACACAGGAGAGTGGATACCGGCTATCTATCGTTTTCCAAATGTTTCCGAGGGGTGCCCGTGTGAATCTGTAACTGGAAACACTTAAAAAACCAACAACAAAGAGTCTTGTGGCACCGTAGAGACTAACAGCTTCATGTTTTGTTTGTCTCAAAGTGCTGCAAGATTATTCATAGAACCATAGAGCTGGAAGAGACCCTAGAAGGCCATCAAGTTCAGCCCGCTGCCCAAGGCAGGACCAGTCCCCATTAAATCAACCCAGCCAGGACTTTGTCAAGCTGAGACTTAAACACCTCTAGGGATGGAGACTCCACTACTTCCCTAGGGAACCCATCCCAGTGCTTCACCACCCTCCTAGTGAAATAGTTTTCATTGTTTATCATTATTCACTAAGGAACAAATCCAGCCCTGGTGCCTCTTTCCCCATTTGTTCTGTGGCTCAAAATCTGGGAGAGTGATGACCCCAAGCCTTTCCCAAGACCTGTGCCCAGCAGAAATGCTGGCCATGGGAATAGGGCAGGCTGCCATGCGCAAACAGACTGCAAAGTCTGGGACTGGTTAGTGTAGAAAAAAGATAAAGGGAGCAGAACGAGGAGGAAAAAAGTATAATATTGGCCCTGAGTCCAGTCAAATAGATGGAGGACACTTCCCAACCGCTAATATCTATAGAGAGCTCTTAGAGACTGACACATTTATTCGGTCGGGAGATTTGGTTGCTAAGGCCCACTTCAACAGGTGAGTTGTTAGCATCTCTAACATGCAGCAGGAGTGCTCATAGGTTTGAATGGTGCAGGCGAATACAGCTACCCCTCCGAGACTTGCAGACAGTTAGAGATCCAGGAGCTAACTCGTCAATGCTGAGGCAAATTAACAGCCAGACTGACTGGAAAACAAAGTAATCGGGGAAATGAGAGTAACAAACAGGAGGGCTTCCGGAAGGTAGATACAATTAGCCAGTGTCAAAAAGGTCGAGGAATATAATTAATGCCAGTGAGTCAGCGGGTGTAAGAAACCAGTTTCACCCTGTAGCAAAAGTGAACTTCTTGCTATTCAGGGGAACCTGGCAGATGGAATAGAATTTGATTTCTTTGATGGGTGTTAATTCATAAGGGAAAACATTCAGCTACAAAAGTGAACTAAGAAAGGAGTTGCCAATGGGCTATTGTCAGTGAATGGGGATGTATCCTGAGGGGATCAGTGGTAGGCCGGATGCTCCTCACTATTTTGATGAATGATGTGGCAGCCAAGGTAAAACGGCTGCCGATAAAACCTGGCTATGCTACACAGAAGGGTAGTGGGGTTAGAATGAGTCGGCCGGGACAGGTGCACCGATAGAACTAGAACGTTGTAACAGAGCCACATGGAAAGTTGTCCCCTTGGAACAGAGAGTGCAAGCCTGATGCCCTGTCTGGGACACACGGTCCTGGAAAGGGATTTCGGTGTCGTTAGGGGCAACCAAACCATTGTGCGCATAAACTGGGCAATGGTGGGTTGGAGCAGAGGAAGGGTTTTGTCTCTGCCCCCGGCATTGGTGAAACCATCCACATCCAGGCAGGGGGCAGATTTGGAAAAGGACGTGGAAAAACTGGAGAGGGGGCAGAAAAGAGAGAGACTCAGACAACGTCACCCACTTTTCTGATAAGTAATCTGACAGTAAAAGGCTGATCTTATTATAATACCCTCGGCCCTCTCTCCCTGTTTAATGGCTGCCCAGAGTAGAAAGCATCACAGACATACTCGCAATCCTACCCTGCCCGTCACTGTATCACCATTCCCAGCAGGTGCATCTTCACCAAGAGACGGGTGTGTGGGAATTTGGAGATGCGAGTGTCTTCCCTGGGAAGCCCCCTCAGGCCACCCTGCCCCACACAACACTCACCCCAGCATCTCCTTAGACATCCGTGGCTGCCAGGTAACCCAGGACTGTGCCCCTTTATAAGACAGCTCTGTGCAATCCCAGTGGGGTTCGCTCACACTGTAGCAGAGAAGCCAACGTATCCGTGTAAATAGACTGGAGACCAGCCTGTCTGTGCTGCTGCCTTGAGAGTCAGCTCTAATTAAGGGCCCTTCCCAAAGGGCGAGGAGAACTCTTCGGCTTTGCACCGAGACAGGGAGGAATTGGCCGCTCTGTGTATAACAGACGGCTTGTTCCAACTTCAGTTAAACTTCGTTCCATGAGGAATAACGCTATTTCAGAATAGCTCCACTCCCGGGCCATTCAGTGTAATTACTCCCTAGTGCCTCCTGGGACTCTAAATTGAGGTTGGGCATCCAATTTGGGGAACCTCTCTGGGACCAATTTTAGGCTTCCCTGTAATGTAGCCATGCTATTTTGAAATAATCTATTTTTGCAGTATTTCTTCCCGAATAGAATCATAGAATCATAGAATACGAGGACTGGAAGGGACCTCGAGAGGTCATCGAGTCCAGTCCCCTGCCCTCATGGCAGGACCAAATAATGTCTAGACCATCCCTGATAGACATTTATCTAACCTACTCTTAAATATCTCCAGAGATGGGGATTCCACAACCTCCCTGGGCAATTTATTCCAGTGTTTAACCACCCTGACAGTTAAGAACTTTTTCCTAATGTCCAACCTAAACCTCCCTTGCTGCAGTTTAAGCCCATTGCTTCTTGTTCTATCCTCAGAGGCCAAGATGAACAAGTTTTCTCCCTCCTCCTTATGACACCCTTTTAGATACCTGAAAACGGCTATTATGTCCCCCCTCAGTCTTCTCTTTTCTAAACTAAACAAACCCAATTCTTTCAGCCTTCCTTCATAGGTCAAGTTCTCTAGACCTTTCATCATTCTTGTTGCTCTTCTCTGGACCCTCTCCAATTTCTCCACATCTTTCTTGAAATGCGGTGCCTAGAACTGGACACAATACTCCAACTCAGGCCTAACCAGTGCAGAGTAGAGCGGAAGAATGCCTTTTCGTGTCTTGCTCACAACACACCTGTTAATGCCTCCCAGAATCATGTTTGCTTTTTTTGCAACAGCATCACACTGCTGACTCATATTCAGCTTGTGGTCCACTATAACCCCTAGATCCCTTTCTGTCGTACTCCTTCCTAGACAGTCGCTTCCCATTCCGTATGTGTGAAACTGATTGTTCCTTCCTAAGTGGAGCACTTTGCCTTTGTCTTTGTTAAACTTCATCCTGTTTACCTCAGACCATTTCTCCAATTTGTTCAGATAATTTTGAATTATGACCCTAATACAGTCCCTCCTACAGTCTCACTCATGTGCTGTGGGGCAGGAGAGCAACACCCCGAGATACTCAGGCATCTCCAGGGTCATGCACACGGACAGCTGCAGGCGTCACGGTGGTCACAGGAAGTCGTAGAACCCATACATTCTGTGATCTCTGTGACAAATAGGGAGCCTTAATGATAAGCTCTGTTCAGCTCCTAGCTTCTGCCAATAGGAAGAGGGGTTTCAGAGCCAACCAATGGGTGGAATCTTGGCAAGGGTACCAGACGGGCTCTTAGATGGGGACGAGGGCTGTGTAATTAGCACTTCGGAGAGGAGGTAAAACCCTGTCCGACATCTTCATCAGCCGCCAGCCAGAAGAACCCGTGCAAGATTCTCCACCCCCAGATGTCCCCCCAAAAGGTGACTGTGAGCGAGGCTTAAGATTGCCCTTTGGTGTTTCCGTGGCACTAGAAGCTGGTGTACCTCTTGATAATGCATGACCTGGTCTAGGATGTCCCTCTAGATTATGAAATATGGCCCCCGGACTTTGCGTTTTCCCAACGGGCCTCATCTCTCTTGGCCACATTTTTCCTGATGTTCTCGTACCTTGGTCCCATGCAAATGTCACCCTCCTGGGACTTGGCTGCCCTAAGTTGTCGGTTCTGCTTCTACCCTCTCGGATAACTTGATGGGGTTGCAGTCGTTACCGGTTTCTGAACCCTCTGGCATCTCGGGGTCCTCCCCTTGTTCAGGATGTGTCCATCTACCCATACAGGAGGCCATCTGTGCGCGCCACAAGATTTCGATAACCAAGGATACCCGCTGAAGAAAGGTTAGTGGGCTGGGTCTCTGTGCCCTAATGGCTAAGCATCAACTACTTGAGCATAGGATTTGGGGTTCAAATTCCTGTCTTCCCAGTCCTAAAAGAAGCTGCTCTGCTGCTTGGTTCCAATGCAGCTCCAGAGCAAGTCACTTTCCCTGGGAGCAGCTGCGCACCCCAGCTTCCCTAGAGCTGGCGTGAGCTGAAGGTATGGAGAATAAGACATCCAATGAAGGTGGGATGGGTCCCAATCGCTCAATCCCTCCCACTGAGCATAGAATATGGGAGTTGAGGGACCAGCCCTGGTTTCACTTTCATTTGGTGACTCCCAGTTCTTTTATTATGGGAACAAGTAAATAACTTTTCCTTATTTCCTTTTTCTACACCAGTCATGAGTTTATAGATCTCTATCATACAGCCATTCTTGCGCAAGAACCCACAGAGTATCCACACTGCCCGCCTGCTCTTGCGCAAAGAAATTTACAGTACGGCGTGGTAAGAGAGGGCGTCTTGCGCAAGAGCTACGCTCTTTTCTAACAGGTGTAAGCTCTCTTGCACAAGAGGGCAATGTGGACGCTCGGCAGGGATTTCTTGCGCAAGAAACCCCTATGGCTAAAATGGCCATCGGAGCGATGCTCTTGCGCAAAAGCACATCTCTTGTGCAAAAGCACAGCTCGCACATGGCAGTGTGGACGTGTTCTTGCACAAGACTTCTTGCACAAGAACCCTTGCGCAAGAAGGGTTCAGTCAGTGTTGACATAGCCTAAGAGTTTCCTCCTATGAGCAGAATGAATTTTGTGTTGTGCACCAGTACTGAGTTCATGTGACTTGTTTAGATGTGCCACTGTGGCACCCAAGTTATTAATAAATATTTTATAGACCTTTACCTTTTCTCTCTGCTGCCATGTCTCCTCCCCTTGCTCCATCATCTCCCCTGGTGCCTGCTGCCCCCCAACCCCTCACCCTCCTCTACTGTCCTGACTGCTGCCCTTCTCACTGCCCTCAGCCTTCCTGAGACCTGCCCCCCTCCACCAGCCCTTCTCTGCCCCCTGTGCCCACTCCTCAAGTAGCCCCACTCTGATCATGTGAGCTACCCCTCCTCATCCCCTCTTCTAACACCTCCCTCTACACACCTGCCCTGCCTCTCTCCTCTGGTGCTGGTCCCTCCCCTGCAGGTGTCTGCCCTTCTGCTTCACCCCCAGAATCCCCTGGCACCTGCACCTTCCCTTAGTCCTGCGCCCTCCTGGTGCCTCCCCCTTCCCTTACTGCCCCTGCCCAAAAGCCCTCATGCCCACCCCCTCACCAGTCTCTGCTCCCATTCTCCTCATGCTCCTTTGTGCCCTCACACATGACTTGCTTCATCCCCACCTTTCTCATGCCCACCCCTTCTTTCAAGCCTTCTCCCACCACCTCCACCTCCCCCCTCTAGCCCCCAGTGCCCTTACTCTCTCCTCTCCCAGCATCACCCTGTCCCCTCTCCTACTGACACCTCCTCTCCTGCCCTTTTCCTCATTGTCTGCACTTGGCCCCCTGACGTTTGTCTCTCCTCCATGCTGTCCCTTGATGCCTTCCCCTTTCTTCCTCCTACCCCTCCACACAAGCCCCTTCCTCCCCACCCCTTCCCCTCTTTTCCTCCCACTCCACACAAGCCCCTTCCTCCCCACCCCTTCCCCTATTTCCCCTCCCCCTCCGCACAAGCCCCTTCCTTCCCCACCCCTTCCCCTCTTTTCCCCTCCCACTCCACACAAGCCCCTTCCTCCCCACCCCTTCCCCTCTTTTCCCCTCCCACTCCGCACAAGCCCCTTCCTCCCCACCCCTTCCCCTATTTTCCCCCTCCCCTCCGCACAAGCCCCTTCCTTCCCCACCCCTTCCCCTCTTTCCCCTCCCACTCCACACAAGCCCCTTCCTCCCCACCCCTTCTCCTATTTTCCCCTCCCACTCCACAAGCCCCTTCCTCTCCCAACCCTTCCCCTATTTTCACCTTCCCCTGCACAAACCCCTTCTTCCCCACCCCTTCCCCTCTTCCCCCCACTCCTCACAAGGCCCTTTCTCCCCCTTCCCCTATTTTCCCCTCCCCTCTGCACAAGCCCTTCCTCTCCCAACCCTTCCCTATTTCCCCTCCCCTCCGTACAAGCCCCTTCCTCCCCACCTCTATTTTCCCCCTCTCCCTGCCCCTCTGCACAAGCACCTACCTCCCCTCCCCTTACCTGACCTTTCCCCTCCTCCCGCTCTGCACAAGCCTCTTCCTCCCCCTCCCTTTATCTTTCCCCTTACCTTACCTTTTGCCTTCCTCTTTGTGGGGCCGGAGTCTGCTCTCGGGCCCCAGAAGTCCCCGGACTCTGGATCCGGAGCTAGTCCGCATGGCGCAATGCCACTCCGAGTAGTTTTAAAGTCCTGGGCCATGACGTTACGTCACGCCCGGGCGTCTCCCCAGCAAGGGGGAGCCGGACTGAAAGCTGCGCATGGCAGGGATGGAGCAGGGCCAGGGGGGATGCCCTGGGGCCGGGGTGGGAGGACGCATGGGGGGGCCGGCAGCTGGGGGCTGGGGCACGCTCCAGGCAGGGCCAGGGGAGAGACCCAGCTCCAAATATTGCTGGAGCAGAGCCCCCACTCTGAATATTGCTGGAGTATGGGCACCACGAGCCCATATAACTTGCCGCCCATGAGCTGGAGCAACTGAAGAGTGAGCAGGAGCTGAGCTGAAACTAGTCTGAGGCTCTTGGTGCTTGGCGCACAGGTCTCCACTCACAGAAGGAAGCCCTGAGTGTTGTTCAGTGTGGGGGGCCCACTCACAGCTGTCAGGTGGGTTTCCAGCCACAGGAGGTTGGGCTCCTCACATTGCTTCAACACCGTGTAACTGCCTGCCCCCTGGGCCTGACAGGCTCTGTCCATCCCACGCCCCCAAGATCCGAACAGGTGAGAGACACTCTCCTGCTGTCCTACTTATCACACCGCCAGCCCGCCCCTCCTGCTGCCACTGCTCTGCCAACAGGGGCCCTTTGCTTGGTCCTGGGGGTGTTTTTCCCACACCACAGCAGAAAACATTTGGTTGACAAAAGGGGGGTGCCAACAAAGTCTGCGTTGCATGCTGGGAAAGCCAGTCTTGGTGTCCAGTGCTGCACCATATAAGACGGCAATTTTATAACAGTCTCTCCCACCAAACCCAGCTGATTCCAGGTTCAAATCTCTCGTGAAACCCGGCCTCAAGCCTCAGTCAGAATCTTTGCTCAGAGTCTGCTGCATTGTGGGAGAGTCCCCCCTCGGAGGCTCTCGGTCGTCCTGTCTCCAAGTAGGCACCTCACTTCCTTCCCCACGGCCCCCTTTCCCCTGCCCCGGCCTCTGGTCTCCTCCTGCCCCAGGGGTTCTCCTGGGAGTGTGTAGGAAGGAGGCCCAGGGCCTGTGCTGGGTGGGCAGGTGTCTGGGTGGGAGGGGAAATGGAGTCCCAGAGTTCACCCCTCCCAGGGGCGGGGAGCTCCCACACTCCAGCTCCTTCTGAGACCCTCAGAGTCACCGTGAAAATGTGCTCAGGCTCCAGCTCCCTCTTCCAGCCTTTCCTCCACCTCCCACACAAGGAACAGGCCCTGCCGGCGCGGGAGTCGATTTCCCTTTTGGCGTGAGGGAGGGACCAATGTTACGGCAGGGACGTCAGGACTCCTGGGTTTTGTCTTGCATCCTCCCATTCACCCTCTGTATGACCTTGGGCAACTCAAGCCGCCCAGTGCCTCAGTTTACCTATCTGTATATTGCCAGTGTGTTCCTAGTGACGGTCCTTTACCAGGGCTTTTGAAGACCTTCCGTGAAAGGCGCGGCACAGGGGGATGATAGTTACTGGTCTTGGGTGTTGCACCGACAGCCCCATGGGCCTGCAGAAAGTTTTCAATTTTCCCCTCAGTGACCTGTCTCCAGACCCATAGGCGTGCACGTGGGGTGTGCCGGGTGTGCACAGGCACACCCTAATGTTTCAAAGGGCCACCCGTGGCCTGAGCCCCCGCACTAGAAGGAGCACCGCTTCCGCGCTCTGGGGAACAGGCGGCACGCCGGGTTTGCCGCACATGCACGGCTGCGCAGTGAAAACCAGCGGGACTTAGGACCCCGCGGAAAGAGGCGGCAGGGATGCAGCAACGTCACCTTGCCGCCCCATCAAGCGCGGTGAGTTTAAACCCCAGGCGGGGAGGAAAGAGTAGGAGAGGCGGGGCGCCCCGGGCAGGAGATCAGATGCAGCATGGCTGGCCCGGGAGGAGGAGGAGGGGGGGTCGGGAGCAGCGCGGCTGGCCCGCGGGGGGGTTGATCCCTGAGGGTCCGCGTGCGCGGGCTTCCCTGCTCAACGGGAAGGGGGAAGGAGTGCGCAATGGGGCTTCCTTCCTTCACGAGGGGGTTGGGGTCAGCCCCGCAGGCAGCGCGCGGCAGAGGCTTCCCTCCGAGGCTGGTGTAGGGGACTCCCTGCCCCCACTGGCACCTGCCCCAGAACCTTGTCCCCCACCCTCCTGCCTCCATTCCCTCTCCCCTGCCCCCAGCCACAGAACTGTCCCCCTACCCCTCCTCTGCAGACACGTGCCCCCCTGGCACCCTGCCCCCTGCTGCAGAAACCTGTCCCCTGCCCCCCCCGCCCGGCACCCTGTTCCCTCTCCCCTGCCCCCAGCTTCAAAACCATGCCTCCACTGGCACGCTTCCCCAGTACCATGTCCCCTGCTCCCAACTGACTTTTCTGTGAGTCAGTGACCCCTGACTCAAGACAGGTTCCCTGCCCTCCTCGTAAATAAAGACAATGCAGAAACTTTTTGTGTTTGACATAGTATTTTATTTAAAAATGAAGCCTGGCCAACAAATCCCCAATTGGGGCCAAGCCCCCATCTTGCCACAGCCACTCCTGCACTCCATGCCCCACACCCTATATCTGTACACTGGAACCCCCTGCCCTGAGCCCCTCACATACCCCAACCCAAATTCCTGCACCTTCACATCCACAAACCAGTGGTTTGCTTAGTACCCCAACAATGCCCGGCCTGGAGCCCCCTCCCCAAGCCAGCGTCCCCTTCTCCACCTCCTCCTGCATCCAGATTTCCTCCCAAAGCTTGTACCTCTCACCCCTTCCCACACCCAAATCCCCTCATTCCCATCCCAGAGCCTACACATCCTGTCCTCAACCCAGCAAGGGTAAGGCTAGACTGCAGGAGTTTTTCAGGATTCTGGCGATATCCCAGAAAAACTCTTCTGCATCCAGGGATGCGTTTGTTCTTCCGCTTTCTTTAGTGGAAGAGCAAACATGATCTTTCAGTCACCCCTATATTCCTCTTTCCACGAGGAATAAGGGGGCTTCCAAAAGAAGGAGTTTTTCTGACATTTGGTCCTACAGAAGAATGGGGGGGGGGGGAAGCACCAGTATAATGATTGGGGATAGCAAGCGATGGAGAGGAGTAGAATAGAGAGGGTGGGACTTCAAGGAAGGGATGGGGTGGTAGATCTTGGCTTGGTCTGTCATCTAAAAAGTGATCTTGGGTGTAAAAAGGTTGGAGACCACTGGAGTAGGGAGAGAGCACCAGAAGGGTGAAAGGGTGACCCTAGAACTCTGTTACAGACCAGATGGCGGCTGCTGGAGGAGGAGGGAAAAATAGGGGGAAAGGGTCGGAGAGGAAGGGGCTTATGCTGAGGGGAGGGGGGCAGGTCAGGAGAAGAAAGGGGAAGGCACCAAGGGACAGGGTGGAGGAGAGAGACAAATGCCAGGGGGCCAAGTGGAGACAATGAGGAAAAGGGCAGGGGGGGAGGTGTCAGTGAGGGTGGGACAGGATGATGCTAGGAGAGGAGAGGGGAAGGGCTTTGGAGGCTAGAGGGGAGAAGGGGAGGTGCCGGGAGAAGGCTTGAAAGAAGGGGTGGGCATGAGGAAGGCAGGGATGGAGCAAGGCATGTGTGAGGGCACAGGGACATGAGGGGAACGGGGGCAGAGGGTGGTGAGGGGTGGGCATCAGGGAAAAAGAAGGCAAAGGGGGCAGGGTCAGTGAGGGAAGGGGGAGGCACCAGGAGGGCACAGGGCTAAGGGAAGGTGCAGGTGCCAGGGGATTCTGGGGGTGAAGCAGAAGGGCAGACACCTGCAGGGGAGGGACCAGCACCAGAGGAGAGAGGCAGGGCAGGTGTGTAGAGGGAGGTGTTAGGAGAGGGGATGAGGAGGGGTAGCTCACATGATCAGAGTTGGGCTCCTGGAGGAGTGGGCACAGGGGGGAGTGAAGGGCTGGTGGGGGGCAAGTCTCAGGAAGGCTGAGGGCAGTGAGAAGGGCAGGAGTCAGGACAGCAGAGGTGGGTGAGGGGTTGGGGGCAGCAGGCACCAGGGGAGCTGATGGAGCAAGGGGAGGAGACAGGGCAGCAGAGGGAAAAGGTAAAGGTTTATAAGATATTTATTAATAACTTGGGTGCCACCGTGGCACATCCAAACAAGCCACAAACTCAGTACTGGTGCACAACACAAAATGTATTCTGCACATGGGAGGAAACTCTTAGAGGGAACACTTCCCCCAGCCTCTCTGCCCCCGAGTAAATGTCACACACATTGGGATAATGCAATTGCAGGATAGTTGCATGAGGGGGATTTAGTGGGGGCCAAACTCATCCCTATTGGTAGGAGGATGGTGGGAAAAGTCCTTAGAGGGGGGGTCACATGACACCTTTTACTTCTGGTCATGTGTCCATCTTGCACTGAGAGTGTTACCTCGAGAGGTGTGGACAATGAGGACCAGGGGGTGTGGCTAATGAGGACCAGGGGGTGTGGCTAACGAGGGGGTCAAAGAGTACATTTAAAAAAATTCTTTGGGTGCACAACCTAATGAAAAGTGCTGCGCTTAGTTTTGTCCCTCCTGGCCCTGTACAGGGCGTCAGGCCCTAGGAAGAGCTCGATCGTATCCGCAGCTTTCTTCCTAATTAACCACAAAATGTAAATCTGCACAAATACACAGAACAGCAAATTAACGTGTGGCTGAGCCCAGAGCCCAATGGATCTCACCTCCCTTTGGGAAGGCCCCTTAATTACTGTTTACTGCTAACGCTGGAAAAATAGCCCAGCCTCAGACAGGCCGCTTTCCAACCTTTTTTGCATCCAGAGACCACTTCTCCCCCAGAGGCCAAGACAATCCCCCTGGGTCAGCCCAGAGCTGGGTTATAACCAGCGCACAACCCGGTGTTGTCTCTCAGCCTAGGAGGCCGCTGCGGACGCTGGGCTGAGAGAGCTGCGGGACGTGGCTGCCTGAGGGGGATTCTGAGGGAAGACACGTCCCTCTTAGCACTCACAGGTACCATCCTGAGCTGAGGAGCTTCCCTGCTCCACAACCCCAGTGCAACGTGGCCATGGCGCGATAGAGAGTCAGTCTCTGGTTCGTTCTTCTCTGCCGAGCTACTAAACAACCCAGGGACCCACCCCCAGAGGTGAGATTTTTCTAGTACCACAGGCCAAAATGTCCCTTTTGGTTGGGCCCTCAGGTTGGCTGGTTGCCTCCAGCCCTCAGGTGTCCTCATTTCAGTGCCACAGACGATCCTTTGGGACAAAAGATGTTAAGAGAGGCACAATACGAGGCCAATTCAGAGTCTGTGACCCAGACTTTCCTCAGGCCCCACTGAGGCAAAACTCCCCTTGGAGCAAGAACGGAGGAAGAAGCCCTCGTAATCCAACTGTGGGATAATTCACAGAGCCTGGCACCTCCTCCTCTTGCATGGGAGGCCTCCAGGTGCTGTTACCTCCCATCCATGTGCTGTGATGCATGGAGGCGGTAGGGATCCTCACTGAACAGGTATAACAAATATTCCAAAATGGGCAAGACGTCTTTTCTCCTACCTGTCCACTATTTGACTGAAGGTTAGGGCTGAAACTGTCGACAAAGAGGTCAGCCAGAGACAGAGAGGAGGCAATGGAAAATTACAGTCTAAATATTAAACATTTGGCAAATCTATAAGCAATTGTGAAAGAGCTGTCCTCACAGAAGGTTCAGAAGGGGAGCCAAGTGAGTCTGTAACAGGAAAAACTTAAAAATCAACAAATAGTCTAGAGGCACCTTAAAGACTAACAAACAGTGTTTCTATATCCTGGGAAATTTCCCAAAGTGTGGGAATTTTTGAGAAAAATGTGTCAAAATGGGAAATTGGGAATTTTCTTGAAAATCTGTTAAATCCTGGGAAATTTTCAATGAAATTAAAATTTCTGTTCATTTGTCGTTCCTTTGGAATAAAAAATTGCGGATGATTCAGATTTATCAAAAACTGCTCTCAATTGGTCAATAGGATTGCCTGTAAATTATTAAAACTCATTGAACTTGATGCTAAAAATTGTACCGTGGAAGGAATTTATACTAAATTCAAGGTGTCAATGTTCAAAAAAAATATCCCATTGAATAATATTTTGGGTGTTGCTTGTGATGGTGCAAATTTGAGGATAGGAGCAAAGAATTCCTTTTTCTCTAAACTTAGAGATGATGTTCCAAAGGTTGTTTTGCTGAGATGTATTTGCCATACATCAGCCCTGATATCAAGTTCAGCTTCTACAGTTTTGCCTGATTTTGTAGAGCAGTTTATAACAAATATGACTAACTATCCAGCACATAGATAACTTTCAGTGGAGAAATTATTCAACCATCTCCTCCATTTCTTCTTTCTTTTTAATACTATGTTAAAAACAAGTCAAACAAGGTAGTTAGCTGTACACCCTTGTGTAAATAGAATATTAGTATTTTTGGGATGCCCTGTTTAACTATATACAACTTGAGTCTGTCGATCAAAAAAGTCCAAAAGCAAAAGAAATATATGACACAATGTGTAATCCAGAACTTAAAGCCTACCTACTATTTTTGAAATATGGTTTGGATTACATGAACAAATTCAATGCTCTCTTTCAAAGCAAATCTCCACTCATTCATTGCATTAAACCAGAGTCAGTGAAACTTTTCAAAGTCATTGCAACAAATGACTTAAAACCACATTTCCTAAAAGGTGAATTAACGAAAGTTAATGTGTCCCATCCCTCTATAATTTTATCCAAATTAATGAAATGTATACTGGTCCAGAGTGTGAGGAGTACTTAAAATGTATTGATCCTAGTGTAGCTATGAATGTAAGAAAAGTGATTCAGCATTTTTACATAACTTGTCAAGAAATGCAAAGCGCAGGCTGCCACTTGACTCCGTTGTTTTCTCAGAGGTTGGATTTATAGATCCTAAAATTTGTCTTAATGTTGATGTAGATAAAGAAAAAAAAAAGATAGCTCAAAACTTTCTGCAATATTTAAGATAGATGTGAACTCTGCTGAGAGTGAACTCAGAGCCTTGCCATTTTCTTTAGAATCAAATCAAATTGAACGTGTAAAGAGTAAGCCTATTGATGAAATGTGGCATGAAATTTCTAAAATGAAGCATTTTTCTGGAAAATGTATGTTTTCAAACATTTGTAAATTAGCTCAAAAGGTTTTAGCATTGCCACATTCAAATGCAGAATGTGAGAGAATTTTTGCAATGTAATGTTACAGACATTAAAACTAAGAAAAGGAGTAACACGAAAACTAAAACACTTAATTCTAATGTAATTGTCAGGTCAGCTTTTAAAGCAAGAAAAAAGAAATGTTCTAGTTTTGTAATTACAAAGAAGCATTTAAGTTTACATAATAAAAATATGTATGAATATGGATATGCCAGAAAAATTGGCGGTCAGACTGATAAAAATATGAATGATGGTGATGACATTTCTAGTGAGGAGTCAAGTCATACTCATCTGATGACTAAAACTGATCGTGATAGTTAAGTATTATGTATTACAAATTCTATTCATTTTATATAAAACGAAAATGTTTTATATTTGACGAGTTCCTTTATTTATCATATATAACTGAAATATATACTGAAGTGTATACTGTACTGATTTTATCTTGCAGGAGTAAAATAATTGAAATGTTTTATTATTCTTTCATTTTATGAAATACCATCCATGAACTAATTAAGGGTATTTGGATATATAAAAAATAATTATTTTTGGATGAAAACTTCAGCGTTAATAGAATTCTATTTTTAATTATAGAAAGCATAATAAAATCATCAAAATTATTGTCGTATATTTAGAGTTAAGAATTATATATATATATATATATATGAAAATAATAAAAGCAATCAATTAACTATACATAAAATAGCATATAACATATGTTATAACATATACAAAATAATCTGGGAATTTTTAATCAGATCTGGGAAATTTTTAGTGTTGGCCTGGGAAAAGTTGGCAACACGATATAGAAACACTGCTAACAAACCATGTAGATGCTACATGGTTTCGTGGGCAAAACCCACGTCTTCGGATGACTGGAGTTAGGCTGCCTTAAGTAAAGCCTGTTTCTCCAGCGATCCTCAACAGCCAGTCCATCTGTTAATTGCATTCCCCTTATTGCGTATGTGGCATGAAGTTCCACGGGCCAACGAGGGATTAGTCCAGCTCTTGTCTTTTCTCCATGTTCTATGGTCCGGCCTTCCACGTAACGGAAGAATGTTCCCTTGTTGGTGTGTGGTGAGACACAGGGACTATAAAAGCTGGATTCTGTTTTCATTATTGATCGATTCCCGGGTTTGAAGGTGAAAAGGAGCCATTAGATCATCCAGTCGAACCCCCTGCAGAACACCCGCCATTGATTTTAGGCAGATACCCCAGTAATGAGCTCTGTGACCAGACATGGTACTTTATCTGAGGCCAACCCAGTGTGACCCAGAGCTGTCCTGTCCCCGCCTGTGACCTTCCTGCTTGGTTGGTGTTAATTCAACCCCAAACTGCGTTTTCTTTTTCTGGCCATCAGCTAAAAATCTACCTCCCTCCGCCCACTTGCCTGAGAGGTGCAGCTGTAGCGGGTACCCTCTGGACAGGCAGCACAAAGTTAATGGAAAAACCCTTTTACCCACTTAGACGCCATCTCCGGGGGGGGTGGGTTACCCACGCTGAGGGGAGCCCTGCAGGCTGTGTCGGTTGTATTTACGCTGCAGGGCTACAGCCGAGCCACTGTGCCTCACTCGTCTAGTCAAGGCCTCAGGCAGACGCATCCCGTCTGGGTCTGCAGAGATGGGGAGATGAAGCATCCCCCATTGGCTGTGTGTCCCCGTGGCTACTCACCCTCAGGGCTAAACCTTCGGCCCTTATTTCCCTCAGGAATTTGACGGACCTCAGCTTTCAGTCCACGGGCCTCACTCAGCTTTTCCTGTGAGGGCCCCTGAGTCTCTCCCAGTGAAATTCTCGGCTTGGTTGTCAGTTAAGTGTCTCTCAGCCAGGCATCATCTTCCACCTCCGATCGATTTTGTGGCTCTTTCCTGCAGCTGCCAAATATTTCAATATCCTTTGTGAAATGTGATGCCCAGGAGTGACACTGAACCTCGTCCGTTCCTCCAGTGCCGTGTGCAGAGGCAAAAGGGTTTGGGGAGCAGGGCTCATGCCAACACAATCTTTCCATAGAGTCAAATCCATCGTTATTGTCCCAGAACCAGGGTGGCAGGTCCCACCTCACACGAGTGCTCTTTATGAGGTAAGGCCGGGACCCTGAGGTGAACACTCTGCCAATATTTGGCACATTGCACAATTTTGTGCCTGGGTTTTTTATTTGCTTCCAGATCTTTCATGAAAATATCAAAGTTCCTCAGGCTTCGATGTGGCCCCTGGAGATCCCCACTGGAAACATCCCCATTGGCCGATCTGTCAGCCAGCGAGGGCTGAGTCTCTGTTCCACTTGCTTATGGCTGTTGTGTAGGGTTCATGTTTAACAGGTCTCGTTCCCAGTACTAAATCACATGCCCCAGTGAAATCAAAGCTGATTGCAGCTGAGCGGTTTCCTTGATCAAACACATGTGTGCTCTCCTTCAAGAAAGACATCAGATTGATTTGACAAGATGGGGTCTCCAAAAACCCTGTGGTTGCCTGGCATTAATTATGATCCTAGAAATTCATTTTCAGCTGATTCCATAACAACCTTTCCATTCTTCCCTAACCCTGGGAAAACTTTTTGAAAATTCTATTTTTATAGACTTGATGTTTATCCCAGTATTGTCCCCCCCCTTTTTTTTTGTCTCTGCTGTTTCCTGACTGCCTATGTAACCCACACACCTAGTGTAGTTACTGAGCAATGCAAGTGGTACCTACACCACAGCAACTGAGACCTCTACAGCATGGGCTGGGACCAGCTGGCTTTTAGCTCAGAGGGTAGAGGCTCTTATACTAAGCTTCAGAGATTCCCAGATTCAAATACGCCCGGTGGCAGTTCCACCTACTCCTTGTTCCAAGTGGGCTGTGGGATTGATTTGTTCATTCGTGACTCCTGTTCAGAACTCTAAGTTCTCCTGCAGAAGTGGTTTAATAGCCCCTTTGGATGCTGATGGGCAGAAAATATTTCCTCACCTCCTGTGCTAGCTGTGTCTCATACTGCTTCCTTCCCCTCGCAACACAAAGCTATGGATTGATCACATCTAGGTTTTCAGCAACATTTACAGCTTTTCTTTCTCTTGCAAGAATCATCCTAAACGTCTCCTGGGATTTGTTTTCTTCTTAATATAGTTCCTAGCCCACTGGGTGTGATACATGGCTCTGCCAGGGCTTTTTCCTCTGTTCTCTTTAACATCCCCTTTCTTATTATAACATCCCCTTTCTATTGCTTGCGATCAATATTTCCCTTTCCTCTGTTATGTGTTGCTTTCCTGCTCCCCACACCCTACCATTTGCTGCCTTCCATTTCCCACTGACCTGCCAAAGTTATTCACTTTGCTTCACTGAGGAATCATGAATTGTAGTCTCAGAAATTCCCATGAAGAAATCCCAGTGTTCATTCCCATTCTTCTGTCTCAATCCGGGGTGGGGGATCTAAGGCCCAGAGGCCAGATGTGGTCCCCAGCTTGCCTGGATCTGGCCCCCGGGACTCAGGGCTTCTCCCCACAGCCTTGGGGAGCCCTCACTGTCTCGCCAGCCTTTACTGCCTCTGTCCCGAATGATTTCTCCGTGGCCAGCAGCCCCCGACCCAAAGAAGGTTCCTCACCCTGGTCTAAAGGTTTCCTCTCGATCTCTCTTACTATCCATTGGTGCAGCGTTGGGGAGCTGGCATTGCTAGAGCACCGTCTATTGCAAAGGGGGGGGGGGCACCGCAAGGGTTTGGCAAGTGGCCGAGGGCCGCACTCTTCCATGGTATGAATGGAGGAGGTGGGGGGGTCTGGGTGGGGGTTGGGTGCAGAAGGGAGCTTGGGGTAAGGGAGGGAGTTTGGGTGCAGGAGGCAGTTGTAACCTGGGGCACTGGACTGAGGTGCAGGGGGTTGGACTGTGACCTAGGGCAGGGAATTGGGGTACAGGAGGGGGGTGCAGGGATTTGGGTTGTGAGCTAGGGCAGGAGGAACCGATAATCTGGGACAGGGGTTGGGGAGCCGGATCTGGGAGGGGATATGGGTTCAGGATGGCAGGGCAGAGCATTTGGGTATTTGGAATAGGGGCCAGTAGCAGGGGGCAGAGGGTTGGGGAAGGGAGGTGCTGGGGTGCAGGAGGCAGGGCCTGGTCAGGAGACTAATCAGCCAGCAGCCCGTTCCGCAATCAGCCTCCCTGCCAGCCCCTCCCCTGCACTGGCTGCTGCTATCTGCTCTGGAGCCCCTTGTGCTTCCTGGCTGCCTGTTATTGAAACAGGAGCTCCCATTGGCCAGTTTGTGGCCAGAAACCGGCCAATGGGAATGTGCTGAGGACGGGAGCAGCCCCAAAGGTTTCCCCCACCCTTTCCAGACTCACATTTTTGAAAGAAAACCCGCCCTGCAGCCACGTTTCTAAGGGGTGTGCGAGTGGGACGAGGCAAGCACAAAGCCTGCCTTGGGCTCCCTGCAGCATCTGCTGGCTGGATCTGCTGCATTAGCCAGCTGGATCCAGCCCATGGGCCATATTTTTTCCCAGGCCTGGTCCAAAGATATTGCATGGGGGGGGGGGACATTTCTCTCTTTGTCCATTTTCATGGCGTACGTTACATTATTGTTGTTTCCTCTATCATATACATGTCCATTACATCTTCTTTAAACTCAACAGTGCCAGCGTTTTCATGCTGTTCCTCTTTGGCAACCATGCCGACTCTCAGAACCCATCTCAGCCACCCCTTTCTATCTGCTACACCCCGTAGAGGGAGACTAGATGACCAAACCCATGTATGGCCAGACCATGTTAGTCTCCATCCCGTTCACTAGGCATCCAAAGGGTCCCTTGGTTTTGACCACTGCGGTGATAGAGCAGATGGGTCCATGGAGCTGCTGTCAATGACGTCAGCCCTTCTCTTCGAGGTGGGCTCTAGCTGGGATGTTTCCCTTCGCACATGTGTTGGTAAAGTTCTTTTGATTATTTTACACTCTCCGATGCTGAGCATGTCAGTCGATGGGGGACTCTGTACAACAGGGGCTCCGCAGTCTGGGTGTATTGCATTGAGGAACAATGAATGAGAACCACTAGGAAAACATTTGTTTTCTGCTGGTGCTCACAAGGGAGCTGGAATTACTGACACATGGAGCTCCAGAAAATATGGTCTGGGCCTTACTACGTTTAGCTGGTCATAATTCCCTTGTTTGAATAACAAAAATGTCTATTTCAGTGAGTCAGGAGTGACCAACCTGCTTCCCCAATGAAGACATTTTCGCACAGTGTATGGAGTGTCTCATACTGACATTGTCTCTCCATCCAGGTATTTGTATTGCAACCATCACCTGGGACAGTGGGCACATCCCGGAAGTGAGGGGAATATAAGGTAATTGTAGGAGACTCCATTCTGCTTTAGCATTTGAAGCCAGCTCCCGGACTCCATGTCAGATTCTAACAAAACTGAATTCACCAACCCTTCCACCTTCATCCTGCTGGGCATCGCTGGCCTGGAGGCAGCCCATGGTTGGATCTCCATCCCCTTCTGTGTCATGTACATTGTAATCATCTTGGGGAACATCGCCATTCTGTTCATTGTGAAGAAGGAGCCGAGCTTCCATGAGCCCATGTACTATTTCCTCTGCATGCTGGCTGTCACCGACCTGGCCCTGTCCACATCCACTGTGCCCAAAACACTGAGCATCTTCTGGTTCAATTCTAGAGAAATCGATTTTGGTTCTTGCTTCACCCAGATGTACCTTGTTCACTGCTTTTTAGTGATAGAGTCTGGGATGTTCGCGGCCATGGCTTTTGATCGCTACGTGGCCATCTGCGATCCCCTGAGACATTCCACCATCCTGACTAATTCCATTGTAGCAAAGATCGGCTTGACTGTGGTGCTGCGCGGCTTCATGATCATACTTCCCATTCCCGTCATGGGGAGTCGGTGGCCATACTGCAAAAGCAACATCATCCCCCACACGTACTGCAAGCAATTTTCTGTGGTGTCCCTGGCCTGTGCCGACATCCGCCCCACTAGTTACTACAGCCTCTGTGTGACATACTTTGTGCCCAGTGTGGATGGGTTTTTAATAGCCGTGTCCTACACGCAGATCCTCAGGGCCATCTTCCGACTGCCCACAAAGGATGCTCGGTTCAAGGCATTTGGGACCTGTGGGACTCATCTCTGTGCCCTCTCTGCCTTGTACATCCCAGATCTCTTTGTCTCCCTCATACTGAGGATTGGTTCTGATGTGCCCCTGCCTGTGCTCATCCTCATGGCCAATGTAAAACTCCTGGTGCCCCCCCTGCTACATCCCATCATCTATGGGGTGAGGACAAAGCAAATCCGGGACAAGCTGCTTTGTATAGTTACTCAGAAAAGGGCCTAATGTTCACTCCTGGCGCTCAGACTCACCTCCATGCTGAGCTGACTGGTGACATGATGCTGAGCCCACTTTCCTGAATTGTTTCCTGGACAGTCAGACAAATCCTGAGTCCTTTCATGACCTGACATTACAGGGTCAGCATGAGAAACTGGGGGATCAGTCTAGGTACAAGTCATTGAGTTGCCTCCTTCTGTATTGCTTGAAATTGTACCTCACCCTTTGGCAAAGCATTTCCACAAGCTGACTGTGAAGAAATACGTCATGCTGTTTGTTTGAAATCCTCTGCCTATTGATTGGGTGACCCCCAGTTGTGTTATAGGAAGGAATAAATAATATTTCCTTGTTCCATTTTTACACAACCTTCATAACTTCATAGACCATCTCATATCCTCCCTGTCATCTCTTTTCCAAGTGGAAATGACAATCTTTTAATCATGCCTTCTGTAGGTTCTGTTCCATACCCCTAATTCTTTTCGTTTCACTTTTCACGAAGATTTCCAATTCTACCATGAATATTTTTTAGAGGGGGCTACCAGATCTCCATGCATTGGTCCATACTGTGACACACTAAGGACAGCTGGCTCCAATAATTTGGTGGAGGGAAGACATGCTGGGGGCTGAGTGAATGGTTTTCTATTTCCACAACCGAGCCCTTTTTATATCCACCAAGTCATCTCTTTTTCAGTCTGAATAGACACAGTCTTTTTACTCTCTCCTTCTATAGAATCATAGAATCATAGAGCTGGAAGAGACCTCAGGAGGTCATCATGTCCAGTCCCCTGCCCAAGGCAGGACCAATTCCAAGTAAATCAACCCAGCCAGGGCTTTGTCAAGCCAAGACTTAAAAAACTCTAGGGATGGATTCTACCACCTCTCCAGGGAACCGATCTCAGTGCATCCCCACCCTCCTAGGGAAATAGTTTGTCCTAACATCCAATCTAGACCTCCACCACTGCAACTTGAGACCATTGATCCTTCTTCTGCCATCTGTCACTACTGACAACAGCCTCTCTCCAGCCTCTTTGGAACCTCCCCTTCAGGAAGTTGAAGGCTGCTATGAAATCCCCCTTCAGTCTTCTCTTTTGTAGACTAAATTGTCTCTACAGAAAACTATGTTGTGCCCACATATTGCATGCAGACCGGGTCACCACATCTTCAAGAAAAAAAGTAAAGATGACAAGGGACAGTAAAGAGAAACCAAAAATATTAGGGGACTGGAACAGATGGCTTAAGATGAGATATTATTAAACCTGGGCCTTTTCAGCTTAGGAAAAGGGAAGACCAATGGGAGTATGAGAGAGATCTAGGAAATGATAATGGGCTTTGAAAAAAGTCAATGAGGAAGTCTCACTTACTCCTTCTCATAAGGCACAAACTAGGGATGGCCTTACAGAAATAATCATCCAATGGTGTAAAACCAAACCAAAGGAATTATTCACATGAGTCGACTCGCATAAAATGAGAGAGTAATCAGATGGGGACTTTTCATCCTAGAAAAGGGATGTCTAAAGGGGTCATGAGGGAGGTCAATGCAATCATGATGAGTGGAGAAAGTAAATAAAAATGTGTTCCGGTATCATGTAGGCTTGGGTTCACCTAATGAAATAAATTATTCACACAACATAAAGCCAACTTGTGGAAGTCTTTGCCAGAGCATGCTCTGTAGGTCAGTACTATCAAAGGGCTACAAAAAGGAATAGATACGTTCATGGAAGGGTCTGTCAATAGCTATTGGCTCATTCCTTCTGAAGCAACTTGCACTGGCCACTGTTGGAAGTCAAGACACTGATCTAGAGGGACAGTTCATGTAACTCAGTAGGGCCTGTGATAGAGCAGGTTAAAGGACTTGGTGGAAGGGGAGAGAGGCAGCTGTTGCAGAGGGAACAGCAGCAATCTTGAATAAGTAGGGGCATCTGAGACAGAGCGGCTGGAAATCAATTAAGGGCCAGATGAAGTTGATTGGGGCTGCCACGGGGCCTCTTCAAAAACCCGCACTGTGGGGGAGGGAGGGAAAGAGAGTTGAGAAGGAGTTTAGAGAGTTGAGAAGGAGAGTTGAGAGGAAGCTTGGAGAGTGAAGGAGGAGTTAGGAGATAGAGAAAAGACAACTGAGAAGACTTGGAGGAGCTAAGCAGAACAGCATCACCCCTGCTAAAGGCTGCAGGGAGACGTCAAACACCAAACCAAGGCAAGCGAGTCTTACACTGTGCCCCCTAAACGGTGGGACAGTGCGCTGACCAAGGTTTAGGGGCCCAGGAATGGGACTGACCCTGCCACAGGCCCTTGTTATGCTCTTACGTTCACACTGGTAGGGGATGGCGTGCAGGAGTTGGACTGTGTTTATGTGAATCCGGCTACCTCTTCTGCAGCACTGATTGCTGAAAATCGTGTTCCTCAAAGTTCTACCAAGGCCAAAGAGAAGAGGGGAGATTACTGGTGAGAAGATCATACAGGGATGAGTAGAGTTCTTAAATTAGTTTCATAACACAGATATTGGGCTTCGGAGCTGCATATAGTTCTTTCACAATTAGTCCCTAGATTATAGTCCCGTGTCAAAATACTTAATATCAGGATGGTCCAATCTGTACCTGGATATCACAGTATTGTGACTCAAGCTTCCCCTGATGAATCATAGAATCATAGCTCTGGAAGGGACCTCAAGAGGACATCAAGTCCAGTCCCCTGCCACCACAGCAGGAACAAACACCATTTAGATCATCCCTGACAGGTGTCTGTCCAACCTGCTCTTAAATATCTCCAGTGATGGAGCTTCCAAAATTCCACAGCAATTTATTCCAGTGTTTAATCACCCTGACAGATAGGAAGGTTTTTTTTCTAATGTCCTACCCAAACCTCCCTTTCTGCAATCTAAGCTCCTTGCTTCTTGTTCTATCTAAAGAGGTCACGGAGAACATTTTTTCACTCCTCATTGTTACACCCTTTTAGTTACTTGAAAACTGTCCTCTTTAATTCTGCTCTTTTCCAAACCAAATAAACCCAAAAATGTTTTACAGTCCTATAATCATTTTGATGCTGTTATCTGGACTCTCTCCAATTTCTCCACAGCTTTCTTGAAGTTCTGTGGTGCCCAGAACTGGACACAATACTCCAACTGAGACCTAATAGGTGCAGAGTAAAGTAGAAGATGACTTCTCCTGTCCTGCCCGCAACACTCCTGTTAATGCATCCAAGAACCACGTTTCCTTTTTTTTTGCAATAGCATCACAGTGTTGATTCATGTTTAATTTTCATCCACTATGACCCCTAGATCCCTTTTTGCAGGACTCCCTCCTCGACAGTCACTTCCCATTCTGTATGTGTGAAACGGATTGTTCCTTCCTAAGGGGAGTAGTTTGCACTTGTGCTTATTAAACATCTTCCTCTTTACCTCAGAAAATGTCTCTAGTTTTTCCAGATCATTTTGAATTATGACCTTATCCTCCAAAGCACTTGCAACCCCTCCAGCTTGGTAACTGCTGCTAACTTAATGAGTGTACTATGCTAATATCTAAATCATGGATGAAAATATTGAATGGAACTGGTCCCAAAATTGAATCCTGCACAACACCTAGTCATTTGTTAGGCCCTTCTAGCATGACTGTGAACCATTAATAACTACTTTCTGAGAATGATTATCTGGCCAGTTATGCACCCACCATACAGTACTTTTATTTCCCCAGTTTATTGATAAAGTCATGTGGACCATATCAAATGCTTTACTAAAGTCTATGTATGCCACATCTACCGCTTCCCCTTCATTAAGAAGACTTGTCCTATCAAAGAAAACTATCAGAGTGGTTTCACATGATTTTTTCATTACAAGTTCATTCTGGCTGTTACCTATCACTTTATTATCTTCCAGATGTTTGCAGAGGAATTCCTTAATTATTTGTCCCTTTATCTTTCCTGACAGCAGTTAAACTGACAGGTCTGTAGCTTCCTGAGTTTTTCTCATTTCTCTTTTTATAGAAGGTCATTAGATTTGCCCTTTTCCAATATTCTGGGATTTCTTCCAGACTTGGGCTGAGTCTAGACTACACCACTCTGTCGACAGAGAAATGCAGATTAGTCACGTCAAAATTGCTAAAGAAGAGGGGATTTAAATATCTCGTGCTTCATTAGTATAAAAATGGCTGCCGCTTTTTTTCGCAATGGAGCTCTTTCGAAAAAAAAAACCCCAACAGTCTAGAAAAATAAATACAGGATCTTCCTAAAAAGGCTTTATTTTTCAAAAGATCCTCATATAGAGAGCCTTTTTTTCAGAAAAAATCCATTTAAAAGAAAGTGGTGGCTATTTTTATGCTAATGAAGCAAAAGATATTTAAATCCTCACTTCATTAGCAATTTTGACGTGCCTAATCTACATCTCTCTGTCAACAGAGAGGTGTAGTCTAGACGTACCCTTAGGCAGATCTGAAATAGAAAGGTCAGGTCCCAAAAGCCCTTCAGACAGTTCCTGGGCAGCACAAATTTTAAAAGGCACACTGGAAATGATATGGTTACACCCAAGACCCATCTAACAATGTTCCCTTTTGATCTCTGAATTAACAGAAAACAGTCCTAGAAGAAATCATTTGTTTACACCGTTAACCTCTAGCAAGCTGTATGTAAACAATAGACAATTACAGTCCCTATCTTCTGCTAGTTCTTTAAAAACACAGGTCTACATTTGAAAGCTCCAGCTTATCGACCATGGGGTGCCCGTCCTTCCCAGTCAGAGAGTTTTCTAACCATGGCCAAAGATTGAATCTGGGTCAATGAATCTGCCAGTTGCTTAGCCCACTCTGGTCCTGTCTCACGCAACCTTTTTGCCAGGCCGGGATCTGTTTGTTTTAATGAGCATGTGCCCCAAAAGAGGGACACTGGAAAGGAAGTGCAGCTCCAGGGTGCAGCTCTGGGAAGGATGAGCTGGAGCAACTGAAGAGTGCGCAGGAGCTGAGCTGAAACTAGTCTGAGGTTCTTGGTGCTTGGCGCACAGGTCTCCACTCACAGAAGGAAGCCCTGATGTTGTTCAGTGTGGGGGGCCCACTCGCAGCTGTCAGGTGGGTTTCCAGCCGCAGGAGGTTGGGCTCCTCACATTGCTTCAATACCGTGTGACCACCTGCCCCCTGGGCCTGACAGGCTCTGTCCGTCCCACACCCCCAAGATCTGAACAGGTGAGACACTCTCCTGCTGTCCTACTTATCATAACGCCAGCCTGCCCCTCCTGCTGCCATTGCTCCGCCAACAGGGGCCCTTTGCTTGGTTCTGGGGGTGTTTATCCCACTCCACAGCAGAAAACATTTGGTTGAAAAAAGGGGAGTGCCAACAAAGTCTGCGTTGCATGCTGGGAAAGCCAGCCATGGTGTCCAGTCTTGCACCATATAAGATGGCAATTTAATAACGGTCTCTCCCTCCAAACCCGGCTGCTTCCAGGTTCAAATCTCTCATGAAACCCGGCCTCAAGCCTCAGTCAGAATCTCTGCTCAGATTCTGCTGCATTGTGGGAGAGTCCCCCCTCGGAGGCTCTCGGTCGTCCAGTCTCCAAGAAGGCACCTCACTTCCTTCCCCACGGCCCCCTTTCCCCTACCCCGGCCTCTGGTCTTCCCCTGTCCCAGGGGTTGTCCTGGGAGTGCATCGGAAGGAGGCCCAGGGCCTGTGCTGGGTGGGCAGGTGTCTGGGTGGGAGGGGAAGTGGAGTCCCGGACATCACCCCTCCCAGGGGTGGGGAGCTCCTACACTCCAGCTAGTTCTGAGACCCTCAGAGTCACCGTGAAAATGTGCTCAGGCTCCAGCTCCCTCTTCCAGCCTTTCCTCCACCTCCCACACAAGGAACAGGCCCTGCCGGCGCGGGAGTCGATTTCCCTCTTGGCGTGAGGGAAGGACCAATGTTACGGCAGGGAAGTCAGGACTCCTGGGTTTTGTCTTGCATCCTCCCATTCACAGTCTTTGTTTAATCCTGTTCCTGTGCTTGTGTCGGGAGTGTCCTGAGCAGATGGTGCAGTTTCTTAGTGTATTCCTTAGTGGGATCAGAGGAAAGAGGCCTGTAGAATTTGGTATTGGAGAGTTGTCTGGCAGTCTCCTTTAGGTAGTCAGGCCTGTTCATGATGACAACAGCACCTCCTTTGTCAGCCTCTTTGATTATAATGTCAGAGTTCTTCCGGAGGCTGTGGATGGCGTTGCATTCTGCACGACTGAGGTTACCAGGCAAGCGATGCTGTTTAAGACTGTGAATGGCTAGCTAACTACAAAAGCAGCTTCTCCTCTCTTGGAATTCACACCTCCAGATCAGCTACTAGAAGTGGGCCTCATCTTCCCTGATTGGATCCACCTCGTCATCTCCAGCCTGATTCTGGCCTGCATATTTATACCTGCCTCTGGAAATTTCCACTACATGCACCTGACGAAGTGGGTCTTTGCCCACAAAAGCTTATGCTCCAACACTTCGGTTAGTCTATAAGGTGCCACAGGACTCCTCGCCGCTTTTGTCTGTATATTGCCAGTGTGTTCCTAGTGACGTTCCTTTCACAGGGCTATTGAAGACCCTTCCATGAAAGGCGCGACACAGGGGGATGATAGTTACTGCTCTTTGATGTCGCACCAGGAGCACCATGCACCTGCAGAAAGTTTTAAAGTTTCCCCTCAGTGATCTGTCTCCATACCTGTCTTAGTTCTGTCCCTCCCGGCCCTTTACAGGGCGTCAGGCCCTAGGAAGAGCTCGGTTGTATCTGTAGTTTTCTTCCTAATTAACCACAAAATATAAATCTACACAAATACATAGAACAGCAAATTAACCTCTGGCTCAGCCCAGAGCCCAATGGATCTCACCTCCCTTTGGGAAGGCCCCTTAATTACTGTTTACTGCTAATGCTGGAAAAATAGCCCAGCCAGACAGGCCGCTTTCCAGCCTTTTCTGCATCCAGAGACCACTTCTCCCCCAGTGGCTGAGACAACCCCCCCGGGACAGCCCAGAGTTGGGTTATAAACAGCGCACAACCCGGTGTTGTCTCTTAGCCTAGGAGGCCGCTGCGGACGCTGGGCTGAGAGAGCTGCGAGACGCAGCTGCCTGAGGGGGATTCTGAGGGAAGACACGTCCCTCTCAGCACTCACAGGTACCATCCTGAGCTGAGGAGCTTCCCTGCTCCACAACCCCAGTGCAACGTGGCCATGGTGCGATAGAGAGTCAGTCTCTGGTTCGTTCTTCTCTGATGAGCTACTAAACAACACAGGGACTCTCCCCCAGAGGTGAGATTTTTCTAGTACCACAGGCCAAAATGTCCCTTTTGGCTGGGCCCTCAGGTTGGCTGGTTGCCTCCAGCACTGAGGTGGCTAAATTTCAGTGCCACAGACCATCCTTCGGGACAAAAGACATTAAGAGGCCAATTCAGAGTCTGTGACCCAGACTTTCCGTAGGCCCCACTGAGGAAAAACTCCCCTTGGAGCAAGAACGGAGGAAGAAGCCCTCGTAAGCCAACTGTGGGATAAATCACAGAGCCTGGCACCTCCTCCTCTTGCATGGGAGGCCTCCAGGTGCTGTTACCTCCCATCCATCTGCTGTGATGCATGGAGGCGGTAGGGATCCTCACTGAACAGGTATAACAAATATTCCAAAATGGGCAAGACGTCTTTTCTCCTACCTGTCCACTATTTGACTGAAGGTTAGGGCTGAAACTGTCGACAAAGAGATCAGACTGAGACAGAGACGAGGCAATGGAAAATTACAGTCTAAACATTAAACATTTGGCAAATCTATAAGCAATTGTGAAAGAGCTGTCCTCACAGAAGGTTCAGAAGGGGAGCCAAGTGAGTCTGTACAGGAAAAACTTAAAAATCAACAAATAGTCTAGAGGCACCTTAAAGACTAACAAACAGTGTTTCTATATCCTGGGAAATTTCCCAAAGTGTGGGAATTTTTGAGAAAAATGTGTCAAAATGGGAAATTGGGAATTTTCTTGAAAATCTTTTAAATCCTGGGAAATTTTCAATGAAATTAAAATTTCTGTTCATTTGTCGTTCCTTTGGACTAAAAAATTGCGGACGATTCAGATTTATCAAAAACTGCTCTCAATTGGTCAACAGGGTTGCCTGTCAATTATTAGAACTCATTGAACTTGATGCTAAAAATTGTACCGTGGAAGGAATTTATACTAAATTCAAGGTGTCAATGTTCAAAAAAAATATCCCATTGAATAATATTTTGGGTGTTGGTTGTGATGGTGCAAATTTGAGGATAGGAGCAAAGAATTCCTTCTTCTCTAAACTTAGAGAGGATGTTCCAAAGGTTGTTTTGCTGAGATGTATTTGCCATACATCAGCCCTGATATCAAGTTCAGCTTCTACAGTTTTGCCTGATTTCGTAGAGCACTTTATATATCATTAACTATCCAGCACATAGTGTTAAAAAGAAAGAAGAAATTGAGGAGATGGTTGAATATTTTCTCCATTTAAAGTTATCTATGTTAAAAGTAAGCCAAACAATGTGGTTAGCTGTACACCCTTGAGTAAATAGAATATTAGTATTTTTGGGATGCCCTGTTTAACTATATACAACTTGAGTCTGTCGATCAAAAATGTCCAAAAGCAAAAGAAATATATGATACAATGTGTAATCCAGAACTTAAAGCCTACCTACTATTTTTGAAATATGGTTTGGATTACATGAACAAATTCAATGCTCCCTTTCAAAGCAAATCTCCACTCATTCATTGCATTAAACCAGAGTCAGTGAAACTTTTCAAAGTCATTGCAACAAATTAGTTAAAACCACATTTCCTAAAAGGTGACTTAACGAAAGTTAACGTGTTGCATCCCTCTAATTTTATCCAAATTAATTAAATGTGTCCTAGTCCAGAGTGTGAGGAGTACTTAAAATGTATTGATCCTAGTGTAGCTATGAATGTAAGAAAAGTGATTCAGCATTTTTACATCACTTGTCGTCAAGAAATGCAGCGCAGGCTGTCACTTGACTCCTTTGTTTTCTCAGAGGTTGAATTTATAGATCCTAAAATTTGTCTTAATGTTGATGTAGATAAAGAAAAAAAAGATAGCTCAAAACTTTCTGCAATATTTAAGATAGATGTGAACTCTGCTGAGTGTGAACTCAGAGCCTTGCCATTTTCTTTAGAATCAAATCAAATTGAATGTGTAAAGAGTAAGCCTATTGATGAAATGTGGCATGAAATTTCTAAAATGAAACATTTTTCTGGAAAATGTATGTTTTCAAACATTTGTAAATTAGCTCAAAAGGTTTTAGCATTGCCACATTCAACTGCAGAATGTGAGAGAATTTTTTTCAATGGTTACAGACATTAAAACTAAGAAAAGGAGTAACATGAAAACTAAAACACTTAATTCTAGTGTAATTGTCAGATCAGCTTTTAAAACAAAAAAAAGAAATGTTCTAGTTTTGTAATTACAAAGAAGCATTTAAGTTTACATAATAAAAATATGTATGAATATGGATATGCCAGAAAAATTGGCGGGTCAGACTGATAAAAATATTAATGATGGTGATGATATTTCTAGTGAGGAGTCAAGTCATGACTCATGTGATGAGTAAAACTGATCGTGATAGTTAAGTATTATGTATTAAATATTCTATTCATTTTATATGAAACGAAAATGTTTTATATTTGACGAGTTCCTTTATTTATCATGTATAACTGAAATGTATACTGAAGTGTATACTGTACTCATTTTATCTTGCAGGAGTGAAATAATTAAAATATTTTATTATTCTTTCATTTTTTAAATACCATCCATGAAGTAATTCAGGATATTTGGATATATAAAAATAATTATTTTTGGATGAAATGTTCAGCTTTAATCAAATTATATTTTTAATTATAGAGAGCATAATAAAATCATCAAAATTACTGTTGTATATTTTGAGTTAATAATTATATATATATAAAAATAATAAAACCAATGAATTAATTATACATAAAATAGCGTCTATAACATATAAAAAATAATATGGGAATTTTTCATCAGATCTGGGAAATTTTTAGCGCTGGCCTCGGAAAAGTTGGCAACATGATATAGAAACACAGCTAACAAACCATGTAGATGGTACATGGTTTTGTGGGCAAAACCCAAGTCTTCGGATGACTGGAGTTAGGCTGCCTTAAGTAAAGCCTGTTTCTCCAGCGATCCTCAACAGCCGGTTCATTTCTTAATTGCATTCCCCTTATTGTGTATGTGGCACGAAGTTCCACAGGCCAGCAAGGGATTAGTCCAGCTCTTGTCTTTTCTCCATGTTATATGGTCCGGCCTTCCACGTAACGGAAGAATGTTCCCTTGTTGGTGTGTGGTGAGACACAGGGACTATAAAAGCTGGATTCTGTTTTCATTATTGATCGATTCACGGGTTTGAAGGTGAAAAGGAGCCATTAGATCATCCAATCGGACCCCCTGCAGAACACCCGCCATTGATTTTAGGCAGATACCCCAGTAATGAGCTCTGTGACCAGACATGGTACTTTATCCGAGACCTACCCAGTGTGACCCAGAGCTGTCCTGTTCCCATCTGTGACTTTCCTGACTGGCTGGTGTTAATTCAATCCCAAACTGCGTTTTCTTTTTCTGGCCATCAGCGAAAAATCCACCTCCCTCCGCCCTCCTGCCTGAGAGGTGCAGCTGTTTCAGGTACCCCCTGGACAGGAAGCATGAGGTTAATGGTAAAATCCTTTTACCCACTTAGCCACCATCTCTGGGGTTCTGGCAGGGTGGGCTACCCACGCTGAGGGGAGCCCTGCAGTCAGTGTCGGTTATATTTAAGCTGTAGCGCTACAGCCGAGCCGCTGTGCATCACACGTCTACTCGAGGCCTCAGGCAGACGCATCCCGTCTGGGTCTGCAGAGATGGGGAGATGAAGCATCCCCAATTGGCAGTGTGTCCCCGTGGCTACTCACCCTCAGGGCTAAACCTTTGGCCCTTATTTCCCTCAGGAATGTGTCCGACTTCAGCTTTCAGTCCACGGGCCTCACTCAGCTTTTCCCGTGAGGGCCCCTGAGTCTCTCCCAGTGAAATTCTCGGCTTGGTCATCAGTTAAGTGTCTCTCAGCCAGGCATTGTCTTCCACCTCCCATCGATTGTGTGGCTCTTTCCTGCAGCTACCCAATATTTCAATATCCTTTGTGAAACGTGACGCCCAGGTGTGACGCTGAACCTCGTCCGTTCCTCCAGTGCCGTGTGCAGAGGCAAAAGGGTTTGTGGAGCAGGAATCATGCCAACACAAAGTTTCCATAGAGTCAAATCCATCGTTATTGTCCCAGAACCAGGGTGGCAGGTCCCACATCAAACGAGGGCCCTTTATGAGATAAGGCCGGGACCCTGAGGTGAACGCTCTGCCAATATTTGGCACATTGGATAATTTTGTGCCCGGGTTTTTTATTTACTTCCAGGTCTTTCATGAAAATATCAAAGTTCCTCAGGCTTCAAGGTGGCCCCTGGAGATCCCCACTGGAAACATCCCCATTGGCCGATCTGTCAGCCAGCGAGGTCTGAGTCTGTTTTGCACTTGCTTAGGCTTGTTGTGTAGAGTTCGTGTTTAACAGGTCTAGTTCCCAGTACTAAATCACATGCCTCAGTGAAATCAAAGCTCAGGGGTTTCCTTGGTCAAACACATGTGCGCTCTCCTTCAAGAAAGACATCAGATTGATTTGACAAGACGTGGTCTCCAAAAACCCTGTGGTTGCCTGGCATTAATTATGATCCTAGAAATTCATTTTCAACTGATTCCATAACAACCTTTCCATTCTTCCCTAACCCTGGGAAACTTCCATTTTTATAGACATCATGTTTATCCCAGTATTGTCCCCCCCTTTTTTTTTTTTTGTCTCTGCTGTTGCTGACTGCCTATGTAACCGACACACCTAGTGTGGTTACTGAACAATGCAAGTGGTACCTAGACCACAGCAACAGAGACCTCTACAGCATGGGCTGGGAGGCAGCTGGCTTTTAGCTCAGAGGGTAGAGGCTCTTATACCAAGCTTCAGAGGTCCCACATTCAAATCCACCCAGTGGCAGATCCACCTACTCCAGGTTCCAAGCGGTCTGTGGGATTGATTTGTCCATTCGTGACTCCTGTTCAGAACTCTAAGTTCTCCTGCAGAAGTGGTTTAATAGCCTCTTTGGATGCTGATGGGTGGGAAAATATTACCTCAACTCATGTGCTAGCTCTGTCTCATACTGCTTCCTTCCCCTCACAACAAAAAAACTATGGCTTGATCACATCTAGGTTTTCAGCAACATTTACAGCTTTTCTTTCTCTGGCTAAAGATCATCCAAAACTTCTCCTAGGATTTGTTTTCTTCTTAATATAGTTCCTAGCCCGCTTGGAGTGATACGTGGCTCTGCCACGGATTTTTCCCTGTTCTCTTTAACATCCCTTATGATAACATCCCCTTTCTATTGCTTCCGATCAATATTTCCCTTTCCTCTGTTACGTGTTGGTTTCCTGCTCCCCACCCCCTACCATTCGCTGCCTTCCATTTCCCACTGACCTGCATTTTAAGCCAAAGTTATTCACTTTGCTTCACTGAGGAATCATGAATTGGAGCCGTCTCAGAAATTCCTGTGAAGAAATCCCAGTGTTCATTCCCATTCTTCTGTCTCAATCCAGGGTGGGGGATCTAAGGCCCAGAGGCCAGATGTGGTCCCCAGCTTGCCTGGATCTGGCCCCCGGGGCTCAGGGCTTCTCCCCACAGCCTTGGGGAGCCCGCACTGACTCTCCAGCCTTCTCTGCCTCCAGCCCGAATGATTTCTCCGTGGCCAGCAGCCCCCGACCCAAAGAAGGTTCCTCACCCCCGGTCTAAAGGTTTCCTCTCAATCTCTTTTACTATCCATTGGTGCAGCGTTGGGGAGCTCGCATTTCTAGAGCACTGTCTATTGCAAAGGGGTGATGCTCCAAGGATTTGGGAAGTGGACGAGGGCCGCACTCTTCCATGGTATGAATGGAGGAGGTGGGGTCTGGGTGGGGTTGGGTGCAGAAGGAGCTTGGGGTAAGGGAGGGAGTTTGGGTGCAGGAGGCAGTTGTAAGATGCGGCACTGGACTGAGGTGCAGGGGGTTGGACTGTGACCTAGGGCAGGGAATTGGGGTGCAGGATGGGATGCAGGGATTTGGGTTGTGAGCTAGGGCAGGAGGAGCCTGTAATCTGGGACAGGGGTTGGGGATCCGGATCTGGGAGGGGATATGGGTTCAGGATGGCAGGGGAGATCATTTGGGTATGTGGAGTAGGGGGCAGTAGTGGGGGGCAGAGGGTTGGGGAAGGGAGGGGCTGGGGTGCAGGAGGCTTGGTCTGGTCAGGAGACTTATCAGCCAGCAGCCCGTTCCGCAATCAGCCTCATTGCCTGCCCCTTCCCCCGCACTGGCTGCAGCCATGTGCTCTGGAGCCCCTTGTGCTTTCTGGCTGCCTGTTATTTAAACAGGAGCTCCCATTGGCCAGTTTGTGGACAGAAACCAGCCAATGGGAATGTGCTGGGGGTGGCAGCAGCCCCAAAGGTTTCCCCCACCTCCTCCGGGCTCACAGTTTTGAAAGAAAACCCGATCTGCAGCCGTGTTTCTAAGGGGTGTGCGAGTGGGACGATGCAAGCAGGAAGCCTGCCTTGGGCTCCCTGCAGCATCTGCTGGCTGGATCTGCTGGGTTAGCTGGCTCAATCCAGCCCATAGGCCATATTTTTCCCAGGCCTGGTCCACAGATATTGCATGGGGGGGGGGGATTTCTCTTTTTGTCCATTTGAATGGCGCAAGTTACATTATTGTCATCTCCTCTATCGTATACGTGTGCATTATATCTTCTTTAACCTCAACAGTGCCAGGATTTTCAGGCTGTTCCCCTTTGGCAACCATGCCGACGCTCAGAGCCCATCTCAGACACCCCTTTCTATCTGCTACACCCCCTACAAAGAGACTAGATGACCAAACCCGGGTATACCCTGAACATGTTATTCTCCATCCTGTTCACTAGGAATCTAAAGGGTCCCTGGGTTTTGACCACTGCTGGTCATAATTCCTTTGCTTGAATAACAAATATGCCATTTTCAATGAGTGAGGAGGGACCAACCTGCTTCCCCAATAAGAACATTTTTCTGTAGTGCATAGAGTGTCTCATATTGACATTGTGTCTCCATCCAGGTATTTGTATTGCAACCATCACCTGGCACACTGGGCACATACCGGAAGTGAGGGAATATAAGATACTTGTAGGAGACTCCATTCTGCTCAACGTTGGAAGCCAGCTCCTGCACTCCATGTCAGATTCTAACACAACCGACTTCACCAACCCCTCCACCTTCATCCTGCTGGGCATCCCTGGACTGGAAGCAGCCCATGGATGGATCTCCATCCCCTTCTGTGTCATGTACATTGTAGCCATCTTGGGGAACATCGCCATTCTGTACATCGTGAAGAGGGAGCCGAGCCTTCATGAGCCCATGTATTATTTCCTCTGCATGCTGGCTGTCTCCGACCTGGCCCTGTCCACGTCCATTGTGCCCAAAACACTGAGCATCTTCTGGTTCAATTCTAGAGAGATCGATTTTGGTTCTTGCTTCACCCAGATGTACCTTGTTCACTGCCTTTTAGTGACAGGGTCTGGGATCTTCGTGGCCATGGCTTTTGATCGCTACGTGGCCATCTGCGATCCCCTGAGACATTCCACCATCCTGACAAATTCCACTGTAGCCAAGATCTGCTTGGCTGTGGTGCTGCGCGGTTTCATGATCATACTTCCCATTCCCGTCATGGGGAGTCGGTGGCCATACTGCAAAAGCAACATCATCCCCCACACGTACTGCAAGCACTTTACTGTGGTGTCCCTGGCCTGTGCCGACATGCGCCCCAGTAGTTATTACAGCCTCTGTGTGACATACTTTGTGCCCTGTGTGGATGGGCTTTTAATAGCCGTGTCTTACACACAGATCCTCAGGGCCATCTTCCGACTGCCCACAAAGGATGCTCGGCTCAAGGCATTTGGGACATGTGGGACTCATCTCTGCGCCCTCTCTGCCTTGTACATTCCAGATCTCTTTCTCTCCCTCATGCTGAGGATTGGCTCTAATGTGTCCCTGCCTGTGCTTATCCTCATGGCCAATGTGAACCTCCTGGTGCCCCCCCTGCTACACCCCATCATCTATGGGGTGAGGACAAAGCAAATCCGAGACAGGCTGTTGTGGATAGTTACTCAGAAAAGGGCCTAATGTTCACTCCCGGAGCTCAGACTCACCTTTGTGCTGAGCTGACTGCTGACTTCACGCTGAGCCCGCTTTTTGGAATCATTTCCTGGACAGTCAGACAAATCCTGAATCCTTTCATGACCTGACATTACAGAGTCAGCATGAGAAACTGGGGGATTAGTCAAGGTACAAGTCATTGAGTTGCCTCCATTCCTATTGCTTGAAATTGAACCTCACCCTTTGGCAAAGCGTTTCCACAAGCTGACTGTGAAGAAATATGTCATGCTGTCTCTTTGAAATCCTCTGCCTATTGATTGGGTGACCCCCAGTTGTGTTATAGGAAGGAATAAATAATATTTCCTTGTTCCATTTTTACACAGCCTTCCTGACTTCATAGACCATCTCATATCCTCCCAGTCAACTCTTTTCCAAGTGGAAATGACACAATCTTTTAATCTCGCCTTCTGTAGGTTCTGTTCCATACCCCTAATTCTTTTCATTTCACTTTTCACTAACATTTCCAATTCTACGATGCATATTTTTGAGAGGGGACTACCAGATCTCCATGCATTGGTCCATACTGTGACACACTAAGGACAGCTGGCTCCGATAATTTGATGGAGGGAAGACATGATGGGAGCTGAGTGAATGGTTTTCTATTTCCAAAACCTATCCCTTTTCATATCCACTAAGTCATCTCTTTTTCAGTCTGAATAGATACAGTCTTTTTACTCTCTCCTTCTATAGAACCATAGAATCATAGAGCTGGAAGAGACCTCAGGAGGTCATCAAGTCCAGCCCTCTGCCCAAGGCAGGACCAATTCCAAGTAAATCAACCCAGCCAGGGCTTTGTCAAGCCAAGACTTAAAAAACTCTAGGTATGGAGATTCCACCACCTCTCCAGAGAACTGATCCCAATGCATCCCCACCCTCCTAGGGAAATAGTTTGTCCTAATATCCAATCTAGACATCCCCCACAGCAACTTGAGACCATTGCTACTTGTTCTGCCATCCGTCACCACTGAGAACAGCCTCTCTCCAGCCTCTTTGGAACCTCCCTTCAGGAAGTTGAAGACTGCTATGAAATCCCCCCTCAGTCTTCTCTTCTGTAGACTAAATTTTCTCTACAGAAATCCATGTTGTGCCCACATATTGCACACAGACCGGGTCACCTCATCTTCAAGAAAAAAAGTAGAGATGACAAGGGACAGAAAAGAGAAACCAAAAATTTTAGGGGACTGGAACAGATGGCTTAAGATGAGATATTATTAAACCTGGGTCTTTTCAGGTTAGGAAAGGGAAGACCAATGGGAGTATGAGAGAGATCTAGGAAATGATAATTGATTTTGAAAAAGTAAATGAGGAAGTCTCACTTACTCCTTCTCATAAGGGACCTCAAGAGGACATTATGTCCAGTTGCCTGCCATCACAGCAGGAACAAGCACCATCTAGATCATCCCTGACAGGTGTCTGTCCAATCTGCTCTTAGATATCTCCAGTGATGAAGATTCCACAATTCCACAGCAATTTATTCCAGTGTTTAACCACCCTGACAGATAGGAAGGGGTTTTTTTCTAATGTCCCCCCTTTCAGCACTCTAAGCTCATTGCTTCTTGTTCTATCTAAAGAGGCCAAGGAGAACAATTTTTCTCTCTTCGTTGTCACACCCTTTTAGTTACTTGAAAACTGTCCTCTTTGATTCTTCTTTTTTCCAAACCAAATAAACCCAATTCGTTCATGTTTTCCAGTCCTTTAATCATTTTGATGCTGTTATCTGCACTCTCTCCAATTTTTCCACAGCTTTCTTGAAATGTGGTGCCCAGAACTGGACACAGTACTCCAACTGAGACCTAATAGGTGCAGAGTAAAGTGGAAGATCACTTCTCGTGTCTTGCTCACAACACTCCTGTTAATGCATCCAAGAACCATATTTGCTTTTTTTGCAACAGTGTCACACTGTTGATTCATGTTTAACTTGTCATCCACTATGACCCCTAGATCCCTTTCTGCAGGACTCCCTCCTCGACAGTCACTTCCCATTCTGTATGTGTGAAACGGATTGTTCCTTCCTAAGGGGAGTAGTTTGCACTTGTGCTTATTAAACATCTTCCTCTTTACCTCAGAAAATTTCTCTAGTTTGTCCAGATCATTTTGAATTATGGCCCTATCCTCCAAAGCACTTGCTACCCCTCCAGCTTGATAACTGCTGCTAACTTAGTAACTTTGAGTGTACTATGCTAATATCTAAATCACGGATGAACATATTGAACGGAACTGGTCCCAAAACTGAATCCTGCACAACACCTGGTCATTTGTTAGGGCCTTCTAGCATGACTGTGAACCATTAATAACTACTCTCTAAGAATGATTATCTGGCCAGTTATGCACCCACCATACAGTACTTTTATTTCCCCAGTTTATTGATAAAGTCATGTGGACCATATCAAATGCTTTACTAAAGTCTATGTATACCACATCTACCGCTTCCCCTTCATTAAGAAGACTTGTCCTATCAAAGAAAACTATCAGAGTGGTTTCACATAATTTTTTCACTACAAATTAATTCTGGCTGTTACCTATCACTTTATTATCTTCCAGATGTTTGCAGAGGAATTCCTTAATTATTCGTCCCTTTATCTTTCCTGACAGCAGTTAAACTGACAGGTCTGTAGCTTCCTGAGTTATACTCATTTCTCTTTTCATAGATGGTCATTCGATTTGCCCTTTTCCAATATTCTGGGATTTCTTCCAGACTTGGGCTGTGTCTAGACTACACTTCTATGTCGACAGAGAAATGTAGATTAGTCACGTCAAAATTGCTAATGAAGCGGGGATTTAAATATCCCGTGCTTCATTGGTATAAACATGGCTGCAGCTTTTTTTAACAATGGAGCTCTTTTGAAAAAAAATCCCAGCAGTCTAGAAAAATAAATACAGGATCTTCCTAAAAAGGTTTTATTTTTCAAAAGATCCTCATGTATAACGCCTTTTTTTCGGAAAAATTCCATTTAAAAAAAAAGTGGTGGCTATTTTTATGAAGCAAAAGATATTTAAATCCTCGCTTCATTAGCAATTTTGACATGCCTAATCTACATCTCTCAGTCAACAGAGAGGTGTAGTCTAGACGTACCCTAAGGCAGATCTGAAATAGAAAGGTCAGGTCCCAAAAGCTCTTTAGACAGTTCCTGGGCAGCATAAACTTTAAAAAGGCACACTGAAAATGGTATGGTTACACCCAAGACTCATCTAACAATGTTCTCTTTTGATCTCTGAATTAACAGAAAACAGTCCTAGAAGAAATCATTTGTTTACTCCGTTAACCTCTAGCAAGCTGTATGTAAACAATAGACAATTACAGTCCCTATCTTCTGCTAGTTCTTTAAAAACACAGGTCTACATTTGAAAGCTCCAGCTTATCGACCATGGGGTGGCCCTCCTTCCCAGTCAGAGAGTTTTCTAACCATGGCCAAAGACTGAATCTGGGTCATGAATCTGCCAGTTGCTTAGCCCACTCTGGTCATGTGTCACGCAACCATTTTTGCCAGGTTGGGATCGGTTTGATTTAATGAGCATGTGCCCCAAAAGAGGGACACTGGAATTGGAGTGCGGCCCCAGGGGGCAGCAGTGGGAAAAGGGAGCTGAAGCAACTGAAGAGTGCGCAGGAGCTGAGCTGAAACTAGTCTGAGATTCTTGGTGCTTGGCGCACAGGTCTCTAATCACAGAAGGAGGACCTGAGTGTTGTTCAGTGTGGGGGGCCCACTCACAGCTGTCAGGTGTGTTTCCAGCCACTGGAGGTTGAGCAAGGCTGCGACATCACAGCTGGAGAGCTACGTAGATGCTGGAGAACTGTGAGAGGCCGGGGAGGGTTGGGAGATGCCCACAAGACATTCTTTTCACTCAAATATGCCTCCTCTGCTCTGTGGTTTCATGACTGGTCTCTCTCACAGTGTACTACTGCGATACGCTGCCAAGCGCTCCAGCGTACACTGTTACCGGCACAACATTCCGTTAAGGGATACTCCCAGTTGCAGTTACACATAGAATCTCTGAGCACCCCCTGCATGGGAATACCCCAGGGAGGGCAACCCTCAGCTCCTCAGACAGGCCCTCCCTCTGGAGTAAAAACCCAAATTGTTATCATCTTGTGCTGCACAGAGGCCTTGTACAGTGTAAGCTCTAAAATGTGTTCCCTCCCTCAATGTGGAGGGGAATATGCAACATCCAAATCACTGGTTTACATAGAGCAAAATAAAGTTTATTAATTTTAAAAGATCAGGCAGCCGCTACCTATGGGACAAGGTGCATTTTGCTTGTTTCTTTGTTTCTTTGTTTGCTTTTGAGGCTGTGTTCCAGACTTCCCTCAGTTTGGTTCATGATTCTATGATTCTAGGTGTTTCCAGGAGTCCTCTTGTGTGCAGAGTGAAGAAGCATGGAGAAGGCCATTCCCTGTCTTGTATAGTTTTGACATGTGGTGAGAACGCTTTCTTTCAAAGCTTGGTTCCCACGTCAGTCGGTGGGAAAACACCAATATTCCACCGATGTTGGAGACAACTGGCTTTTATCTAGAGTTCAGGGCTCCTCCCCCCGCTCTCCGTTTTTAGAGAGTTTCCATTTGTTCAAGTCCCAGCCTTCTGCAGAGACACTGGGAATAATGAGCTTTTATGTGACATTGAGTTATTCCTTTCTTCCATCTTCAATGGCCAAGTTCTAGATCGACACCTTCATTCCAGCCTCCTGCCGCTGAGCACAAGGCGTGTGAGTGGAGAGTCCCGTAAGACATAAGGATGCAGCTGAATCTGAGATAATACAATTTTCACACATCTGGGTTTCACCTTGACAGGGCAGTTTTTAGCTTCTTTGTCTGGGTGCCATTTAGCGCTTCCAGGTACTGGGGGTATCTGCTGGAACGTCAAGTTGAAAAGGGGACCGGGCAGTGCATGGTAGACCCTGTTCATCTGGGATTCTCTCCTGTTTGTAGGCAGTCTCCTTGTAAGGCTGCAGCAGCTTCTGTCCCAGCCCTGGAGGGAGACCAGCTGAGCAGAGGGACCATTTAGTGGGATAAGGGGGGCTCTAGACCCTGAAGTTTCATACCTGAGCCTTTTCCCAGTGCAAGTCCTGGACACAGATTCCTCTTACCTGCAACACAGTCCAGGGGTCACCATGAGGGTCCAAGGGGACCCAAACATCACTGTGGCTCCTTGGAGGGAGGCCCAGGGAACAGGAGGAAGGTTGGTGGTGCTGGGGAAAGCTGCCTACTGGCTCCTTAAAGGTTGGGACAGGTCCTCCCATCTGGTCATAGATCCAGTCTGTGTGCTGCTCCTGCCCTACGGCCAGCCAATGGGAACTGGGGGTGGGAGGGTACCTGTGGGCAGGGGCAGTGCATGGACTAGAGCTAGCAACTAAGGGAGGAGCTGCCAAGGCTCCCAAAATCGTTTGCAAAGTAATTGCCACCCAGAGTTTTTGCCCCTCCTGCTCTCCAACCCTTAGTCTGAACTTCCTTCCTACAGTTTCACTCATGTGCTCTGGGGCAAAAGAGCAACACCCCGAGATACTCAGGCATCTCCTGGGTCATCCACATGGACAGCTGCAGGAGTAACGGTGGTCAGAGGAATTTGCAGAATCCATGCATTCTGTGAGCTCTCTGACAAACATGGAGCCTTAATGTTGAGCTCTGTTTAGCTCCTAGCTTCTGCCAGTAAGAAGAGGGGTTTCAGAGCCAACCAATGGGTGGAACCTTGGCAAGGGTACAAGAGGCAAAACCCTGTCAGACATCTTCATCAACTGCAAGCCAGAAGAACCTGTGCAAGATTCTCACCTGTGGTTTCTCTACCCCCAGATGTCCCCCCAAAAGGTGACTGTGAGCGAGGCGTAAGATTGCCCTTTGGTGTTTCCGTGGCACTAGAAGCTGGTGTACCCCTTGATCATCTGAGACCCGGTCTAGGATGTCCCTCTAGATTATGAAATATGGCCCCTGGACTTTGGGGTTTTCCCAAAATGCCTCATCTCTCTCAGCCACACTTTATCTGATGTTCTCGTACATTGGTCCCATGCAAATGTCACCCTCCAGGGACTTAGCAGCCCTAACTTGCCGGTTCTGCTTCTACCCTCTTGGACAACTTGATGGGGTTGGAGTCGGTACCTGTTTCTGAACCCTCTGGCATCTCGGGGTCCTCCCCTTGTTCAGGATGTGTCCATCTACCCATACAGGAGGCAATCTGTGCCCACCAGAAGATTTAGATAACCAAGGATACCCGCTGAAGAAAGGTTAGTGGGCTGGGTCTCTGTGCCCTAATGGCTAAGCATCAACTTCTTGAGCATAGGATTTGGGGTTCAATTTCCTGTCTTCCCAGTCCTAAAAGAAGCTGCTCTGCTGCTTGGCTCCAATTCAGCCCCAAAACAAGTCGCTTTACGCAGGAGCAGCTGCACAACCCACCACTAACTGGCATGAGCTGAAGGTATGGAGAATAAGGCGTCCAATGAAGGTGGGATGGGTCCCAATGACCCAATCTCTCCCAATGAGCACAGAATATGGGAGCTGAGGGACCAGCCCCGGTTTCAGTTTCATTTGGTGACTCCCAGTTCTTTTATTATGGGAACAAGTAATTAACTTTTCCTTATTTATTTTTTCCACACCAGTCATGAGTTGATAGATCTTTATCATACCCCCCACCTGCTTAGTCTCCTCTTTTTTAAGCTGAAAAGTCCAAGTCTTTTTAGTCTCTTTTCATATGGGACCCGTTCCAAACCCCTCATCGTTTTTCTTGCCCTTCTCAGAACACCACCCTGGTTCACCTTTTTCTTCTCCAGCCCAAATATCTTTCCTGTCTCAGTTCTCAGCACTCTAGCAACTCACTTCCTCCTTTCGGTCCTTCGCTCTTCTCCCTCCCCTTCCCTTATCTGAGTGAAACTTTTAAAGGTGCACAGCAGGGCCTAATTGTTGTGCTGTTTCTGGTAAGCTCTCAATTAGCCCCCATGTCTGCTTGCTTTGATTCTCTGGCAGCAGTCTCTGACAGTTTGCTCAGGAAATAGAAAACCATTCACCCAGCTCCCGGCATGCATGCCCTCCACCAAATTATTGGAACCAGCTTTCCTGAGTGTGTCACAGGATGGACCAGTGAATGCATATCTGGTAGCTCCATCTCAAAAAATATGCGTAGTAGAATTGGAAATGTTAGGCTAAGTCTACACTGGCGGGTTCTTGTGCAAGAACACGTCCACACTGCCATGTGCTTTTGTTAAAGACTGAACCTGGGTCAATAAGTTTGCAAGTTGCTTAACCCACTCTGGTCATGTGTCACACAACCTTTTTGCCAGGTCGGGATCTGTTGGCTTTAATGAACACATGCCCCAAAAGAGGGACACTGGAAAGGAAGTGCGGCTCCAGGGTGCAGCTCTGGGAAGGATAAGCTGAAGCAACTGAAGAGTGCGCAGGAGCTGAGCTAAAACTAGTCTGAGGTTCTTCGTGCACAGCTCTCCACTCACAGAAGGAAGCCCTGAGTAGTGTTGTTTAGTGGGAAGGGGGGGGCCCACTCACAGCTGTCAGGTGGGTTTCCAGCCACAGGAGGTTGGGCTCCTCACATTGCTTTAACACCGTGTGACCGCCTGCCCCCTGGGCCTGACAGGCTCTGTCCTTCCCATGCCTCCAAGATCCGAACAGGTGAGAGAGACTCTCCTGCTGTCCTACTTATCACACCGCCAGCCCGCCCCTCCTGCTGCCACTGCTCTGCCAACAGGGGCCCTTTGCTTGGTCCTGGGGGTGTTTTTCCCACACCACAGCAGAAAACATTTGGTTGACAAAAGGGGAGTGCCAACAAAGTCTGTGTTGCATGCTAGGAAAGCCAGCCATGGTATCCAGTTCTGCACCATATAAGACTGCAATTTGATAACGGTCTCTCCCACCAAACCCGGCTGATTTCAGGTTCAAATCTCTCGTGAAACCCGGCCTCAAACCTCAGTCAGAATCTCTGCTCAGAGTCTGCTGCATTGTGGGAGAGTCCCCCCTCGGAGGCTCTCGGTCGTCCCGTCTCCAAGAAAGCGCCTCACTTCCTTCCCCACGGCCCCCTTTCCCCTGCCCCAGCCTCTGGTCTCCCCCTGCTCCAGGAGCTGTCCTGGGAGTGAGTAGGAAGGAGGCCCAGGGCCTGTGCTGGGTGGGCAGGTGTCTGGGTGGGAGGGGAAATGGAGTCCTGGAGTTCACCCCTCCTAGGGGCCGGGAGCTCCCACACTCCAGCTCCTTCTGAGACCCTCAGAGTCACCGTGAAAATGTGCTCAGGCTCCAGCTCCTTCTTCCAGCCTTTCCTCCACCTCCCACACAAGGAAAAGGCCCTGCCGGGTCAGGAGTTGATTTCCCTCTTGGTGTGAGGGAAGGACCAATGTTCTGGCAGGGACGTCAGGACTCCTGGGTTCTGTCTCTCGTCCTCCCATTCATCTTCTGTATTACCTTGGGCAACCCCAGACTCCCAGTGCCTCAGTTTACCTATCTGTTTATTGCCAGCGTGTTTCCAGTGATGTTCCTTTACCAGGGCTTTTGAAGACCCTTCCGTGAAAGGCGCGGCACAGGGGGATGATAGTTACTGGTCTTGGATTTCGCACCAGCAGCCCCATGGGCCTGCAGAAAGTTTTCAAGATTCCTGTCTCCAGACCTGTCTTAGTTCTGTCCCTCCCAGCCCTTTACAGGGCATCCTGCCCTAGGAAGAGCTCGATCGTATCCGCAGTTTTCTGCTAATTAACCACAAAATATAAATATTCACAAATACACAGAACAGTAAATTAACGTGTGGCTGAGCCCGGAGCCCAATGGATCTCACCTCCCTTTGGGAAGGCCCCTTAATTACTGTTTACTGCTAACACTGGAAAAATAGCCCAGCCACAGACAGGCCAGTTTCCAGACTTTTTTGCATCCAGAGGCCACTTCCCCCCAGTGGCTTAGACAACGCCCCCCCTCCGGGACGGCCCAGAGCTGGGTTATAAACAGCGCACAACCTGGTGTTGTCTCTCAGCCTAGGAGGCCGCTGTGGACGCTGGGCTGAGAGAGGTGTGGGACGCGGCTGCCTGAGGGGGATTCTGAGGGAAGACACGCCCCTCTCAGCACTCACAGGTACCATCCTGAGCTGAGGAGCTTCTCTGCTCCACAACCCCGGTGCAACGTGGCCATGGTGCGATAGAGAGTCAGTCTCCGGTTCTTTCTCCTCTGCAGAGCTACTAAACAACCCAGGGACCCTGCCCCAGAGGTGAGATTTTTCTAGTACCACAGGCCAAAATGTCCCTTTTGGTTGGGCCCTCAGGTTGGCTGGTTGCCTCCAACGCTTAGGTGGCTAAATTTCAGTGCCACAGACCATCCTTCGGGACAAAAGACGTTAAGAGAGGCACAATACGAGGCCAATTCAGAGTCTGTGACCCAGACTTTCCATAGGCCCCACTGAGGCAAAACTCCTCTTGGAGCAAGAACGGAGGAAGAAGACCTCGTAAGCCAACTGTGGGATAATTCACAGAGCCTGGCACCTCCTCCTCTTGCACGGGAGGCCTCCAGGTGCTGTTACCTCCCATCCATGTGCTGTGATGCATGGAGGCGGTAGGGATCCTCACTGAACAGTTGTAACAAATATTTCAAAATGGGCAAGACGTCTTTTCTCCTACCTGTCCACTATTTGACTGAAGGTTATGGCTGAAACTGTCGACAAAGAGGTCAGCCAGAGACAGAGAGGAGGCAATGGAAAATTACAGTCTAAACATTAAAAGTTTGGCAAATCTATAAGCAATTGTAAAAGAGCCGTCCTCACAGAACGTTCAGAAGGGGAGCCAAGTGAGTCTGTAACAGGAAAAACTTAAAAATCAACAAATAGTCTAGCGGCATCTTAAAGGCTAACAAATAGTGTTTCTATATCCTGGGAAATTTCCCAAATTCTGGGAATTTTAGAGTTAAATGTGTTAAAAGGGGAAATTGGGAATTTTCTTTAAAATCTGTGAAATCCTGGGAAATTTTCAATGAAATTAAAATTTCTGTTCATTTTGTCATCCCTTTGGAATAAAAATTTGCAGACGATTCAGATTTATCAAAACCTGCTCTCCATTGGACAATAGGGTTGCCTGTCAATTATTGGAACTCATTGAACTTGATGCTAAAAATTGTACCGTGGAAGGCATTTATACTAAATTCAAGGAGTCAATATTCAAAAAAAAAATCCCATTGAATAATATTTTGGGTGTTGCTTGTGATGGTGCAAATTTGAGGATAGGAGCAAAGAATTCCTTTTTCTCTAAACTTAGAGAGGATGTTCGAAAGGTTGTTTTGCTGAGATGTATTTGCCATACATCAGCCCTGATATCAAGTTCAGCTTCTACAGTTTTGCCTGATTTCGTAGAGCAGTTTATAACAAATATCACTAACTATCCAGCACATAGTGTTGAAAAGAAAGAAGAAATTGAGGAGATGGTTGAATATTTTCTCCATTTAAAGTTATCTATGTTAAAAGTAAGTCAAACAAGGTGGTTAGCTGTACACCCTTGTGTAAATAGAGTAGAATAGAATAAAATAGAATAGTCAGTGAAACTTTTCAAAGTCATTGCAACAAATTACTTAAAACCACATTTCCTAAAAGGTGAATTAACAAAAGTTAGTGTGTCCCATCCCTCTAATTTTATCAAATGTATTCTGGTCCAAAGCGTGAGGAGTACTTAACATGTATTGATCCTAGTGTAGCTATGAATGTAAGAAAAGTGATTCAGCATTTTTACATCACTTGTCAAGAAATGCAGCACAGGCTGCCACTTCATTCTGTTGTTTTCTCAGAGGTTGGATTTATAGATCCTAAAATTTGTCTTAATGTTGATATAGATAAAGAAAAAAAAAGATATTTCAAAACTTTCTGCAATATTTAATATAGATGTGAACTCTGCTGAGAGTGAACTCAGAGCCTTGCCATTTTCTTTAGAATCAAATCAATTTGAACGTGTTAAGAATAAGCCTATTGATGAAATGTGGCATCATATTTCTAAAATGAAACATTTTTCTGGAAAATATATGTTTTCAAACATTTGTAAATTAGCTTAAAAGGTTTTAGCACTGCCACATTGAAATGCAGAATATGGGAGAATTTTTTCAATGGTTACAGACATTAAAACTAAGAAAAAGAGTAACAAGAAAACTAAAATACTTAATTCTAGTGTAATTTTCAGATCAGCTTTTTAAACAAAAACAAAACAAAACAAAAAGAAATGTTCTAGTTTTATAATTACAAAGAAGCATTTAAGTTTACATAATCAAATATGTATGAATATGGATATGCCAGAAAAATTGGCGATCACACTGATAAAAATATGAATGATGGTGATGACATTTCTAGTGATGAGTCAAGTCATGACTCATCTGATGAATAAAACTCCTCGTGATAGTTAAGTATTATGTATTAAATAGTCTATTAATCACAAAATCATCAAAATTATTGTCCCATATTTTGAGTTAAAAATTATATATATATAAAATAATAAAACCAATGAATTAACTATACATAAAATAGCCTTTATAACATATAAAAAATAATATGAGAATTTTTCATCAGATCTGGGAAATTTTTAGCGCTGGCCTCGGAAAAGTTGGCAACACGATATAGAAACACTGCTAACAAACCATGTAGATGGTACATGGTTTCGTGGGCAAAACCCACTTCTTCAGGTGACTGGAGTTAGGCTGCCTTAAGTAAAACCTGTTTCTCCAGTGACCCTCAACAGCCAGTCCATCTGTTAATTGCATTCCCCTTATTGTGTATGTGGCACGAAGTTCCACGGGCCAGCAAGGGATTAGTCCAGCTCCTGTCTTTTCTCCATGTTATATGGTCCGGCCTTCCACGTAACGGAAGAATGTTTCCTTGTTGGAATGTGGTGAGACACAGGGACTATAAAAGCTGGATTCTGTTTTCATTATTGATCGATTCACGGGTTTGAAGGTGAAAAGGAGCCATTAGATCATCCAATCAGACCCCCTGCAGAACACCCGCCATTGATTTTAGGCAGATACCCCAGTAATGAGTTCTGTGACCAGACATGGTACTTTATCTGAGGCCTACCCAGTATGACCCAGAGCTGTCCTGTCCCCGCCTGAGACCTTCCTGCCTGGTTGTTGTTAATTCAACCCCAAACTGCGTTTTCTTTTTCTTGCCATCAGTGAAAAATCCACCTCCCTCCACCCACTTACCTGAGAGGTGCAGCTGTAGCGGGTACCCCCTGAAAGGCTTAGCTGCCATCTCTGGGAGGGGGGCTACCCACGCTGAGGGGAGCCCTGCAGTCAGTGTCGGTTATATTTAAGCTGCAGCGCTCCTGCTGAGCCACTGTGCATCACCCGTCTAGTCGAGGCCTCAGGCAGACGCATCCCGTCTGGGTCTGCAGAGATGGGGAGCTGAAGCATCCCCCATTGGCTGTGTGTCCCAGTGGCTGCTCACCCTCAGGGCTAAACCTTTGGCCCTTATTTGCCTCAGGAATGTGTCCAACTACAGCTTTCAGTCCACGGGCCTCACTCAGCTTTTCCCGTGAGGGCCCCTGAGTCTCTCCCAGTGAAATTCTCGGCTTGGTCATCAGTTAAGTGTCTCTCAGCCTGGTATTGTCTTCCACCTCCCTTCGATTGTGTAGCTCTTTCCTGCAACTACCCAATATTTCAATATCCTTTGTGAAACGTGATGCCCAGGTGTGACGCTGAACCTCGTCCGTTCCTCCAGTACCGTGCGCAGAGGCAAAAGGGTTTGGGGAGCAGGGCTCATGCCAACACAATCTTTCCATAGAGTCAAATCCATCGTTATTGTCCCAGAACCAGGGTGGCAGGTCCCACCTCACATGAGGGCTCTTTATGAGGTAAGGCCAGGACCCTGAGGTGAACGCTATGCCAATATTTGACACATCAGACAATTTTGTGCCCGGGTTTTTTATTTGCTTCCAGGTCTTTCATGAAAATATCAAAGTTCCTCAGGCTTCGAGGTGACCCCTGCAGATCCCCACTGGAAACATACCCATTGGCCAATCTGTCAGCCAGCGAGGGCTGAGTCTGTGTTCCACTTGCTTATGGCTGTCGTATAGGGTTCATGTTTAACAGGTCTCGTTCCCAGTACTAAATCACATGCCTCAGTGAATCAAAGTTGATTGCAGCTGAGCGGTTTCCTTGATCAAACACATGTGCGCTCTCCTTCAAGAAAGAAATCAGATTGATTTGACAAGACGGGGTCTCCAAAACCCCTGGGGTTGGCTGGCATTAATTATGATCCTAGAAATTCATTTTCAGCTGATTCCATAACAACCTTTCCATTCTTCCCTAACCCTGGGAAAACTTTTTAAAAATTCTATTTTTATAGACGTGATGTTTATCCCAGTATTGTCCCCCCCCCCTTTGTTTTGTTTTGTCTGTGTTGTTTCCTGACTGCCCGTGTAACCCACACACCTAGGCTGTGTCTACACTGGGCCACTTATTCCGGAAAATCACCCGCTTTTCTGGAATAAGCTGCGAGCTGTCTACACTGGCCCCTTGAATTTCGGAAAAGCACTGACGATCTACAGGAAGAAATCAGCTGTTTTTCGGAAAAACTATGCTGCTCCTGCTCGGGCAGAAGTCCTTTTTCCGGAAAACTGTTCGGAAAAGGGCCAGTGTAGACAACACCGTAGTCTTTTCATAAAAAAGCCCGATCGCGAAAATGGCGATCGGGCTTTCGAGCGTGTCTACATTGGCCACGGGCGCTTTTCGGAAAAAGGGCTTTTCGGAAAAGCATCCTGCCAATGTAGACGCTCTTTTTCCGGAAATACTTATAACGGAAAACTGTTCCGTTTTAAGCATTTCCGGAAAATCATGCCAGTGTAGACGTAGCCCTAGTGTGGTTACTGAGCAATGCAAGTGGTACCTAGACCACAGCAACAGAGAGCTCTACCGCATGGGCCGGGACCAGCTGGCTTTTAGCTCAGAGGGTAGAGGCTCTTATACCAAGCATCAGAGGTCCCAGATTCAAATCCGCCCGGTGGCAGTTCCACCTACTCCTTGTTCCAAGTGGGCTGTGGGATTGATTTGTCCATTCGTGACTCTTGTTCAGAACTCTAAGTTCTCCTGCAGATGTGGTTTAATAGCCTCTTTGGATGCTGATGGGCGGGAAAATATTACCTCACCTCGTGTGCCAGCTCTGTCTCATACTGCTTCCTTCCCCTCACAACACAAAGCTATGGGATGATCACAGCTAGGCTTTCAGCCACATTTACAGCTTTTCGTTTTCTGGCTAAGGATCATCCGAAACTTCTCCTGGGATTTGTTTTCTTCTTAATATAGTTCCTAGCCCGCTCGGGGTGATACGTGGCTCTTCCATGGGTTTTTTCCCTGTTCTCTTTAATGTCCCTTATGATAACATCCCCTTTCTATTGCTTCCGATCAATATTTCCCTTTCCGCTGTTCTGAGTTGCTTTCCTGCTCACCACCCCCTACCATTTGCTGCCTTCCATTTCCCACTGACCTGCATTTTAAGCCAAAGTTATTCACTTTGCTTCACTGAGGAATCATGAATTGGAGCCGACTCAGAAATTCCCATGAAGAAATCCCAGTGTTCATTCCCATTCTTCTGTCTCAATCCGGGGTGGGGGATCTAAGGCCCAGAGGCCAGATGTGGTCCCCAGCTTGCCTGGATCTGGCCCCCGGGGCTCAGGGCTTCTCCCCACAGCCTTAGGGAGCCCTCACTGACTCTCCAGCCTTTACTGCCTCTGTCCCGAATGATTTCTCCGTGGCCAGCAGCCCCCGACCCAAAGAAGGTTCCTCACCCTGGTCTAAAGGTTTCCTCTCGATCTCTCTTACTATCCATTGGTGCAGCGTTGGGGAGCTGGCATTGCTAGAGCACCGTCTATTGCAAAGGGGGGGGCACACGCAAGGGTTTGGCAAGTGGCCGAGGGCCGCACTCTTCCATGGTATGAATGGAGGAGGTGGGGGGGTCTGGGTGGGGGTTGGGTGCAGAAGGGAGCTTGGGGTAAGGGAGGGAGTTTGGGTGCAGGAGGCAGTTGTAACCTGGGGCACTGGACTGAGGTGCAGGGGGTTGGACTGTGACCTAGGGCAGGGAAGTGGGGTGCAGGAGGGGGTGCAGGGATTTGGGTTGTGAGCTAGGGCAGGAGGAACTGATAATCTGGGACAGGGGTTGGGGAGCCGGATCTGGGAGGGGATATGAGTTCAGGAGGGTGGGGCAGAGCATTTGGGTATGTGGAGTAGGGGGGAGTAGTGGGGGACAGAGGGCTGGGGAAGGGAGGGGCTGGGGTGCCGGAGGCAGGGTCTGGCCAGGAGATTTATCAGCCAGCAGCCGGTTCCGGAATCAGCCTCCCTGCCAGCCCCTCCCCCACACTGGCTGCTGCTATCTGCTCTGGAGCCCCTTGTGCTTCCTGGCGGCCTGTCATTGAAACAGGAGCTCCCATTGCCCGTTTGTGGACAGAAACCGGCCAGTGGGAATGTGCTGAGGACGGGAGAGCAGCCCCAAAGTTTTCTCCCACCTCCTCCAGACTCACAGTTTTCAAAGAAAACCCGCCCTGCAGCCATGTTTCTAAGGGGTGTGCGAGTGGGACGAGGCAAGCAGGGAACCTGCCTTGGGCTCTCTGGATCTCCTAGGTTAGCTGGCTGGATCCAGACCATGGGCCATATTTTGCCCAGGCCTGATCCACACATATTGCATGGGGGGGGGGGACTTGCTCTCTTTGTGCATTTGAATGGTGTACGTAACATTATTGTCATCTCCTCTACCGTGCTCATGTACTTTATATCTGCTTTAAATAAACGCAACAGTGCCAGAGTTTTCAGGCTGTTCCTCTTTGGCAACCACGTTGACTCTCAGAGCCCATCTCAGCCACCCCTTTCTATCTGCTACACACCCTAGGGAGAGACTAGATGATCAAACCCGTGTATGCCCAGAGCATGTTATTCTCCATCCTGTTCCCTAGGCATCCAAAGGGTCCCTTGGTTTTGACCACTGCGGTGATAGAGCAGGTGGGTCCATGGATCTTCTGTCAATGATGTCAGCCCTTCTCTTTGTGGTGGGGTCTAGCTGGGATGTTTCCCTTCGCACATGTCTTGGTAAAGTTATTTTGATTATTTTATACTCCCCGATGCTGAGCATGTCAGTCGATGGGGGACTCTGTGCAACAGGGGCTCCGCAGTCTGGGTTTATTGCATTGAGGAACAATGAATGAGAACCACTAGGAAAACACATGTTTTCTGCTGGTTCTCATGGGGGAGTTGGAATTACTGACACATGGAGCTCCAGAAAATATGATCTGGGCCTTAGTAAGTTTAGCTGGTCATAATTCCTTTGTTTGATTAACAAAAATGTCAATTTCAGTGAGTCAGGAGTAACCAACCTGCTTCCCCAATGAGAACATTTTCCCACAGTGTATGGAGTGTCTCATATTGAAATTGTGTCTCCATCCAGGTATTTGCATTCCAACCATCACCTGGGACACTGGGCACATACCAGATGTGAGGGGAATATAAGGTACTTGTAGGACACTCCATTCTGCTTCAGCGTAGGAAGCCAGCTCCAGGACTCCATGTCAGATTCTAACACAACCAACTTCACCAACCCCTCCACCTTCATCCTGCTGGGCATCGCTGGCCTGGAGGCGGCCCATGGCTGGATCTCCATCCCCTTCTGTGTCATGTACATTGTAGCCATCTTTGGGAACATCACCATTCTGTACATTGTTAAGAGGGAATCGAGCCTCCATGAGCCCATGTACTATTTCCTCTGCATGCTGGCTGTCTCCGACCTGGCCCTGTCCACGTCCATTGTGCCCAAAACACTGAGCATCTTCTGGTTCAATTCTAGAGAGATCGATTTTGGTTCTTGCTTCACCCAGATGTACCTTGTTCACTGCTTTTTGGTCATAGAGTCTGGGATGTTCGCGGCCATGGCTTTTGATCGCTACGTGGCCATCTGCGATCCCTTGAGACATTCTACCATTCTGACAAATTCCATTGTAGTCAAGATTTGCCTGGCCGTGCTGCTGCGTGGCTTCATGATCATACTTCCCATTCCCATCATAGGAAGTCGGTGGCCATACTGCAAAAGCAACATCATCCCCCACACGTACTGCAAGCACTTTTCGGTCGTGTCCCTGGCCTGTGCCGACAACCGCCCCACTAGTTACTACAGCGTCGGTGTGACATTTTTTGTGCACAGTGTGGATGGGTTTTTAATCGCTGTATCCTACACGCAGATCCTCAGAGCCATCTTCCGACTGCCCACAAAGGATGCTCGGCTCAAGGCATTTGGGACCTGTGGGACTCATCTCTGCGCCCTCTCAACATTGTACATCCCAGATCTCTCTGTCTCCCTCATGCAGAGGATTGATTCTAATGTGTCCCTGCCTGTGCTCATCCTCATGGCCAATGTGAAACTCCTGGTGCCCCCCATGCTACACCCCATCATCTATGGGGTGAGGACAAAGCAAATACAGGAAAGGCTGTTGTGGATAGTGACTCAGAAAAGGGCCTAATGTTCAGTCCCGGCGCTCAGACTCTCTGACTCACCTCCGTGCTGAGCTGACTGGTGACATGATGCCGAGCCCTCTTTCCTGAATTGGTTCCTCGACAGTCAGACAAATCCTGAGTCCTTTCATGACCTGACATTACAGAGTCAGCATGAGAAACTGGGGGATCAGTCTAGGTACAAGTCATTGAGTTGCCTCCTTTCCTATTGCTTGAAATTGAACCTCATGCTTTGGTAAAGCGTTTCCACAGGCTGACTGTGAAGAAATACGTCATGCTGTTTGTCTGTAATTCTCTGCCTATTGATTGGGTGACCCCCAGTTGTGTTATAGGAAGGAATAAATAATATTTTCTTGTTCCATTTTTACACCACCTTCCTGACTTCATAGACCATCTCATATCCTCCCTGTCATCTCTTTTCCAAGTGGAAATGACACAATCTTTTAATCTCGCCTTCTGTAGGTTCTGTTCCATACCCCTAATTCTTTTCATTTCACTTTTCACTAACATTTCCAATTCTACCATGAATATTTTTTGAGATGGGGCTACGAGATCTCCATGCATTTGTCCATACTGTGACACACTAAGGACAGCTGGCTCTAATAATTTGATGGAGGGAAGATATGTCGGGAGCTGAGTGAATGGTTTTCTATTTCTACAACCTAGCCCTTTTTCAGTCTGAATAGATACAGTCTTTTTGCTCTCTCCTTCTATAGAATCACAGAATCATAAAGCTGGAAGAGACCTCAGGAGGTCATCAAGTGCAGCCTCCTGCCCAAGGCAGGACCAATCCCAAGTAAATCATCCCAGCCAGGACTTTGTCAATCCAAGACGTAAAAACTCCAGGGAAGGAGATTCCATCACCTCACCAGGGAAACAATCCCAGTGCATCCCCACCCTCCTAGGGAAATAGTTTGTCGTAATATCCAATCTAGACCTCCACCACTGCAACTTGAGACCATTGGTCCTTCTTCTGCCATCTGTCAGCACTGACAACAGCCTCTCTCCATCCTCTTTGGAAACTCCCTTCAAGAAGTTGAAGGATGCCATAAAATTCCCCCTCACTCTTCTTTTCTGTAGACTAAATTATCTCTGCAGAAATCTATACTGTGCCCACATATTGCACACAGACCGGGTCACCGCATTTTCAAAAATAAAAGTAGACATGACAAGGAACAGAAAAGAGAAACCAAAAATATTAGGGTACTGGAACAGATGGCTTAAGATGAGATAATATTAAACCTGGGCGTTTTCAAATTAGGAAAAGAAGACAACTGGGAGTATGAGAGAGATCTAGGAAATGATCATGGGTTTTGAAAAAGTAAATGAGAAAGTGTCACTTTACTCCTTCTCATAGGACACAAACTAGGGATGCCCTCACAGAAATAATCAGCCAATGGTGTAAAACCAAACCAAAGTAATGATTCACACGACTCCACTTGCATAAAATGAGAGAGTAATCAGATGGGGACTTTTCATCCTAGAAAAGGGATGTCTAAAGGGGTCATGAGGGATGTCAATGCAATCATGATGAGTGGAGAAAGTAAATAAAAATGTGTTCTGATATCATATGGACTAGGGCTCACCTAATGAAATAAATTATTCATACAACATAAGGCGAACTTGTGGAAGTCTTTGCCAGAGCATGCTCTGTAGGCCAGTACTATCAAAGGGCTACAAAAAGGAACAGCTACATTAATGGAAGGGTCTGTCAATAGCGATTGGCAAGGACGGGCAAGGACGGGATGCCACACTCTGTTTGCCAGAACCTGTGAATGGGCGATGGGGGATGACTCACTGGCTGATTGTTTGTTCTGATCATTCCTTCTGAAGCACCTGGCACTGGCTACTGTTGGAAGTCAAGATAGTGATCTAGAGGGACATTTGGTCTAACTCAGTAGGGCCCTTCTTATGTTCACACTGGTAGGGGATGGCGTGCAAGAGTATGACCGTGTTTATATGAATCCAGGTACCTCTTCTGCAGAGGTGATTGCTGAAATCTTGTTTGTCTAAGTTCTACCAAGGCCAAAGGAGCAGACACATCATCTCGCAGGTCAATGAATATTCCATGTCTTCTCCAAATACATTCTTATACCTAATTCTTACTATTTAAAGTGAGATTTATTAAAAATGAAGAGAGAGAGAGAGAGAGAGAGAAGAGGGGAGATTATTGGTGAAAAGATCATACAGGCATGAATAGAGTTTTTAAGTTAGTTGCATAGCACAGAAGCTTCAGAGCTGCGTCGAGTTCTTTCACAATTAGTCCATCCATTATAGTCCTGTGTCAAAATACGCAATATCAGGATGGTCCAATCCGTACCTGGATATCACAGTGTTGTGACTCAAGCTTCCCCTGATGAATCATAGAATCATAGCTCCGGAAGGGATCTCAAGAGGTTATCAAGTCCAGCCCTCTGCCCTCTTGTCAGGACCAAGTACCTCCTAGATCATCCCTGACAAACTGTCTGACCTGCTGTTAAATATCTCCAGTGATGGAGATTCCACAACCTTTCTTGGCAATTTATTCCAGTGTTTAACCACCCTGATAGGTAGGAAGGGATTTTTTCTAATGTCCATCCTAAACCTCCTTGTTGCAATTTTAGCCCATCGCTTCTCGTCCTATGCAAAGAGCTCAAGGAGAACAATTTTTCTCCCTCCTCTTTGTCACACAATTTTAGTTACTTGAAAGCTGCTATCATGTCCTGTCTAATTCTTCTCTTTTACTAACCATATAAACCCAATTCTTTCTTGTTTTCTAGTCCTTTAATTCTTTTGATGCTGTTATCTGGACTCCAATTTCTCTATATCTTTCTTGAAATGTGGTACCCAGAACTGGACACAATCCTCCAACCGTGCAGAGTAGAACAGAAGAATGACTTCCCGTATCTTGCTCACAACCTAATGTTAATGCAGCCCAGAATGGTTTGCTTTTTTTGCAGCAATGTCACACTTGATTCATGTTTAACTTTTGTCCACTCTGACCCCTAAATCCATTTCTTCAGGACTTCCTAAGTGGAGCACTTTGCACTTGTCCTCTTTAAACTTCATCCTGTTTCCCTCAGACAATTCCTCCAGTTTGTCCAGATCATTTGGAATTATGACGCTATCCTTCAAAATGCTTGCAACCCCTCCCTGCTTGGTAACTTTTGCAAACTTAAAAAGCATGCTATGCTAATATCTAAATCAGAGATGAAAATATTGAACAGAACTGGTCCTAAAACTGAATCCTCCACAGCACCATTTGTTATGCCTTTCCAGCATGACTGTGAACCATTAATAACTACTCCTGAGAATTGTTATCTTGCCAGTTATGCACCTACCTTATAGTAGTTTTATTTCCCTACCTTATGGATAAAGTCATGTGGACCTTATCAAATGCTATGTATACCACATGTATACCAAATGTATGCATACTAAAGTCTATACATATGACATGTGTACATACTGAAGTCTATGTATACCACATGCACCTCTTTTCCTTTATGAAAAGGACTTGTCCTATCAAAGAAAACTATTAGAGTGCTTTGACATGATATGCTCTTTACAAATTCATGCTGGCTGTTACCCATCACTTTTTTATCTTCCAGATGTTTGCAGAGGAATTCCTTAATTATTTGCTCCATTATCTTTCTTGACAGAAGTTAAGATGCTAGATTTGCCCTTTTCCAATCTTCTGGGATCTCTTCCAGATTTAGGCAGATCTGAAGAAGAAAGGTCAGATCCCCAAAAGCTCTTTAGACATTTCCTGGGCAACATAAATGTGGGTACGGGAATAAAGGGGGTCTCAGCACTGGATCTGGCCTATAGGGAGCTGAAGGCAAGATCCAGGCATAAGGTCCTGCCTTCATAATTCTCTGCAGGAACCCCCACTTGGAAGCAAGACAACCCTCAGCTACATGTGGGGCCCCTCTCTAACAGGAAAGGAGGCAATACAGGGATTGCCTCAGGAGTAGCATCCTCTCGTAGACCAAGCCACAAAATTCCCTAATTTGGGACCTTACCATAAGTTAGGCCATTTAGTTCCCCAATCTGCCGCCAGGAAAATACGGCTTTAAAATGCACCATATAAGGAAACAATAGGCAGGGACCAGGAAAAGGTAGCCTCTCCATATTAGGAAGTAAAGAGGTAGGGTCCACTTGGCCCGATCTAATAGGGCAAAGGGGCAGTCCACTTCGCCCAATCTAATAGGGTGAGGGGATAATCCTCACCTTATTAGGAAACAAAAGGATGATTCGGAAGGAAAGGGATAGGGCGGGTACCAAGGGGAGGGGAGAGATAAAAGATGCTGTAACCATAACTCAGGGCTCACTTCATTGGTCGTGAAGTGAAGGGGAATGAGAGGTCTGGATGCTGTAACCAAATAAATCACCTCTCACCAATTTACTCGGCTTCATCCATCATTTGGCCCTGCAGCAACAAACTTTGAAAAGGCAAACTGAAAATGTCTTCTTATACCCAAGACTTATCTAATAATATTCCCTTTGGATCTCCGAAGTAACAGAAAACAGTCCTAGAAGAAACCATTCGTTTGCTCTGTTAACCTCTGGCAAGCTGTACATAAACATAGACAACTACAGTTCCTATCTTCTTCCAGTTAACGATATAGGTCTACATTTCAAAGCCCCAGTCTCTCAACCATGAAATGGCCATCCTTACCATTTAGGGTGCACCTAAACTGCTGGGGTATTGTTTGGAAAAAAGGCCATTTTTCCCCAAAAACGTCACTTACATCCTCACTGCTATAGCATTCTTTCGAAAGAAAATTGAAAGACCGCAGGGATTTTTCTGACATTGGTAAACCTCATTCTACCAGGAAGAACACCTTTTCCAAAAGAGCTCTGTTGGACAAAGGCATGTGTGGACGGGAAAAGGGAGTTTTTTCGAAAGAAGAGCAGAGAGGAAAAAGCACAGGTGCCCTGGTGGCCACTCCGTCCATAGCAATCATAGCTTACACTCAAGATAGCATCCATTCTGTGTGGATGTTATCTTTCGAAAAGCCATCTGCTCTTTTGATGAGCTTTGGCAATGTGTACACTCTCTTTTGGAAGAAGTTTTTTCAGAAGATCTCTTCAGAAAAAGCTTCTTTCCAAAGAAGCCTGCGGCCTAGACGTACCCTTGGAGACTTTTCTAATCATTGTTAAAGACTGAATGTGGGTCAATGAGTTTGCCAATTGCTTAACCCACTCTGGTCATGTGTCTCACAACCTTCTTGCCAGGCTGGGATCTGTTGGCTTTAATGAACACATGCCCCAAAAGAGGGACACTGGAAAGGAAGTGCGGCTCCAGGGTGAAGCTCTGGGAAGGATGAGCTGGAGCAACTGAAGAGTGCGCAGAAGCTGAGCTGAAATTAGTCTGAGGTTCTTGGTGCTTGGTGCACAGGTCTCCACTGACATAAGGAAGCCCTGAGTGTTGTTCAGTGTGGGGTGCCCAGTCGCAACTGTCAGATGGATTTCCAGTGACAGGTGGTTGAGCAAGGCTGTGACATCACATCTGGAGAGCTATATAGATGTTGGAAAACTGTGATTGGCTGGGGAGTGAGACAGAGTCGGGAGATGCCCACGAGACGTTCTTTTCACCCAAATGTGCCTCCTCTGCTCTGTGTGTTTCTGACAGCTCTCTCTCATGCTTTACTGCTGTGATAAGCTGCCAAGTGCTCCAGCGTACACCGTTATTGGCACAACAGTCCGTTAAGGGAGACCTCCAGTTGTGGTTACACGTGGGATCTCTGACCCTGTATACTGCCCCTGTATAAAACTATGGTACGCCCACATCTTGAATACTGTGTACAGATGTGGTCTCCTCACCTCAAAAAAGATATTTTGGCCTTGGAAAGGGTTCAGAAAAGGGCAACTAAAATGATTAGGTGTTTGGAACGGGTCCCATATGAAGAGAGGTTAAAGCGACTGGGACTTTCAGTTTAGAAAAGAGGAGACTGAGGGGGGATGTGATAGAGGTATATAAAATCATGAGTGGTGTGGAGAGGGAGAATAAAGAAAAGTTATTAGTTCCCATAATAGAAGAACTAGAGGACACCAAATGAAGTTAATGTGTAGCAGGTTTAAAACTAATAAAAGAAAGTTCTTCTTCACACAGCGTGTAGTCAACCTGTGGAACTCCTTGCCAGAGGAGGCTATGAAGGCTAGGACTATAATAGAGTTTAAAGAGAAGCTAGATCATTTCATGGAGGTTAGGTCCATAAAAGGCTATTAGCCAGGGGATAGAAATGGTGTCCTTGGCCTCTGTTTGTCAGAGGCTGGAGAAGGATGGCAGGAGACAAATTGCTTGATCATTGTCTTCAATCCACCCTCACTGGGGCACCTGGTGCTGGCCACTGTCGGCAGACAGGATACTGGGCTAGATGGACCTTTGGTCTGACCCAGTATGGCCGTTCTTATGTTCTTATGACCACCCCCTCAATAGGAAGATTCCAGCTAGGGCAACCCTCAGTTCCTGAGACAGGCCCTCCCTCTGGAGTGAAAACCCAAAATTGTAACTAGCTTGTGCTACACAGAGACATTGTACAGTATAAACTCTAAAATGTGTCCCCTTCCTCAACGTGGAGAGGAATATGCAACATCCAAATCACTGATTTACATAAAGCAAAATAAAGTTTATTTATTTTAAAAGATCAGGCAGCCCCTACCTATGGGACAAGGTGCACTTTGTTTGTTTGTTTGGGCTGCACCCCCATTTGGTTCATGATTCTATGATTCTAGGTGTTTCCAGGAGTCCTCTTGTGTGCAGAGTGAAGAACCATGGAGAAAGCCACTTTCTGTCTTGTACAGCTTTTGCATGTGGTAGGAGCACTTTGTTTCAAAGCTTGGTTCCCACGTCAGTCGGTGGGAAAACACCAAGATTCCACCATATTGGAAACAACTGGCTTTTGTGTAGAGTTCAGGGCTCCTCCCCCTGTTCCCCTTTTTAGGGAGTTTCCATTTGTTCTAGTCTCACCCCTCTGCAGAGACACTGGGAAAGATGGGCTTGTAGGTAGCATTCAGTTATTCCTTTCTTCCACCTTCAATGGCCAACTTTGAGATAGATACTTTCATTCCAGACTCCTGCCACTGAGCACAAGTGGAGAGCGCCATAAGAGTGCAGTTGAATATGAGATAATATGATTTCCACCCATCTGGGTTTTACCTCAACAGGGCAATTTTTAGCTTCTGTGTCTGGGTGCCATTTAGAGTTGCTAGGTACTGGGGTATCCGCTGGAATGCCCAGTTGAAAAGGGGACCTGGCAGTGCATGGTAGACCCTGATCATCTGGGATTCTCGCCTGTCTGTGGGCAGGCTCCTTGTCAGGCTGCAGCAGCTTCTGTCTCAGCCCTGAGCAGAGGGGCCATTTAGTAGGGTCAAGGGGGCTGTAGACCCTGAAGTTTCATACCTGAGCCTGCTCCCAGTGCAAGTCCTAGACACAGATTCCTCTTACCTACAACACAGGCCAGGGGTCTCCCTGGGTGCTCAAGGGGACCCAACCATCACTGTGACTGCTTGGAGGGAGGCCCAGGGGCCGTCAGGGGCCCAGGAGGAAGGTTGGTGGTGCTGGGGACAGCTCCCTACCTTGCTCCTTAGAGTTGGAGACAGGTCCTTCCATCAGGTCATAGATCTAGTCTATGTGGTGAGCCTGCCCCATGGCAAGCTAATGGGAACTGGGTTGGGGGGCGGTGCCCGTGGGCAAGGGCAGTGCATGGACTGGCACTAGCAATGGAGGGAGGAGCTGCCACAGTTCCCAAAGTTTGTTCCAAAGTAAATGCCACCCAAAGTCCTTACCCCTCGTGGTCTCCAACCCTCAGTCTGAACTCCCTTCGTACAGCCTCACTCGTGTGCTGTGAGGCAGGAGAGTGACACCCTGAGATAGTCAGGCATCTCCTGGGTCATCCACACAGCTGCAGGAGGCCCGGCGGACACAGGAAGTCGCAGAATCCACACATTCTGTGATCTCTGTGGCAAACCGGGAGCCTCAGTGATGAGCTCTGTTCAGCTCCTTGCTTCTGCCCGTAAGAAGAGGGGCTAAACAGCCAATTAACAGGTCAACTCTTGTTAGGGCAGCCCGTCAGGGCAAGGGAGAGCCATATAAGTATAAAAAGGGCTGCTCATAAGAGCAGAGCTCAGTATCTCCCTAGAGCGCCAGAGAGGAGGACTGGCTCCTGGGAGCGTCTCTCAGATAGGCCAGTGCTGTGCATGGTTGTGGGCGCAAGAGGGGAGCTGACTGGCTGATCGACTCAAAGCTCAGATCCAAGAGTTGACAGTGGGACATTTCATTTAGCCCCATCGCCTGCTTTTTCTTTACTTACAAGGATACCGGCTGAAGAAAGGCCAGTGCGGTGGGTCTCTGTGCCTGAAGGGCTAAGCCTCAACCTCCTAAGCATGGGGTCTAGGGTTCAATTCCTTTCCCCCTTTTCTCCAGAGTTCATCAAGTCCACTCCCCTACACTCATGGCAGGACCAAGGGCCCTCTAGACTATTTGTCCAACAAGCCCTTGAAAATCTCCAGCAAAGGCAATTTCATAACCACCCCGGGCAATTTATTCTAGTGTTTAACCACCCTGATGGTTGGAGGTTTTGTGTAATATCCACCTGAAACCTCCCTGACTACTATTTAATCACACTGCTTCTCATCATAGCCTCGGAGCTTATGGAGACCAATCTTTTTGCCCTCTTCCTTGAAACAGCATTGAAGATACTTGAAAACTTGTACCATGTCCCCTCTCATTCTTCTCTTTTCCACACCAACCAAACCCAATGGTTTCAATCTTCCCTTAGAGGTCACGTTTTCTACATTGCTAATCGTTTTACTTGCTCTTTTCTTGACTTTCTCCCATTTGTCCAGATGTGGTGCCCAGGCCTGGAAAAGAATCCTCCAGCTGAGGCCTGATCTGTACAGAAAGGAGTAGAAGAATGACGTATGATGTCTTGCTTAAAACACCCCTGTTAATCCAGCCTGGAATGATGTATCATTCTTTTGTAACAGCGTCCACACTGTTCGCACACAGGAATCTTATGGGCCACTATGACCCCCAGAATTTTTTCTGCAGTCCTCCTCCCTAGACAGACACTTCCCATTTTGTAGGTGTGTAATAGATTGTTTTCCTCCTATGTGGAGTACCTGGGATTTGCCTTATTGAATCCTATTACCCTCAGACCATTTCTCCTTTTGTCCAGATTATTTTGAATTATGACCCTAGCTGCCAAAGCACCTGCAACCCCTCCCAACTTGGTATCAGCCTCACATTGTATAAGCGTGCTCTCTATGCATTGTCTAAATCATAACTGAACGTATTGAAAATAATTAACTCCCAAACTGCTCCGTGTGGAACCCCACTTGTCATGTCCTTCCAACATGACTGTGCTGCTCTGTGCAAGCCACCGCACTCCAGGAGAGGGCTAACCGTGGCAATTGTAAGTGAAAACAGGCACCTTTCTCCATTCCATCAGCCTGTCCCCTAGAGGTCCCAATCCATGGCAGCGAGGTGTTTAAGGAAAACATTCAGGCTTTGGGGGCCAGAGGAGCTAAGGAAGCCGGAGAGATTCATAGATGGGACTTCCCAGGACAGAGTAGAAAGGTCCCATCTCTGGTCTGACGGCCTCTGTGTTGTTCCAGAGAATGAAAGTTTCGGGAAAAGAGAAGATCAAACGAGAGCAGTTGGGTTCCTCCTTCCAGATGGTTTCATGATACCCTCTAGTATTGAGGATACCTCTCTGGGAGAGTGACAGGCAATACGTACGGGGGGATCCGATCATTGCCAACATGGATAGCTCGGTTTGCAATGGCCAGGAGAAATGTGGGGTGACTATGCCGCATTGTGGGAACATAAGAACATAAGAATGGCCAGACTGTGTCAGACTAAAGGACCACCTAGCCCAGTGCCCTGTCTGCCCACAGTGGCCAGATCTCATGAGACATCCGGACAGACTTACGTGTAGCGCAGAGGAGGAGCGGGAGGTCATGGCACATGTCGCTACAAGGGCAGGATCCTGCAGAGGTGGCCAACTTAAGGGTGCTGCCAGTGAATCATGAAGAACACGTTTTTAAGGACAAGGGGACCAATTTGCATGAGTGGGACCAAGGCGTCCATGACAGGCCAGAACAGCTGCTCTCAGCACAGACACAGCCCAAAGTAGGAAAAGTGCTGAGGAGAGCACATCAGTGGGGCTCTCATGAGACTGGTACCCCAGTACCACTCTGTATCCATAGACACTGGTGATGTGATAAAGAACAGAACAAGTGGGAGTATAATCCCCACACTGCGGACCCCCACAACAATCCCACACTATCGTTTTGTGCTCCCCAGCTTACATATCTAGGTCCTGAGAGAAGAACACGCAGGGGCCTCCTGCAACCTTAGACTTTTATTGAGACCAGGGTTCGTGGGCGGCACAGAGCAGCATGTCCTGAGCAGACCAAAATCAATGGACAAATCCAAACCCACATGGAAGAGCACAGACCTCTCCCATTGGCCTGGAGTTAAGTAGGGGCTGGAAAATAGAACACAGGGGTAACTCTAAGACACCAGTGGGAGAACATCCCCGAGTTTGTAGGAAGGAGGCCCAGGCTGGATGGGAAGGTCTCTGGGTGGGAGGGGAAGTGGAGTCTTGGAGTTCACCCCTCCCGGGGCGGGGAGCTCCTACACTCCAGCTCCTTCTGAGACCCTCAGAGTCACCGTGAAAATCTGCTCAGGCTCCCTCCTCCAGCCTTTCCTCCGCCTCCCATGCAAGGAACAGGCCCTGCCCGAGCGGGAGTTGATTGTCCTCTTAGTGTGGGGGAGGGACCAATGTTACAGCTGGGAAGTCAGGACTCCTGGGTTCTGACTCTCCTCCTCCCATTCAGCTCCTGTGTGATCTTGGGCAACTCAAGCCTCCCAGTGCCTCAGTTTACCTATCTGTATATTGCCAGTGTGTTCCTAGTGACGTTCCTTTGCCGGGGGTTTAGAAGACCCTCCCGTGAAAGGCGCGGCACAGGGAGATGATGGTTACTGATCTTCGATGTCGCACCAGAAGCCCCATGGGTCTGCAGAAAGTTTTCAAGTTTCCCCTCAGTGATCTGTCTCCAGACCTACCTTAGCTCTGTCCCTCCTGGCCCTTTACAGGGCATCAGGCCCTAGGAAGAGCTCGATCGTATCCGCAGCTTTCTTCCTAATTAAGCACAAAATGTAAATCTACACAAATACACAGAACAGCAAATTAACATCTGGCTCAGCCCAGAGCCCAGTGGATCTCATCTCCCATTGGGAAGGCCCCTTAATTACTGTTTACTGCTAACGCTGGAAAAATAGCCCAGCCAGACAGGCCAGTTTCCAGGCATTTTTCCATCCAGAGGCCACTTCCCCCCAGAGGCCGAGTGAACCCGACTGGGACAGTCGAGAGCTGTGATATAACCAGTGCACACCCCTGTGCCGGCTCTCAGAGTGGGACGCTGCTATAGACGCTGGGCTGAGAGAGGTGCAGGACGTGGCTGCTTGAGGCAGGTTCCCAGGGAAGACACGTCCCTCTCAGCACTCACAGGTACCAGCTCTGCCTGAGGAACTCCCCTGCTCCACAACCCCACTGCAACATGGGCGTGACAGGATAGAGAGTCAGTCTGTGGTGCTTTCTGCTCTGCCGAGCTACCAAACATCCCCGGGACCCTCCCCCAGAGGTGAGATTTTTCTAGTACCACAAACCAAAATGTCCCTTTTGGCTGGGCCCTCAGGTTGACTGGTTTCCTCCAGCCCTCAGGTGTCCTCATTTCAGCGCCACGGGGGAACCTTCGAGAAAAAAGATGTTAAAAGAGGTACAAAACAAGGGCATTTCAGAGTCTGTGACCCAGACTTTCCTCAGGTCCCACTGAGGCAAAACCACCCTCGGAACATGAAATGAGGAAAAAGACCTTGTAAGCCAAAGGTGGGAGAATGCAGAGAACCTGGCACCACCTCCTCTTGCATGTGAGCTGCTGTTACTTCCCATCGATGTGCTGTGATGCATGGAGGCAGTAGGGATCCTCACTGAACAGTTATAACAAATATTCCAAAATGGGCAAGACATCCACCTCGTGTGCTAGCTCTGTCTCATACTGCTTCCTTCCCCTCGCAACATAGACTCATAGACTCATAGACTTTAAGGTCAGAAGGGACCATTATGATCATCTAGTCTGACCCCCTGCACAATGCAGGCCACAGAATCTCACCCACCCTCTCCTAGAATAATCCTCTCACCTATATCTCAGATATTGAAGCCTTCAAATAGTTCAAAGACCCCAAGATGCAGAGAATCCTCCAGCTGTGATCTGTACCCCATGCTACAGAGGAAGGCGAAAAACCTCCAGGGCCTCTGCCAATCTACCCTGGAGGAAAATTCCTTCCCGACCCCAAATATGGCGATCAGCTAAACCCTGAGCATGTGGGCAAGACTCACCAGCCAGACACCCAGAAAGTTCTCTATAGTAACTCCTATCATCCCTCCATTGACCTATTTACCACTGATAATGAATGGTCAATTAGTTACCAAGATCATGTTATCTCATCAAACCATCCCCTTCATAAACCCATCTAGTTTAATCTTGAAGCCAGATAGATCTTTTGCCCCCACTACTTCCCTTGGAAGGCCGTTCCAGAACCTCACTCCTCTAATGGTTAGAAACCTTCGTCTAATCTCAAGTCTAAACTTCCTACTAGCCAGCTTATATCCATTTGTTCTTGTGTCCACATTGGTATTAAGCTTAAATAATTCCTCTCCTCCTGGTATTTATCCTCTAATATATTTAAAGAGTGCAATCATGTCCCCTCAGCCTTCTTTTGGTTAAGGTAAACAAGCCAAGCTCCTTGAGTCTCCTTTCATAAGACAGGTTTTCCATTCCTCGGATCATCCTAGTGGCCCTTCTTTGTACCTGTTCTAGTTTGAATTCATCCTTCTTAAACATGGGAGACCAGAACTGCACACAGTATTCCAAATGGGGTCTCACCAATGCCTTGTATAACGGCACTAACACCTCCTTATCCCTACTGGAAATACCTCGCCTAATACATCCCAAGACCGTATTAGCCTTTTCACGCCATGTCACAATGGCGGCTCATAGTCATCCTATAATCAACCAGGACTCCGAGGTCCTTCTCCTCCTCCATTACTCCCAACTGATGTGTCCCCAGCTTATAACTAAAATTCTTGTTATTAATCCCTAAATGCATAACCTTACACTTCTCTCTATTAAATTTCATCCTATTGCTATCACTCCAATTTACAAGGTCATCCAGATCTTCCTGTATAATATCCCGATCCTTTTCTGAATTGGCAATACCTCCCAACTTTGTGTCATCCGCAAATTTTATCAGGACACTTTCACTTTTGGTGCCAAGGTCAGCAATAAAAAGATTAAATAAAATTGGCCCCAAAACTGATCCCTGAGGAACTCCGCTAGTAACCTTCCTCCAACCTGACAGTTCACCTTTCAATATGACCCGCTGTAGTCTCCTTTAACCAGTTGCTTATCCACCTCTCAACTGTCATATTAATCCCTATTTTTTCCAATTTAACCAATAATTCCCCATGTGGTACTGTATCAAATGCCTTACTAAAGTCGAGGTAGATTAGATCGACTGCATTTCCTTTATCTAAAAATCTGTTACTTTCTCAAAAAGGAGATCAGGTTGGTTTGGCACGATCTACCTTTTGTAAAACCATGTTGTAATTTGTCCCAATTGCCATTAGCCTCAATGTCTCTAACTACTTTCTCCTTCAAAATTTTTTCCAAGATCTTGCATACTACAGATGTCAAACTAACAGGCCTGTAGTTACCCGGGCTTTTTTTTTCCCTTTCTTAAAAATAGGAACTATATTAGCAATTCTCCAGTCAAATGGTACAACCCTGAGTTTAGAGATTTATTAAAAATTTTTGCTAATGGACTTGCAATTTCATGTGCCAGTTCCTTTAATATTCTTGGATGAAGATTATCTGGGCCCCCCGATTTACTCCCATTAAGCTGTTCAAGTTTGGCTTTTACCTCAGATATGGTAATATCTACCTCCATATCCTTCGTCCCATTTGTTATGTTACCATTATCTCTAAGCTCTTCATTAGCCTCATTAAAGACTGAAGCAAAGTATTTGTTTAGATATTGGGCCATTCCTAGATTATCCTTAACCTCCACTCCATCCTTAGTAATTAGCGGTCCTACTTCTTTTTTTGTTTTTTTCCTATTTATATGGCTATAAAACCTTTTACTATTGGTTTTAATTCCCTTTGCAAGGTCCAACTCTACCTGACTTTTAGCCTCTCTCACTTTGTCCCTACATGCTCTAACCTCAATAAGGTAGCTTTCTTTACTGATCCCTCCCGTCTTCCACTCCTTATATGCTTTCTGCTTTTTCTTAATCACCTCTCTGAGATGCTTGCTCATCCAGCTTGGTCTAAGACACCTGCCTATAATTTTTTTCCCTTTTCTTGGGATACAGGCTTCTGACAGCTTCTGCAACTTTAACTTAAAGTAATCCCAGGCCTCCTCCACCTCAAGATCCATAATTTCTTTAGTCCAATCAACTTCCCTAACTAATTTCCTTAATTTATTAAAGTTAGCCCTTTTGAAATCAAAACCCTAGTCTCAGATTTATTTTTGTTTATCTTTCCATTTAATTTGAACTGTATTAGCTCATGATCACTCGAGCCAAGATTGTCCCCTACAACCATTTCATCTATGAGGTCCTCGCTACTCACCAAAACCAAATCTAAAATAGCATCCCCTTGTTGGTTCAGCAACTACTTGATGAAGGAATTCATCAGCTATCACATCTAGGAAAATCTGAGCCCTATTATTATTACTAGCACTTGTTCTCCAGTCTATATCTGGAAAGTTGAAATCTCCCATGATTACGCAGTTTCCATGAGTATTTACTTCATTAAAAACATTAAAGAGGTCTCTATCCATATCCAAATTGGATCCTGGTGGTCTATAACACACCCCAAGCACTATCTCAGGAGGATCTGATAGTTTTCTTCCCCAATGTGATTTTTGCCCAAACAGACTCTGTCTTCTCCATTCCATCACTTTTTATTTCTTTACAATCTACCTCATCTTTGATATACAATGCGACTCCACCACCTTTACCCTTATTTCTGTCTTTCCTAAACAGCACCTTCAATACCTGTACTCCAATCATGCCTAGTATTCCGCCATGTTTCTGTTATTCCTATAATATCTGGTTTCACTTCCTGGACCAATAGCTCAAGTTCCTCCATTTTGTTACCTAGGCTCCTCGCATTGGTGTACAAACATCTTAGTTTTTGCTGTTTGGCCTCACTCACATTCTTTACCCAATTTGGCACGGACGTTGTACCTCCAATATGACCTATTAGACTAGTATCCACCCTACCCTTCCTCCTTATGTCCATTCTCCTACCCCCAGCTATATCCTTTCTTACTTCGTTTTCCTCCCTCTCAGTGTTAAAATCTGGCGTAGAGATTACCTGAACATCTCCCAACCGTCTCCCCAAATTCCTAGTTTAAAGCTCTCTTAATCAGTTGAGCCAGCCTCCATCCTAGAAGTCTATTTCCCTCCCTACTTAGGTGAAGTCCATCCCGAGAGAACAGTCTTCTGTCCATAAATGCCTCCCAGTGACCATACATCCCAAAGCCCTCCTTATAGCACCACTGCCTAAGCCATCTATTGATCATCATAATCCTGTCACATCTTAGTTGCCCTTCTCTAGGAACAGGCAGAATGCCACTAAAGATCACCTGCGCCTCAATTTGCTTGAGCGTCCTCCCCAACCTAGCATAGTCTCCCTTAATTCAAGTCTCCCTGAATTGATCACATCTAGGTTTTCAGCAACATTTACAGCTTTTCTTTCTCTTTCAAGAATCATCTGAAACTTCTCCTGGGATTTGTTTTCTTCTTAATATAGTTCCTAGCCCGCTTGGAGTGACATATGGCTCTTCCAGGGATTTTCCCCTGTTCTCTTTAACATCCCTAAAGATAACATCCCCTTTCTATTGCTTGGGATCAATATTTCCCTTTCCTCTGTTCTGTGTTGCTTTCCTGTTCCCCACCCCCTACCATTAGCTGCCTTCCATTTCCCACTGACCTGCCAAAGTTATTCACTTTGCTTCACTGAGGAATCATGAATTGGAGCCGTTTCAGAAATTCCCGTGAAGAAATCCCAGTGTTCATTCCCATTCTTCTGTCTCAATCAGGGGTTGGGGATCTAAGGCCCAGAGGCCAGATGTGGTCCCCAGCTTGACTGGATCTGGTCCCCGGGGCTCAGGGCTTCTCCCCACAGCCTTGGGGAGCCCGCACTGACTCTCCAGTCTTCACTGCCTCCGTTCCGAATGATTTTTCTGTGGCCAGAAGCCCCCGACCCAAAGAAGGTTCCTCACCCCCGATCTAAAGGTTTCCTCTCAATCTCTCTTACTATCCATTGGTGCAGCGTTGGGGAGCTGGCATTTCTAGAGCACCATCTATTGCAAAGGGGAGCCACTGCAAGGATTTGGCAAGTGGCCGAGGGCCGCACTCTTCCATGGTATGAATGGAGGAGGTGTGGGGGTCTGGGATGGGGGTTGGGTGCAGAAGGGAGCTTGGGGTAAGGAAGGGAGTTTGGGTGCAGGAGGCAGTTGCAATCTGGGGCACTGGACTGAGGTGAAGGGGGTTGGACTGTGACCTAGGGCAGGGAATTAGGGTGCAGGAGGGGTTGCAGGGACTTGGGTTCTGAGCTAGGGCAGGAGGAACCGATAATCTGGGACAGCGGGTTGGGGAGCCGGATCTGGGAGGGGATCTGGGTTCAGGAGTGCGGGGAAGAGCATTTGGGTATGTGAAGTAGGGGGGAGTAGTAGGGTGCAGAGGGTTGGGGAAGGGAGGGGCTGGGGTGCAGGAGGCAGGGTCTGGTCAGGAGACTTATCAGACAGCTGCCGTTCTGGAATCAGCCTCGCTTCCTGGCCCACCCCCGCACTGACTGCTGCTATCTGCTCTGAAGCCCCTTGTGCTTCCTGTCTGCCTGTTATTGAAACAGGAGCTCCCATTGGCCAGTTTGTGGCCAGAAACCGGCCAGTGGGAATGTGCTGAGGGCGGGAGCAGCCCCAAAGGCTTCCCCCACCCCTTCCGGACTCACAGGTTTGAAAGAAAACCGGCCCAACAGCCATGTTTCTAAGGGGTGTGCGAGTGGGACGAGGCAAGCAGGTAGCCTAACTTTGGCTCCCTGCAGCATTTGCTGGCTGGATTTGCTAAGTTAGCTGGCTGGATCCAGATCATTGGCCATATTTTGCTCAGGCCTGGTCCATAGATATTGCATGGCGGGGGGCGGGAGGGACATTTTTTCTCTTTGTCCATCTGAATGGTGTAAGTTACATTATTGTTGTTTCCTCAATCGTGTACGTGTACATTATATCTTCTTTAAACTGAACAGTGCCAGTGTTTTCAGGCTGTTTCTCTTTGGCAACCACCCCGACTCTCAGAGCCCATCCCAGACGCCCCTTTCTATCTGCTACACCCCCTACAGAGAGACTACATGACCAAACCTGTGTATGCACAGAGTGTCTTATTCTCCATCCTGTTCCCTAGGCATCCAATGGGTCCTTTGGTTTTGACCATTGCAGCGACAGAGCAGGTGGGTTCATGGAGCTGCTTTCAATGACGTCAGCCCTTCTCTTTGAGGTGGGCTGTAGCTGGCATGTTTCCCTTGGCACATATCTTGGAAAAGTTGTTTTGATTATTTTCCACTTTCCAATGCTGAGCATGTCAGTTAATGGGGGACTCTCCACAGCACGCGCTCCGTAGCTTGGGTTTATTGCATTGAGGAACAATGAATGAGAACCACTATGAAAACACTTCTTTTCTGCTGGTGCTCACGAGGGAGCTGGAATTACTGACACATGGAGCTCCAAAAAATATGGTCTGGGCCTTAGTAAGTTTAGCTGGTCCTAATTCCTTTGTTTGAATAACAAAAATGTCATTTTCAGTGAGTGAGGAGTGACCAATATGCTTCCCCAATGGGAACATTCTCCCGTAGTGCATGGAGTGTCTCATATTGACATTGTCTCTCCTTCCAGGTATTTGTATTGCAACCATCACCTGGGACACTGGGCACATACCGGAAGTGAGGGGAATATAAGGTACTTGTAGGAGTCTCCATTCTGCTTCAGCGTTGGAAGTCAGCTCCCGAATTCCATGTCAGATTCTAACACAACCGACTTTACCAACCCCCCCACCTTCATCCTGCTGGGCATCGCTGGCCTGGAGGCGGCCCATGGCTGGATCTCCATCCCCTTCTGTGTCATGTACATTGTAGCCATCTTGGGGAACATCACCATTCTGTACATTGTTAAGAGGGAATCGAGCCTCCATGAGCCCATGTACTATTTCCTCTGCATGCTGGCTGTCTCCGACCTGGCCCTGTCCACGTCCATTGTGCCCAAAACACTGAGCATCTTCTGGTTCAATTCTAGAGAGATCGATTTTGGTTCTTGCTTCACCCAGATGTACCTTGTTCACTGCTTTTTAGTGATAGAGTCTGGGATGTTTGCGGCCATGGCTTTTGATCGCTACGTGGCCATCTGCGATCCCTTGAGACATTCCACCATCCTGACAAATTCCATTGTAGCCAAGATCGGCTTGGCTGTGGTGCTACGCGGCTTCATGATCATACTTCCCATTCCCATCATGGGGACTCGGTGGCCATACTGCAAAAGCAACATCATCCCCCACACGTACTGCAAGCACTTTTCGGTGGTGTCCCTAGCCTGTGCCGACATCCGCCCCAGTAGTTACTACAGCGTCTGTGTGACATTCTTTGTGCCCAGTGTGGATGGGTTTTTAATAGCTGTGTCCTACGCCCAGATCCTCAGGGCCATCTTCCGACTGCCCACAAATGATGCTCGGCTCAAGGCATTTGGGACATGTGGGACTCATCTCTGTGCCCTCTCAACATTGTACATCCCAGATCTCTCTGTTTCCCTCATGCAGAGGATTGATTCTAATGTGTCCCTGCCTGTGCTTATCCTCATGGCCAATGTGAAACTCCTGGTGCCCCCCCTGCTACACCCCATCATCTATGGGATGAGGACAAAGCAAATCCGGGACAGGCTGTTGTGGATAGTTACTCAGAAAAGGGCCTAATGTTCACTTCTGGTGCTCAGACTCTCTGACTCGCCTCCGTGCTGAGCTGACTTGTGATATAATGCTGAGCCCTCTTTCCTGAATCAGTTCCTGGACAGTCAGACAAATCCTAAGACCTTCCATGACCTGACATTACAGGGTCAGCATGAGAAACTGGGGGATCAGTCTAGGTACAAGTCATTCAGTTCCCTCCTGTCATATTGCTTGAAATTGTACCACAGCCTTTGGTAAAGCGTTTACACAGGCTGACTGTGAAGAAATATGTCATGCTGTCCTTTTGAAATCCTCTGCCTATTGACTGGGTGACCCCCGGTTGTGTTATAGGAAGGAATAAATCATATTTCTTTGTTTCATTTTTACACAACCTCCATGACTTCATAGACCACCTCATATCCTCCCAGTCATCTCTTTTCCAAGTGGAAATGACACAATCTTTTAATATCGCCTTCTGTACATTCTGTTCCATACCCCTAATTCTTTTCATTTCACTTTTCACTAAGATTTCCAATTCTACGATGCATATTTTTTGAGAGGGGACTACGAGATCTCCATGCATTGTTCCATACTGTGAAGCACTAAGGACAGCTGGCTCCAATAATTTGGTGGAGAGAAAACATGCCGGGAGCTGAGAGAATGGTTTTCTATATGCACAACCTAGCCCTTTTTATATCCACCAAGTCATCTAGTTTTCAGTCTGAAAAGACAGTCTTTTTACTTTGTCCTTCTATAGAATCACAGAATCATAGAGCTGGAAGAGACCTCAGGAGGTCATCAAGTCCACCACTGAGAACAGCCTTTCTCCATCCTATTTGGAACCTCCCTTCAGGAAGTTGAAGGCTGCTATGAAATCCCCCCTCACTCTTCTCTTCTGCAGACTAAATTATCTCTGTAGAAATCTATGTTGTGCCCGCATATTGCACACAGACCGGGTCACCACATCTTTATAAAGAAGTAGAGATGACAAGGGACACAAAAGAGAAACCAAAAATAGTAGGGGACTGGAACAGATGGCTTAAAATGAGATATTATTAAACCTGGGTCTTTTCAGCTTAGGAAAGGAAGACAACTGGGAGTATGAGAGAGATCTAGGAAATGATAATGGGTTTTGAAAATGTAAATGAGCAAGTGTCATTTACTCCTTCTCATAAGACACAAACTAGGGATGGCCTTACAGAAATAATCAGCCAATGGTGTAAAACCAAACCAAAGGAATTATTCACACGACTCCACTTGCATAAAATGAGAAAGTAATCAGATGGGGACTTTTCATCCTGGAAAAGGGATGTCTAAAGGGATCATGAGGGGTGTCAATGCAATCATGATGAGTGGAGAAAGTAAATAAAAATGTGTTCTGATATCATGTGGACTAGGGCTCACCTAATGAAATAAATTATTCACACAACCTAAGGCGAACTTGTGGAAGTCTTTGCCAGAGCATGCTCTGTAGGCCAGTACTATCAAAGGGCTACAAAAAGGAATAGCTACATTCATGGAAGGGTCTGTCAATAGCGATTGGCAAGGACGGGCAAGGATGGGATGCCATACTCTGTTTGCCAGAACCTGTGAATGGGCGATGGGGGATGACTCACTGGCTGATTGTTTGTTCTGATCATTCCTTCTGAAGCACCTGGCACTGGCTACTGTTCAAAGTCAAGATAGTGATCTAGAGGGACATTTGGTCTAACTCTGTAGGGCCCTTCTTAAGTTCTTATGTTCACACTGGTAGGGGATGGCGTGCAAGAGTAGGGCCGTGTTTATATGAATCCAGGTACCTCTTCTGCAGAGGTGATTGCTGAAAATCTTGTTTGTCTAAGTTCTACCAAGGCCAAAGGAGCAGACACATCATCTTGCAGGTCAATGAATATTCCATGTCTTCTCCAAATACATTCTTATACCCAATTCTTACTATTTAAAGTGAGATTTATTAAAAATGAAGAGCGAGAGAGAGAGAGAGAGAGAGAGAAGAGGGGAGATTATTGGTGAAAAGATCATACAGGCACGATTAGAGTTTTTAAGTTAGTTTCATAGCACAGAAGCTTCAGAGCTGCGTCGAGTTCTTTCACAATTAGTCCATTCATTATTGTCCCCTGTCAAAATACTCAATATCAGGATGGTCCAATCCGTACCTGGATATCACAGTGTTGTGACTCAAGCGCCCCCTGATGAATCATAGAATCATAGCTCTGGAAAGGATCTCAAGAGGTTATCAAGTCCAGCCCTCTGCCCTCTTGTCAGGACCAAGAACCTTCTAGATCATCCCTGACAAACTGTCTGACCTGCTGTTAAATATCTCCAGTGATGGAGATTCCACAACCTCTCTAGGCAATTTATTGCAGTGTTTGACCACCCTGATAGGTAGGAAGGGATTTTTTTCTAATGTCCATCCTAAACCTCCTTGTTGCAGTTTTAGCCCATTGCTTCTTGTCCTATGCAAAGAGCCCAAGGAGAACAATTTTTCTCCCTCCTCTTTGTCACACAATTTTAATTACTTGAAAGCTGCTATCATGTCCTGTCTAATTCTTCTCTTTTACTAACCATATAAACCCAATTCTTTCATGTTTTCTAGTCCTTTAATTCTTTTGATGCTGTTATCTGGACTTCAATTTCTCCATATCTTTCTTGAAATGTGGTATCCAGAACTGGTTACAATCCTCCAACTGAGGCCTAATCAGCACAGAGTAGAGCGGAAGAATGACTTCTCATGTCTTGCTCACAACCCCCTGTTAATGCAGCCCAGAATGATATTTGCTTTTTTTGCTACAGTGTCACACTTGATTCATGTTTAATTTGTTGTCCACTCTGACCCCTAAATCCCTTTCTTCAGCACTTCCTAAGTGGAGCACTTTGCACTCGTCTTCTTTAAACTTCATTCTGTTTCCCTCAGACTATTCCTCCAGTTTGTCCAGATCATTTGGAATTATGACACTATCCTCCAAAATGCTTGCAACCCCTCCCTGCTTGGTAACTTTTGCAAACTTAAAGAGCATGCTATGCTAATATCTAAATCAGTGATGAAAATATTGAACAGAACTGGACCTAAAACTAAATCCTCCACAACACCATTTGTTATGCCCTTCCAGCATGACTGTGAACCATTAATAACTACTCTTGAGAATTGTTATCTGGCCAGTTATGCACCTACCTTATAGTAGTTTTATTTCTCTACCTTATGGATAAAGTCATGTGGACCTTATCAAATGCTATGTATACCATATGTATACCAAATGTATACATACTAAAGTCTATGTATACCACATGCACCTCTTTTCCTTTATGAACAGGACTTGTCCTATCAAAGAAAACTATTAGAGTGCTTTGACATGATATGCTCTTTACAAATTCATGCTGGCTTTTACCCATCACTTTATTATCTTCCAGATGTTTGCAGAGGAATTCCTTAATTATTTGCTCCATTATCTTTCTTGACAGAAGTTAAGATGCTAGATTTGCCCTTTTCCAATCTTCTGGGATCTCTTCCAGATTTAGGCAGATCTGAAGAAGAAAGGTCAGATCCCCAAAAGCTCTTTAGACATTTCCTGGGCAACATAAATGTGGGTGCGGGAATAAAGGGGGTCTCAGATCTGGATCTGGCCTATAGGGAGCTGAAGGCAAGATCCAGGCATAAGAGCCTGCCTGCATAATTCTCTGCAGAAACCCCGGCTTGGAAGCAAGATGACCCTCAGCTGCATGTGGGGCCCCTCTCTAACAGGAAAGGAGACAATACAAGGATTGCCTCAGCAGTAGCATCCTCTCGTAGACCAAGCCACAAAATTACCTAATTTGGGACCTTACCATAAGTCAGGCCCAATCTAGTTCCCCAATCTGCCGCCAGGAAAATACGGCTTTAAAATGCACCATATAAGGAAACAATAGGCAGGGACCAGGAAAAGGTAGCCTCTCCATATTAGGAAGTAAAGAGGTAGGGTCCACTAGCATCAATCTAATAGGGCAAAGGGACAGTCCACCTGGCCCGATCTAATAGGGCGAGGGGATAATCTTCACCTTATTAGGAAACAAAAGGATGATTCGGAAGGAAAGGGAAAGGGCGGGTACCAAGGGGAGAGGAGGGATAAAAGATGCTGTAACCATAACTCAGGGGTCACTTCGTTGGTCGCGAAGGGAAGGGGAACGAGAGGTCTGGATGCTGTAACCAAATAAATCGCCTCTTACCATTCCACCCGGCTTCGTCCATCATTTGGCCCTGCAGCAACAAACTTGAAAAAGGCAAACTGAAAATGTCTTCTTATACCCAAGACTTATCTAATAATATTCCCTTTGGATCTCAGAACTAACAGAAAACAATCCTAGAAGAAACCATTCGTTTGCTCTGTTAACCTCTGGCAAGCGGTACATGAACATAGAGAACTACAGTTCCTATCTTCTTCCAGTTAACAATATTGGTCTACATTTCAAAGCCCCAGTCTCTCAACCATGAAATGGTCCTCCTTACCAGTTAGGGTGCACCTAAACTGCTGGGTTTTTTGGGAAAAAAAGGCCATTTTTCCCAAAAAACTTCACTTACATCCACACTGCTATAGCATTCTTTCAAAAGAAAATCGAAAGACCGCACGGATTTTTCTGACATTGCTAAACCTCATTTTACAAGGAAGAACACTTTTTCCAAAAGAGCTCTGTTGGAAAAAGGCATGTGTGAATGGGAAGAGGGAGTTTTTTCGAAAGAAGAGGAGAGAGGAAAAAGCACAAGTGCCCTGGTGGCCACTCCGTCCATAGTAATCACAGCTTAAACGTAAGATAGCATCCATTCTGTGTGGCTGCTATCGTTCGAAAAAGCCATATGGCTCACAAGAGGCCATGCCCTACCTCTAGGAGGCCTCATGGAAAAAACGGAACATTAGGTAAATTACGTACCTTTTTTTCCAACTAACAGCGGCTATGAGGGGGGGCCACAGAGGTAAACGAGGCTCAGAAGGGTGCCATGAGCTAAAAAAGGTGGAGAAACACTGATCTAGACTATTCCTGACAGGAGTTGGTCCAACAAGCCTTTGAAACTCTCCAGCAACAGAGATTCCACAACCTCCCCAGGCAATTTATTCCAGTGTTTAACCACCCTGACGGTTGGCAGTTTTGTGTAATATTCAACTGAAACGTCCCTGACTACTATTTAATCACATTGCTTCTCATCATAGCCTCGGAGCTTATGGAGAATAATCTTTTTGTCCTCTTCCTTGTAACAGCATTGAAGATACTTGAAAACTTGTACCATGTCCCCTCTCATTCTTCTCTTTTCCACACCAACCAAACCAAATGGTTTCAATCTTCCCTTAGAGGTCACGTTTTCTATACCGTTAATCATTTTACTTGCTCTTTTCTTGGCTTTCTCCCATTTGTCCAGATGTGGCGCCCAGGCCTGGAAAAGAATCCTCCAGCTGAGGCCTGATCTGTATGGAGAGGAGTAGAAGAATGACGTAGGATGTCTTGCTCACAACACCCGTGTTAATCCAGCCGGGAATGATGTGTCAGTCTTTTGTAACAGCGTCACACTGTTCGCTCACAGGAAGCTTATGGGCCACTGTGACCCCCATAATCCTTTCTGCAGTCCTCCTCTCTAGACAGTCACTTCCCATTTTGTATGTGCGTAACAGATTGTTTTCCTCCTATGTGGAGTACTTGGGATTTGCCTTATTGAATCCTATTACCCTCAGACCATTTCTCCTTTTGTCCAGATCATTTTGAATTATGACCCTAGCGTCCAAAGCACCTGCAACCCCTCTTGGTATCAGCCTCACATTGTATAAGCGTGCTCTCTGTGCATTGTCTCAATCATAATTGAACGTATTGAAAATAATTAACTCCCAAACTGCACCCTGTGGAACCCCACTTGTCATGTCCTTCCAACATGACTGTGCTGCTCTGTGCAAGCCACCGCACTCCAGGAGAGGGCTAACCGTGGCAATTGTAAGTGGAAACAGGCACCTCTCTCCAGCCCATCAGCCTGTCCCCTAGAGGTCCCAATCCATGGCAGCGAGGTGTTTAAGGAAAACATTCAGGCTTTGGGGGCCAGAGGAGCTAAGGAAGCCGGAGAGATTCATAGATGGGACTTCCCAGGACAGAGTAGAAAGGTCCCATCTCTGGTCTGACGGCCTCTGTGTTGTTCCAGAGAATGAAAGTTTCGGGAAAAGAGAAGATCAAACGAGAGCAGTTGGGTCCCCTCCTTCCAGATGGTTTCATGATACCCTCTAGTATTGAGGATACCTCTCTGGGGGAGTGACAGGCAATACGTACACGGGGGGATCCGATCATTGCCAACATGGATAGCTCGGTTTGCAATGGCCAGGAGAACTGTGGGGTGACTATGCCGCATGGTGGGAACATAAGAACATAAGAATGGCCAGACTGTGTCAGACTAAAGGTCCACCTAGCCCAGTGCCCTGTCTGCCCACAGTGGCCAGATCTCGTGAGACATCCGGACAGACTTACGTGTAGCGCAGAGGAGGAGTGGGAGGTCATGGCACATGTCGCTACAAGGGCAGGATCCTGCAGAGGTGGCCAACTTAAGGGTGCTGCCAGTGAATCACGAAGAACACGTTTCTAAGGACAAGGGGACCAATTTCCATGAGTGGGACCAAGGCATCCATGACAGGCCAGAGCAGCTGCTCTCAGCACAGACACAGCCCAAAGTAGGAAAAGGGCTGAGGAGAGCACGTCAGTGGGGCTCTCATGAGACTGGTACCCCAGTACCACTCTGTATCCATAGACACCGGTGATGTTATATAGAACAGGACAAGTGGGAGTCAAATCCCCACACTGTGGACCCCCACAACAATCCCACACTATCGTTTTGTGCTCCCTAACCTAAACATCTAGGTCCTGAGAGAAGAATACCCAGGGGCCTCCTACAATATTGGACTTTTATTGAGACCAAGGCTCGTGGGCGGCACAGAGCAGTATGTCCCGAGCAGACCAAAATCCATGGACAAATCCAAACCCACATGAAAGAGAACAGATCTCTCCCATTGACCTGGAGTTAAGTAAGGGCAGGAATATAGAACACAGGGGTAACTCTAAAACACGAGAGGGAGAACATCCTCGAGATCTCTTGGGGGGCACTGACTCCTAACCTTGGAGAAGGCCCTGGGCTTGTTTGTGCTTTCATTCATATTGACATGGACTGTAGAGAGAATGGGATGTGAGATACTAAATGTAGAATGTGTTTTTACCAATTGCTGATTTTTATAGACCATGCTGTTGGAATAGGACAGTAATACGGAGCCTGGATGTGCTGGCTGCAGAATTGTATCCAACTGGGAGTAAAGCAACTCTGAGGAGGCTAGAGAAGCAGCCCAAGTAGCTGGAGGCAGAGCAGCGCAGCACCGGGGATGGGATGGGTTGTAGGAGTCTCAAGCCGGCTGTTTGTGATGCCCCATGACCACAGGGCAGGGAGACGTGTTCTCCTTTCTCCTCCCCGTTTTCCCTTCACTTTCGTGTTGCTCTTTCCTCCAGTGAATTCGCTTTGCCCTGCATGGGAGGGGCAGTGGGGGAGAGAAGTCTCCAGAGAGGGCTCCCGAGTCACGATGCCCTTGTCCTAATTGACCAGGCCCAGGGTTGAGCCCCACAGGAACCCTGGGCCCAGCCTTGTTGGGGGGATGAGGATCCTGCCACAGAGCACAGTGGAAGGGGAGCCCTCTAGGCCATCCAGGCTGCTGGGTAAATGGATGGGGAGCAGGGTCTCTGAGCCTCTGGAGAACCAGATCCATCCAGTTCCCATATGCTCTGGGAAAGCTCCCCACAAAAGGCAGATTGGTCCCCCGGCTCCATTTCCTCAGCATCCTTCCAGGGACTTGCTTCCCTGTTCCAAGGGGAAGCTTTGTCCAGGAAAGGTTTTGCTCGTTTGTGGTACGCAAAGCTCCTCGCATTGCTTCAAAACCGTGTGACCACCTGCCCCCTGGGCCAGAGTGAGGCTCTGTCCATCCCACGCCTCCAAGAGCTGCGCGAGTGGGAGACACTCTCCTTCTGTCCTAATTAACACACCTCCAACCCGCCTCTCCTGCTGCCATTGCACCGCCCACATGGGCCCTTTGCTTGGTCCTGGGGGTGCTTTTCCCACGCCCAACAGACAACAGTTTGTTAACAACATGGGGTTGCAGGCAAAGTCTACATTGCATGCTGGGCAAGCCAGCCACGGCCTCCAGTCCTGCACCATTTAAGATGGCAATTTTCTAACGGTCTCTCCCTCCAAACCCAGCTACTTCCAGGCTCAAATCTCTTTCTCACAAAACCCAGCCTCAGACTTCACTCAGAATCTCTGCTCAGAGTCGGCTGCAGTAGGCGAGAGTCCCCCCACCTTGGAGGCTCTCGGTTGTCCAGTCTCCGAGAAGGCGCCACTCTTGCCTCACCACAGACCCCTTTTCGCTGCCCCATCCTCTGGTCTCCCCCTGGCCCCAGAGGTTCTCCTGGGAGTGTGTAGGAAGGAGGCCCAGGGCCTGTGCAGGGTGGCAGGTCTCTGCGTGGGAGGGGAAGTGGAGTCCCGGAGTTCACCCCTTCCAGGAGTGGGGAGCTCCTACACTCCAGCTCCTTCTGAAACCCTCAGAGTCACCAGGAAAATCTGCTCCGGCTCCCTCCTCCAGCCTTTCCTCCGCCTCCCACACCGTGAACAGGCCCTGCCGAAGCGGGAGTTGATTTTCCTCTTAGCGTGAGGGAGGGACCAATGTTACAGCTGGGAAGTCAGGACTCCTGGGTTCTGTCTCTCCTCCTCCCATTCAGCCTCTGTGCGACCTTGGGCAACTCAAGCCTCCCAGTGCCTCAGTTTTCCTATCTGTATATTGCCAGTGTGTTCCTAGTGACGTTCCTTTGCCGGGGTTTAGAAGGGGGCACAGGGGGATGATAGTTCCTGGTCTTCGATGTTGCGCTGGCAGCCCCATGTGCCTGCAGAAAGTTTTCAAGTTTCCCCTCAGTGACCTGTCTCCAGACCTGTCTTAGCTCTGTCCCTCCCGGCCCTTTACAGGGCGTCAAGCCCTAGGAAGAGCTCGATCGTATCCACAGTTTTCTTCCTAATTAACCACAAAATGTAAATCTACTCAAATACACAGAACAGCAAATTAACGTCTGGCTCAGCCCAGAGCCCAATGGATCTCACCTCCCTTTGGGAAGGCCCCTTAATTACTGTTTACTGCTCATGCTGGAAAAATAGCCCAGCCAGACAGGCCAGTTTCCAGCCTTTTTTGCATCCAGAGGCCACTTCCCCCCAGAGGCCGAGTGACCCCCACTGGGATGGCCCAGAGCTGTTATATAACCAGTGCACACCCCTGTGTCGGCTCTCGGCGTGGGACATTGCTGCAGACGCTGGGCTGAGAGAGTTGCGGGACGCGGCTGCCTGAGGGGGATTCCCAGGTTAGACACATCCCTCTCAGCACTCACAGGTACCAGCTCTGGCTGAGGAGCTTCTCTGCTCCACAACCCCAGTGCAACATGGGCGTGACAGGATAGAGAGTCAGTCTGTGGTGCTTTCTGCTCTGCCGAGCTACCAAACATCCCAGGGACCCTGCCCCAGATTTGAGATTTTTCTAGTACCACAGGCCAAAATGTCCCTTTGTGATGGGCACTCAGGCTGACTGGTTGCCTCCAGCCCTCAGGTGTCCTCATTTCAGTGCCACAGGGGAATCTTCGATAAAAAAACATGTAAAGAGAGGTACAAAACAAGGACATTTCAGAGTCTGTGACCCAGACTTTCCTCAGGCCCCACTGAGGCAAAACCACCCTCGGAACATGAAATGAGGAAAAAGACCTCGAAAGCCAACGGTGGGATAGCGCGGAGAACCTGGCACCACCTCCTCTTGCATGTGAGGTGCTGTTACTTCCCATCCATGTGCTGTGATGCATGGAGGCGGTAGGGATCCTCACTGAACAGTTATAACAAATATTCCAAAATGGGCAAGACGTCTACTCTTTGGCTGAAACAAACAGTTCAGCCAGAGACAGAAACGAGGCACTAAGCTAGGGGGAGAGGAAGATACGCTGGTGGGCAGGGACAGGGTCCAGAGTGACCTGGACAGATTAGAGGATTGGGCCAAAAGAAATCTGCTGAGGTTCAACAAGGACAAGTGCAGAGTCCTGCTCCTGGGAGGGAAGAATCCCAAGCATTGTTACAGGCTGGGGACCAAATGGCTAAGTAGCAGTTCAGCAGAAAAGGACCTGGGGATTCCAGTGGATGAGAAGCTGGATATGAGTCAACAGTGTGCCCTGGTAGCCAAGAAGGCGAATGGCATATTAGTTTGCATTAGGAGGAGTATTGCCAGCAGATCCAGAGAAGTGATTATTCCCCTTTTTTCGGCTCTGGTGAGGCCAAAACTGGAGTATTGTGTCCAGTTCTGGGCCCCCTGCTATAGAAAGGATGTGGACGCAGTGGAGAGGGTCCAGCAGAGGGTGACCAAACTGATTAGGGGGCTGGAGCATATGACCTATGAGAGACTGAGGGATTTGGGTTTGTTTAGTCTGCAGAAGAGAAGAGTGAGGGGGGATTTGATAGCAGCCTTCAACTTCCTGAAGGGAGGTTCCAAAGAGGATGGAGAGAGGCTCTTCTCAGTAGTGACGGATGGCAGAACAAGGAGCAATGGTCTCAAGTTACAGTGGGGGAGGTCTAGGTTGGATAGTAGGAAAAACTATTTCCCTAGGAGGGTGGTGAAGCCCTGGAATGGGTTGCCTAGGGCGGGGATGGAATCTCAATCCCAGGAGGTTTTTAATTCTTGGCGTCACAAAGCCCTGGCTGGGTTGATTGAGTTGGGGTTGGTCCTGCCTTGGGCAGGGGGGCTGGACTTGATGACTCCTGAGGTCTCTTCCAGCTCTGTCATTCTATGGTTCTATGGAAAATTACAGTCTAAACATAAAAGTTTGGCAAACCTATAAGAAACTGTAAATGAGCTGTCCTCACAGACAGGTCAGAGGGGGAGCCGAGTGAGTCTGTAACGGGAAAAGCTTAAAAAAACAACAAATAGTCTCGCAGCACCTTAAAGACTAACAAACCATGGAGATGGGATCATGAGCTTTCATGGGCAAACCCCACTTCTTCAGACAGGAGGTTGGCTGCCCTCAGTAAAGTCTGTTCCTCCAGCGACCCTCAATGGCCAATCCATTTGTTAATCCCATTCCCCTTAGCTCTTTACTCTTCTTGTTTCTGTGGCACGAAGTTCCTCGGACCAGTGAGAGATCAGGCCAACTGTTGTCTGTTCACCATGTTATATGTTCTTGCCTCCACATAATTGGAGAATGTTCCCTCGTTGGCGTGTGGTGAGACACAGGGAATATAAAAGACAGATTCTGTTTTCTGTATTGATGGATTCATGGGCTTGAAGGAGAAAAGGGGCCATTAGATCATCCAATTGGACCCCCTGCAGAACATCCGCCATTGATTTTAGCCAGGTACCCCTGTGATGAGCTCTGTGCCTGGACACAGCTCTTCAGCCGAGGCCTACCCAGTGTTTTTCCCAGAGCTGTCCTGTCTCCGCCTGTGACTTGCATGCCCAGCTGCTGTTAATTCAATCCCAACCTCTGTTTTCTTTTTCTGGCCATCAGCGAAAAGTCCTCCCTCCTGAGCGATGCAGCTGTAGCGAGTTCTCCCTGGACAGGCAGCACGAAGTTAATGGAAGAATCCTTTCACCCCGCTTAGCCGCCATCTCTGGGGTGTGTGGCCTACCCACGCTGAGGGGAGCCCTGCAGTCAGTGTCGGTTGTATTTACGCTGCAGAGCTACAGCCGAGCCGCTGTACCTCTCTCATCTAGTTGAGGCCTCAGGCAGACGCATCCAGTCTGAATCTGCAGAGAAGGGGAGCTGAAGCATCCCCCATTGGCTGTGTGTCCCAGTGGCTACTCATCCTCAGAGTTTAATCTTCAGCCCTTATTTCCCTCAGGAATGTGTCCAACTTCAGCTTTCAGTCCACAGGCCTCACTCAGCTTTTCTCGTGAGGGCCCCTGAGTCTCTCCCAGTGAAATTCTCAGCTTGGCCGTCAGTTAAGTGTCTCTCTGCCAGGCATTGTCTTCCACCTCCGATCGATTGTGTGGCTCTTTCCTGTAGCTGCCCAATATTTCAATATCCTTTGTGAAACACGGCACCCAGGCCTGGACGCTGGACATCACCCATTTCTCCAGTGTCATGTGCAGAGGCAAAAGGTTGTGGGGGGCCGGGCTCATGCCAACACAATTTTTCCATAGAGTCAAATCCATTGTTATTGTCCCAGAACCAGGGTGGCAGGTCCCACCTCAGATGAGGGCTCTTTATGAGGCCAGGCCAGGACCCTGAGATGAACGCTCTGCCAATATTAGGCACGTCTGACAATTTTGCGCCCAGGTTTTTTATTTGCTTCCAGGTCGTTCATGAAAATATCAAAGTTCCACAGGCTTCAAGGTGACCCCTCCAGATCCCCACTGGAAACATCCCCATTGGCCGATCTGTCAGCCAGCGAGGGTTGAGTGTGTTTTACACTTGTTTATGGCTGTTGTGTAGGGTTCGTGTTTAACAGGTCTAGTTCCCAGTACTAAATCACATGCCCCAGTGAAATCAAAGTTGATTGGCATTAATTATGATCCTAGAAATTCATTTTAAACTGATTCCATAACAATCTTTCCATTTTTTCCTGACCTTGGGAAAACTTTTTTGAAAATTCCATTTTCATAAACTTGATGTTTATCCCAGTATTGTTCCCCCCCCCCCACCTTTTCTGTTTTGTCTCTGCTGTTTTCTGACTGCCTCCTCTTCTTCCAAGTGGGCTGTGGGGATTGATTTGTCCATTCGTGACTCCTGTTCAGAACTCTATGTTCTCCTGCAGAAGTGGTTTAATAGCCCATTTGGATGCTGATGGGCGGAAAAATATCTCCTCACTTCATGTGCTAGTGTAACCACCACCAGGCAAATTTGAACCTGGGACCTCTGAAGCCAAGTATAGGAGCCTCTACCCTCTGAGCTAAAAGCCAGCTGGCTCCCAGCCTCTGCTGTAGCAGTCTCTTGCTCTTAACTGTTGCTGTGGTCTAGCTACCACTTGCATTGCTCAATAAGCACACTAGCTGTTAACTAACTAAGTAGTTAACTAACTAGTGGGTTACACTAGGACTGTGTCTACACTGGCGCAATCTTGCGCAAAAGCGCCCGCTCTTGCGCAAAAACTTGCTGCCTGTCTACACTGGCCGCGTGTTCTCGTGCAAGTAAACTGACATTCTAATGTATGAAATCAGGGCTTCTTGCACCAGAACTCTGACGCTCCCGCTCAGGAATAAGCCCTTTTGCACAACTGTTCTTGCGCAAGAGGCCAGTGTAGACAGGCAACATCAATTTTTTGCGCAAGAAAGCCCTATGGTTAAAATGTCCATCAGAGCTTTCTTGTGCAAGAGAGCGTATACACTGGCATGGATGCTCTTGCACAAAAACACATCTCTTGTGCAAAAGCACATGTCAGTGTAGACGCTCTCTTTTGGAAGAGTTTTTGCAGAAGAACTCTTCTGCAAAAGAGTTTCAGTGCAAGATCACGCCAGTGTAGACGTAGCCATGCTGTATCTCATACTGCTTCATTCCCCTCGCAACACAAAGCTATGGCTTGATCACATCTAGGTTTTGAGCAACATTTACAGCTTTTCTTTCTCTGGCTAAGGATTGTCCTAAACGTCTCCTAGGATTTGTTTTCTTCTTAATATACTTCCTAGCCCACTTGGTGTGATACAAGGTTCTGCCAAGGATTTTTCCCAGTTGTCCTTAACGCCCCTTTTGATAACTTCCCATTTCTATTGCTTGTGATCAATATTTCCCTTTCCTCTGTTATGTGTTGCTTTCCTACTCCCCATCCTGTACCTTTTGCTGCCTTCCATTTCCCACTGACCTGCATTTTAAGCCAAAGCTATTCACTTTGTTTCACTGAGGAATCATGAATTTTACGCGTCTCAGAAATTCCCATGAAGAAATTCCAGTGTTCATTCCCATTCTTCTGTCTAAATCAGGGGTTGGGGATCTAAGGCCCAGAGGCCAGATGTGGTCCCCAGCTTGCCTGGATCTGGCCCCCGGAGCTCAGGGCTTCTCCCCAAAGCCTTAGGGAGCCTGCATTGACACTCCACCCTTCACTGCCTCCGTTCCGAATGATTTTTCTGTGGCCAGCAGCCCCCGACCCAAAGAAGGTTCCTCACCCCCAGTCTAAAGGTTTCCTCTCAATCTCTGTTACTCATCCATTGGTGCAGCGTTGGGGAGCTGGCATTACTAGAGCACCGTCTATTGCAAAGGGCAGCCACTGCAAGGATTTGGAAACTGGCCGAGGGCCGCACTCTTCCATGATATGAATGGAGGAGGTGTGGGGGGTCTGGGATGGGGGTTGGGTGCAGAAGGGAGCTTGGGGTAAGGGGGGAGTTTGTGTGCAGGAGGCAGTTGTAACCTGGGGCACTGGACTGAGGTGCAGGGGGGTTGGACTGTGACCTAGGACAGGGAATTGGGGTACAGGAGGGGTTGCAGGGATTTGGGTTGTGAGCTAGGGCAGGAGGAGCCTGTAATCTGGAACAGGGTATGGGGAGCCGGATCTGGGAGGGGATCTGGGTTCAGGAGGGTGGGGCAGAACATTTGGCTATGTGGAGTAGGGGGGAGTAGCAGGGGGTAGAGGGTTGGGGAAGGGAGGGGCTGGGGTGCAGGAGGCAGGGTCTGGCCAGGAGACTTATCAGCCAGCAGCCCGTTCCAGAATCAGCCTCCCTGCCTACCCCACCCGTGCGGTGGTTGCAGCCATGTGCTCTGGAGCCCCTTGTGCTTCCTGGCAGCCTGTTCTTGAAACAGGAGCGTCCATTGGCCAGTTTGTGGTGAGAAATTGGCCAATGGGAATGTGCTGGGGGCAGGAGCAGCCCCAAAGGTTTCCCCCAACCCTTCCGGACTCACAGATTTGAAAGAAAACCCGCCCTGCAGCCATGTGTCTAAGGGGTGTGTGAATGGGACGAGGCAAGCAGGGAGCCTGACTTGGGCTCCCTGCAGCATCTGCTGGCTGGCTTAGCTGGCTGGATCCAGCCCAGGCCTGGTCTTCAGATGTTGCATGGGGGGGAGGGACATTTCTCTCTTTGTCCATGTGAATGGCGTAAGTTCCATTATTGTCGTCTCCTCTATCGTGTACGTCTCCATTATATCTTCTTTAAACTCAACAGTGCCAGCATTTTCAGGCTCTTCCCCTTTGGCAACCACCCCGACTCTCAGAACCCATCTCAGACACCCCTTTCTATCTGCTACACCCCCTACAGAGAGACTAGATGGCCAAACCTGCGTATGCCCAGAGCGTGTTATTCTCCATCCCGTTCCCTAGGCATCTAAAGGGTCCCTTGGTTTTGACCACTGCGGTGACAGAGCAGGTGGGTCCATGAAGCTGCTGTCAATGACGTCAGCCCTTATCTTTGAGGTGGGCTCTTGCTGGGATGTTTCTCTTGGCACATGTCTTCGTGAAGTTGTTTTGATTATTTTCCACTCTACAATGCTGAGCATGTCAGTTAATGGAGGACTCTCCACAGCACGCGCTCTGTAGCTTGGGTTTATTGCATTGAGGAACAATGAATGAGAACCACTAGGAAAACACTTACAGCTGGTGCTCACGAGGAAGCTGGAATTACTGACACATGGAGCGCCAGAAATTATGGTCTGGGCCTTGGTAAGTTTCGCTGGTCCTAATTCCTTTGTTTGAATAACAAAAATGTCATTTTCAGTGAGTGAGGAGTGACCAATATGCTTCCCCAATGAGAACATTCTCCCGTAGTGCATGGAGTAACTCATATTGACATTGTGTCTCCATCCAGGTATTTGTATTGCAACCATCACCTGGGACACTGGGCACATACCGGAAGAGAGGGGAATATAAGGTACTTGTAGGAGACTCCATTCTGCTTCAGCGTTGGAAGCCATCTCCTGGACTCCATGTCAGATTCTAACACAACCGACTTCACCAACCCCTCCACCTTCATCCTGCTGGGCATCGCTGGCCTGGAGGCGGCCCATGGCTGGATCTCCATCCCCTTCTGTGTCATGTACATTGTAGCCATCTTTGGGAACATCACCATTCTGTACATCGTGAAGAGGGAGCCAAGCCTCCATGAGCCCATGTACTATTTTCTCTTCATGCTGGCTGTCACCGACCTGGCCCTGTGCACGTCCATTGTGCCCAAAACACTGAGCATCTTCTGGTTCAATTCTAGAAAGATCGATTTTGGTGCTTGTTTCACCCAGATGTACCTTGTTCACTGCTTTTTAGTGATAGAGTCTGGGATGTTCGCAGCCATGGCTTTTGATCGCTACGTGGCCATCTGTGATCCCCTGAGACATTCCACCATCCTGACAAATTCCATTGTAGCCAAGATCTGCCTGGCTGTGGTGCTGCGCGGCTTCATGATCACACTTCCCATTCCCATCATGGGGAGTCGGTGGCCATACTGCAAAAGCAACATCATCCCCCACACGTACTGCAAGCACTTTTCTGTGGTGTCCCTGGCCTGTGCCGACATCCGCCCCACTAGTTACTACAGCGTCTGTGTGACATTCTTTATGCCCAGTGTGGATGGGTTTTTTATCACTGTGTCCTACACCCAGATCCTCAGGGCCATCTTCCGACTGCCCAAAAAGGATGCTCGGTTCAAGGCATTTGGGACATGTGGGACTCATCTCTGCGCCCTCTCATCCTTGTACATCCCAGATCTCTCTGTCTCCCTCATGCAGAGGATTGATTCTAATGTGCCCCTGCCTGTGCTCATCCTCATGGCCAATGTGAAACTCCTGGTGCCCCCCATGCTACACCCCATCATCTATGGGGTGAGGACAAAGCAAATCCAGGATAGGCTGTTGTGGATAATTACTCAGGCTACGTCTAGACTACATGGCTCCATTGATGGAGCCATGTAAAATAGTTTTTTCGGCATAGTCAAAGAAGCGGGGATTTAAATAATCCCCGCATCATTAAAATATACATGGCTGCCGTGCTGTGCCAACGATCAGCTGATCCAGCACAGCGCGGCAGTCTAGACGCGGCATGGTCAACAAAGGAATCCTTTGTCGACCGCTCCAGTATGCCTCGTGAAAACACTCCGGTATGCCTTGGCTTCTTTGACTATGCCGAATAAACTATTTTACATGGCTCCATTGACGGAGCCATGTAGTCTAGCCATAACCTCAGAAAAGGGCCTAATGTTAACTCCTGGCGCTCAGACTCTCTGACTCATCTCCATGCTGAGCTGACTGGTGACATGATGCTGAGCCCTCTTTCCTGAATGGATTCCTGGACAGTCAGACAAATCCTGAGTCCTTTCATGACCTGACATTACAGGGTCAGCATGAGAAACTGGGGGTCAGTCTAGGTACAAGTCATTGAGTTGCCTCCTTTCATATTGCATGAAATTGTACCTCACCCTTTGGCAAAGTGTTTCCACAGGCTGACTGTGAAGAATTATGTCATGCTGTTTGTTTGAAATCCTCTGCCTATTGATTGGGTGACCCCCAACTGTGTTATAGGAAGGAATAAATAATATTTCCTTGTTCCATTTTCACGCAACCTTCATGACTTCATAGACCATCTCATATCCTCCCAGTCATCTCTTTTCCAAGGCGAAATGACACAAACTTTTAATCTTGCCTTCTATTGGTGCTGTTCCATACCCCTAATTCTTTTCATTTCACTTTTCACTAACATTTCCAATTCTACGATGCATATTTTTTGAGAGAGGGCTACCAGATCTCCATGCATTGGTCCATACTGTGACACACTAAGGACAGCTGTCTCCAATAATTTGGTGGAGAGAAAACATGCCGGGAGCTGAGTGAATGGTTTTCTTTTTCCACAACCTAGCCCTTTTTATATCCACCAAGTCATCTCTTTTTCAGTCTGAAAAGACACAGTCTTTTTACACTCTCCTTCTATAGAATCACAGAATCATAGAGCTGGAAGAGACCTGAGGACGTCATCAAGTCCAGCCCCCTAACCAAGGCAGGACCAATCCCAAGTAAATCAACCCAGCCAGGACTTTGTCAAGCCAAGACTTAAAAAACTCTAGGCAAGGAGTTTCCACCACCTCTCTGGGGAATCAATCCCACTGCTTCCATCACCTCGCCAGGGAACCGATCCCAGTGCATCCCCACCCTCCTAGGGAAATAGTTTGTCCTAATATCCAACCTAGACCTCCCCCACTGCAACTTGAAACCATTGCTCCTTGTTCTGCAGTCCGTCACCACTGAGAACAGCCTCTCTACATCCTCTTTGGAACCTCCCCTTCAGGTAGTTGAAGGCTGCTATGAAATCCCCCCTCACTCTTCTCTTCTGCAGACTAAATTATCTCTGTAGAAATCTATGTTGTGCCCACATATTGCATAGAGACCGGGTCACCACATCTTCAAAAAAGAGTAGAGATGACAAGGGACAGAAAAGAGAAACCAAAAATATTAAGGGACTGGAACAGATGGCTTAAGATGAGATATTATTAAACATGGGCGTTTTCAGCTTAGGAAAGGGAAGACCAATGGGAGTATGAGAGAGATCTAGGAAATGATAATGGGTTTTGAAAAAGTAAATGAGGAAGTGTCATTTACTCCTTCCCGTAAGACACAAACTAGGAATAGACTTTCAGAAATAATCAGCCATTGGTGTAAAACCAAACCAACGGAATTATTCACATGGCTCGACTTGCATAAAATGAGAGTAATCAGATGGGGACTTTTCATCCTGGAAAAGGGATGTCTAAAGGGGTCATGAGGGATGTCGATGCAATCATGATGAGTGGAGAAAGTAAATAAAAATGTGTTCTGATATCATGTAGATTAGGGCTCACCTAATGAAATAAATTATTCACACAACCTAAGGCGAACTTTTGGAAGTCTTTGCCAGAGCATGCTCTGTAGGCCAGTATTATCAAAGGGCTACAAAAAGGAATTTGGTCTAACTCTGTAGGGCCCTTCTTATGTTCTTATGTTCACACTGGTAGGGGATGGCGTGCAAGAGTATGACCGTGTTTATATGAATCCAGGTACCTCTTCTGCAGAGGTGATTGCTGAAAATCTTGTTTGTCTAAGTTCTACCAAGGCCAAAGGAGCAGACACATCATCTCGCAGGTCAATGAATATTCCATGTCTTCTCCAAATACATTCTTATACCCAATTCTTACTATTTAAAGTGAGATTTATTAAAAATGAAGAGAGAGAGAGAGACAGAGAGAGAAGAGGGGAAATTATTGGTGAAAAGATCATACAGGCACGATTAGAGTTCTTAAGTTAGTTTCATAGCACAGAAGCTTCAGAGCTGCGTCGAGTTCTTTGACAATTAGTCCATCCATTATAGTCCTGTGTCAAAATACTCAATATCAGGATGGTCCAATCCGTACCTGGATATCACAGTGTTGTGACTCAAGCTTCCCCTGATGAATTATAGAATCATAGCTCTGGAAAGGATCTCAAGAGGTTATCAAGTCCAGCCCTCTGCCCTCTTGTCAGGACCAAGAACCTTCTAGATCATCCCTGACAAACTGTCTGACCTGCTCTTAAATATCTCCAGTGATGGAGATTCCACAACCTCTCTAGGCAATTTATTCCAGTGTTTAACTACCCTGATAGGTAGTGTTGGGATTTTGTGGTTCCCAGAGAGTCAGGTGCTGGGCAGAATCAAGGGTCTTCGATACTTCAATTCAATTCAACAAGACTTTATTCAATGTGCACAAAGGGAGAGCCCCTGGTACTAAAATTAGCCAGAGCCCCTCGAGCAAGGAGCCCCTCCCCTTGCTGTTTTATAGCACAGGTTACATAACACAAACTTCTAAACCAATCATATTCAACCTTTCCATATATGGCTTTGTTTGTCACATGCTTGTACTTCTCAACTCCACATGTTGAGTTCACCCCTCTCCCCTTGGCCTTTTCTAGACTGTTCCTAGGGTGGTGAGCCACAGCATGCTTCTTTATGCATACCTACTTTCCAAACCACATTTTGTTTAAAATGAACACATGCATACCCTTCAGCTCCCCCATTTGGTTTTGGGGCTAAGAACAATTCTTAGACCCCACTAACACTACTTCCTTGTATTTATTAGGAGCTATAATTGACCTTATCAACACTTGATTAACTGCAGTTTTGGTAACAGAATTAAACAATACATTCAACCTTTAATACATAATGATATCTACAATAAAAGTAATAATAAGTCCCCATATCCATTGCAAAAACACAACTGAAATCCATCCCCAGGGAATCTCTGTTCCCACAATAGCAAACTCTTCTATCCACTGAATCACTGTAATTGCCTTACCACTTCTTTCATAATATCTTCCACAATAGGAAGAACGAGATGTTCAAGCCAGGCTTACCTTTCAAAGCTAAATACCCAAATCCACACTAGGTAGTGGAGTCTTTCCTCACTGTTATATCATCCATTAAATTAAATTAAACATTACATGCACCATTAAGTCAGGTCCCAACATTTGAGATAGGGCTTGTCCTGACTCCATGTTTCTTATATGCAAAACCCATCCTCCCAGGATGGAACATTGGTCCCATGGAAAAGCTATATAGTTATCTCCAGCCATTATTACATACTCAGCTACACAGGTGTCTATGACATGAGAATGAGAGTGGGTGGAAGGGCTGAGCCTCCAATCCAGGAGACCAACCCACAGGAATTAACACCTCTCCAAAGATGGAATGACCATTCCAAAATGCCCGTTATCAATAGAGACCACTCCCCTGCCATCATCCAAGGTGAAGACATTCAGTCTTTGAGAACTGCGGCTCTCACCCAACAGGGCACCTGTGACACGAGCAAGTCTCCTATCAGGGCTGCAACTTTCATGTTGAACACCATGCCAGTATGATAACACCATTCTAGACCAATGCTTGCTCATACTTTTTAATAGATGGCTGAGTACAACAGTGAGGACCTAACCAACTATGTTGCTGAGTTAAGGTGATCTCTAACTTGATTAGACATGAGCCCTATTCTCACCACAATAAACTGTCATCCCTGCTACTAACAAAGTTTCAACCCAGTCCCTATTATGAGATTTGATAGCTTTAGTAATGGCATTTACAACTGATCCAGTGGCTTCTCCCCAGGTGACTACATCAATAAAACACTGAAAGCCATGGCAGCATTATTAAGATGAGACCTCTAAAAGAACTTTCGAGTCTCAGAAACCACTCAAAACAATTTGAGGAGGGCTTTAAACTAGGTTCGACGGGGACAGGTGAGCAAAGCCCACAGGTAAGTGGAGAACATGGAGACCTGGGAGATGGGTCGGAAATGGGAGGGAGCATGGGCTACAATAGCAGAGAGAAAGGAGGCTCAGGGCAAAACTGGGAGACAAGGTCAAATCAGGATCTTAGATGCCTATATACAAATGCGAGAAGTATGGGAAATAAGCAGGAAGAACTGGAGGTGCTAATAAATAAGTACAATTATGACATTGTTGGCATCACAGAAACTTGGTGGGATAATACACATAATTGGAATGTTTGTATGGAGGGGTACAGCTTGCTCAGGAAGGATAGACAGGGAAAAAAGGGAGGAGGTGTTGCCTTATACATTAAAAATGAACACACTTGGAGTGAGGTGGAGATGGACATAGGAGACGGAAGTGTTGAGAGTCTCTGGGTTAGGCTAAAAGGGATTAAAAACAAAGGTGATGTCATGCTAGAGTCTACTACAGGCCACCTACCCAGGTGGAAGAAGTGGATGAGGCTTTTTCAAACAACTAACAAAATCATCCAAAGCCCAAGATTTGGTGGTGATGGGGACTTCAACTATCCAGATATATGTTGGGAAAATAACACAGCAGGGCACAGACTATCCAATAAGTTCTTGGACTGCATTGAGACAACTTTTTATTTCAGAAGGTTGAAAAGCTACCAGGGGAAGCTGTTCTAGATTTGATCCTAACAAATAGGGAGGAACTGGTTGAGAATTTGAAAGTGGAAGGCAGCTTGGGTGAAAGTGATCATGAAATCATAGAGTTCACAATTCTAAGGAAGGGTAGAAGGAGAACAGCAAAATAGAGACAATGGATTTCAGGAAGGCGGATTTTGGTAAGCTCAGAGAGCTGATAGGTAAGGTCCCATGGGAATCGAGACTGAGGGGAAAAACAACTGAGAGAGTTGGCAGTTCAAAGGGACATTGTTAAGGGCCCAAAAGCAAGCTATTCCGATGTGTCAGAAAGATAGAAAATACAGCAAAAGACCGCCTTGGCTTAACCACGAGACCTTGCGTGATCTAAAAATAAAAAAGGAGTCATATAAAAAATGGATAGTAGCACAGGAATGCAGGGGCAAGATTAGAAAGGCAAAGGCACAGAATGAGCTCAAACTAGCTACGGGAATAAAGGGAAACAAGAAGACTTTTTATAAATACATTAGAAGCAAGATGAAGACCAAGGAGAGGGTAGGCCCACTGGTCAGTGAGGAGGGAGAAACAGTAACAGGAAACTTGGAAATGGCAGAGATGCTCAATGACTTCTTTGTTTCGGTCTTCACCTAGAAGTCTGTAGGAATGCTTAACATAGTGAATGCTAGTGGGAAGGGGGTCGTTTTAGAAGGTAAAATAAAAAAAAGAACAAGTCAAAAATCACCTAGAAAAGTTAGATGCCTGCAAGTCACCAGGGCCTGATGAAATGCATCCTAGAATACTCAAGGAGCTGATAGAGGAGGTATCTGAGCCTCTAGCGATCATCTTTGGAAAATCATGGGAGACAGGAGAGATTCCAGAAGAATGGAAAAGGGCAAATATAGTGCCCATTTATAAAAAGGGAAATAAGAACAACCCAGGAAACTACAGACCAGTTAGTTTAACTTCTGTGCCAGGGAAGATAATGGAGCAAGTACTTAAGGAAATCATCTGTAGACACTTGGAAAGTGGCAAGGTGATAGGGAACAGCCAGCATGGATTTGTAAACAACAAATCATGTCAAACCAATCTGATAGCTTTCTTTGAAAGGATAATGAGTCTTGTGGATAAGGGAGAAGCAGTGGATGTGGTATACCTAGACTTTAGTAAGGCATTTGATACGGTCTCGCATGATATTCTTATCAAGAAACTAGGTAAATACAACTTAGATGGGGCTACTATAAGGTGGGTGCATAACTGGCTGGATAACCATACTCAGAGAGTAGTTATTAATGGTTCACAATCCTGCTGGAAAGGCATAACAAGTGGGTTCCGCAGGGGTCTGTTTTGGGACTGCTCTGTTCAATATCTTCATCAACGATTTAGATATTGGTATAGAAAGTACGCTTATTAAGTTTGCAGATGATACCAAGCTGGGAGGGGTTATGACTAATCTGGAGGATAGGGTCATAATTCAAAATGACCTGACAAATTGGAGAAATGGTCTGAGGTAAATAGGATGAAGTTTAATAAAGACAAATGCAAAGTGCTCCACTTAGGAAGGAACAATCAGTTTCATACATACAGAATGGGAAGCGACTGTCTAGGAAGGAGTACGGCAGAAAGGGATCTAGGGGTTATAGGACCACAAGTTGAATATGAGTCAGCAGTGTGATGCTGTTGCAAAAAAAGCAAACATGATTCTAGGATGCATTAACAGGTGTGTTGTGAGCAAGACACGAGAAGTCATTCTTCCGCTTTACTCTGCGCTAGTTAGGCCTCAGTTGGAGTATTGTGTCCAGTTCTGGGCACCACATTTCAAGAAAGATGTGGAGAAATTGGAGAGGGTCCAGAGAAGAGCAACGAGAATGATTAAAGTTCTAGAGAACATGACCTATGAGGGAAGACTGAAGGAATTGGGTTTGTTTAGTTTAGAAAAGAGAAGATTGAGGGGGGACATGATAGCAGTTTTTAGATATCTAAAAGGGTGTCATAAGGAGGAGGGAGAAAACTTGTTCATCTTGGCCTCTGAGGATAGAACAAGAAGCAATGGGCTTAAACTGCAGCAAGGGAGGTTTAGGTTGGACATTAGGAAAAAGTTCCTAACTGTCAGGGTAGTCAGACACTGGAATAAATTGCCCAAGGAGGTTGTGGAATCTCCATCTTTGGAGATATTTAAGAGTTGGTTAGATAAATGTCTATCAGGGATGGTCTAGACAGTATTTGGTCCTGCCATGAGGGCAGGGGACTGGACTCGATGACCTCTCAAGGTCCCTTCCAGTCCTAGTATTCTATGATTCTATGAATTAGTAGATCACAAAAAATTCCTACATCAATTTTAAACTGGGAATATCAAATGAAAACACTTAACAATATTGAGAATGGACCTCAGGGAGTCCATAGGGTAAACAGAGATTATTGTGCCCTATGTTGAGTGTCACCCTTGTATACTTTTATTCGTGACAAGTGCACCCAAACTGGAATTCCAGTGACCCGGGCCGCTGAAGGAGTTACCAAGAGAACCATGTGAGGTCCAGTCCAGGCTGGTTCAAAGGTTCGTTTTCTATAGGCTTTCACCTGTACCTGATCACCGGGCTGCACCTCACATGTGTCCTCTTCGCTGGCCTTTGGGTCTGGTTCAGTTCGGGGGTCCTGTGAGATACACTGAGATAACAATTTGCAATATTCAGCAAGCTGGTCACCCATGACATACAATTCCCCCGCTCCAATGCACAGATTTCCTGGCGTCCTCATCGCCCGCCCTGTCAGCATTTCAAAAGGAGATAAGGAATGTGGATTAGTAGGACTGGATCTCATAGACATGAGAACCACTGGTAAATTGGTGACCCAGTCTTTCCCTGTAGCAGAAAACATCTGTTTGGTTAGTTTGTTTGTAATGGTTCGGTTAGCTCTTTCTACTAATCCCGAACTCTGGGGATGGTAGGGACAGTGGAATTTCTGTTTGATCCCCAGTGCCATGCATACCGTTTTCATCACCTTCCCTGTAAAGTGGGTACCTTGGTCACTATCAATGAAGCATGGAAACCCCATCGGGGAATTATTTCGGTCATCAATATTTTAGCTACATCAGACGCAGTGGCCTTGGCCACTGGGAAAGCTTCTACCCACTTAGTAAAGTGATCCACAATCACCAGAACATATTCTTTCCCTCTGCACCTTGGCAGGGGTCCAATGAAATCTATTTGTAACTGTGTGAAGGGCTGTGTTGATCTTGGCTGATGTCGCATTCTCACTTTCACTGTGGGAGCAGAATTACATTGAGCACGTTACACACCTCCTCACATAATCATGCACATTTGCATTAAGCTTAGGATGCCACCAGGTGTCCAACATCCGGTGGATCACCCTCCGTGCTCCATCATGTCCCAACATGTGATATATTTGTATCATAGTTCCCATCAGCACATTTGGTAACACTAATGTGTTTCCTGGGCCTCTCCAAGTGTTATCATCACAGTTTGCCCCCGTTATCCATCCATAACCACTTCTCTTTCCTTGGTGCAGCGTGTTGGATGTCCTGTAATTCAAAAAAGTTTGGGGGGTTTTATGAGAGGCTGTGTTGCAGCAATCAATTGTGTCTCTTTACCTTCTACTGCTGCTCGTTTAGCTAGTTCGTCTGCCCTTCGGTTCCCCTTACTATGAGGGTCTGTCCCTTTTGTGTCGGCCCTCACTTTTATCACTGCTAGTTCGGTAGGTTTCTGCATGGCTTCATGAAGTTTCTCCACTATTCCCCCATTTTGTATTGGGGATCCTGTACTCGTCAGGAATCCCCCGATTTACCCACAAGTTAATATAATCATGTACAACCCCAAACGCATATCTAGAATCAGTATATATGTTTACAGCATGACCTTTTGCAGTTTCTCATGCGGCAACTAATGCCTGTAGTTCTGCTACTTGTGCAGACGCCCCAGGCAAACTGCCGTGCGCCACCAGCTGTCCATCTTGAGTACAAATGGCCCATCCTGTGTGTCGCTTGCCGTCCACATAGAAGGAAGAACTATCCACGGATAGGCAAGGGGCACCAGGTATTTCAGTTTCTTTTACCAATGGAAGGTCCATGGGCTCTTCCTCAAGGCAACAATGATGCGGGTGTCCCTCATCTGGGGTAGGCATGAGGGTGGCAGGGTTTAACGATGACGCTCGTTGCAGATGTACCGAAGGCATTAGCAAACTCGTTTCCCATCGAGTCCATCTTGCCACATGGACTGCTGAAGATTTCTTCCCTGATAAAATAGCAAGGACAGCATGAGGTACAACAATATTTATATCCTGTGCACCAATAAGTGGTATGGCCTGATTTAGGGCCATAGAAGCTCCTTCCACTGCCTGAAGGCATGGTGGCATTGCTTGAGCGACAGCATCTAGTTTAGAAGAGTAGTATGCTACTGGGCGCTGTTTGTCCCCATGTTTTTGCGTTAACACTGCTGCCATATGTCCCTCACTGACATGCGTATACAATGTAAAAGGCATTAATGGTTTAGGAAGTCCCAACCCTGGGGCAGTACTTAGCCTTCGTTTCAATGTGGTAAATGCCTGTTCACAGTCAAGTGTCCATTCAATTGCCTCATGTGGTCCACCAGCACCCTTCAGGAGATTATTAAGGGGCTGGACAATCCTTGAATAATTGGGGATTTGAGTTTGGCAGAAATTGAATAGCCCCAACACTTTCCTAACTCCCCTGACCGTAGTTGGTCATGGGCATGCATTAATAGCCTCAGTGCAGTCAACAGTTAAACGCCTGTACCCTTTGGATATTAGGTACCCCAGATATGATACTTCCTCCTTTGCAATCTGAGCCTTTCTAGCATTACATTTTACCCCACTGTCTGCCAAGTGCTGCAGGATCACTTCTAAGTCTTTCATGTGCGTTTGGCGATCTGGTGAGGAGATAAGAAGATCATCAACATACTGTCTTAATTGGATAGGGCCTCTGTCTTAATTGGATAGGGACGTGCGGGAGGGGGAGGGTTTCCCGTAATCACCACTGGTGGGACATTCATCAAACCATAGTCGAGTTTATCGGCTGGCCACACTCCCTCTGGTCCTGGCAGCTCAGGGAACACCTGCACAACACACACACGCTCACCTGGAGAAGAATAGATCAGAGGCACATTAGCACTAGACTTTTGAGATGGTATTTGCAATGAAGGTGACTCACCCAGATTCAAATGACATCCCAATTTTCGTAACATGTCAATTCCCATTATTGTACCTTCAGCTTGTTTTGGTGCATAATAAAATCGCCCCATCCAAAAACGTTCTTCTGTCTCGATTAAAAGGGGCTTTGTCAGATATGCTTTCATACTTGCTCCCCCCAACCCTGTTAAAGTAGTAAATTTAGAAGTCAAAGGTAATCCTGGAATATCAGTAATGGATACTGAAGCTCCCATATCTATAAGGATTTTACACGACATGCCCCCAATCCTAGCATTTAGATACGGACGTGCAGATGAACCATACTGGCTCGCTGCAATGGGGAAAGCCCTAATCAGGGATTTTTCATGGAGTTGAGGATTTGTATTAATTGGTCCTGAGACATAGTCTCAAGAGGGTCTTTACCCTTGTTACTAGGGCAATTCTTGGACCAATGCCCTGTCTGGTCACACTTCATACACCGATCAGCTCTTCCACCCCTTTCTTATAACATTCCTTTTGTTATGGCCCAACATTCCACAGTTACTACAATTACCACCTCCTACATTTGCTGCTTTAACTGCAGCAACAAAGTTATCTTCCAAACTCATGTTCAGTTTCCCTTTTCCTTTCTGTCCTCGGGTTTGCATTTTGTGCACCTTTCCTCCTGTATCCTGTTCCTGATTGTGTTTGCTAATGTTTGAGGCCCAAGTTAATAATTCAGCATAACCCGGAGGCTGAAAGCCAGTTTTCAGGGCTGCCTTATAAGGGCCACATACCCCGTCAAGTACCCCCTCTATGAATACAGCATCTTCACGAGTAGCATTCTGTTGCCCCCCATACTGTTGATATAACTCAAACTTGTCTTCCACATATTTTTCAAATGGCTCATTTGGACGCTGTTTTCGGTTTGCATATAATGAGTACAAGTTAGTACCTGGCCCCAAAGCCACTGTTACAGCTTGTCGGAAATTCCGCACTGCAGTCTCCATATCAGCTGAGGAGGCAAAAATAGCAGTTGCCCATGCAGAGTTATTAAAGCCACCAGCAATTCTACTCCAGGCTGTGCCAGGACATTTTGCTTTTACCATGGTGAAAACATCAAAAGCATGTAGGCCTCCCACTACCATCCACTCCTGCACCTTTTCCCAGAAGGGTAGGTTTGGGTTATTAAGCTGCAAAGATGGCAATTCTTTTAACATGCTCCGCAAGTCAGATGGACTCATAGGAGTGTGCTCTAGGCGACTAACAGTAGCAGGGTCCCCTTCCCCTTGATTAGGATTTGGGACAGTGTGCACTCTCACTGGAGCCATAAAACCAGACTGATATCCCCACATTCCACATGTAGGGTCCAAAGGTGCTGAGGGACAAGGTCTCTTTTCCTGCAAGGCTGTTTCTTTATAGTTTTTTGCTTCTGTTTGCAGTTTTTCTACCTCTGCTTCTAACTCTCCTACCCTTCCTTTTAGCATAGCACACTTTCTAACCAGCTGTTCATAATCAATAATTGAACACATACCAGCCATTTTGTCCTTCTCTTTACTGTCTTTTAACCCCATACACCAACAGGCAACGTAATATGGATGTTTAGTTGGGTAATCATCATATGTTGGATATCCTTGTTTCAATGCCTTGTCATACTGAGACAGGGCAGATTTTATATCCAGCAACCTCACATCTACACTGAGGATGTCATCTTCCTCTGATAAATATTGTGGTTTATGCACAAAATCAGTGTTGCCCACCTGTAATGGGGGGTGGTTATCCTTCTTTATTTCAGTCATACGGCCAAAATATCTCAACAAGAAAACTAATAAACTTACTGCTACAATAGTTATAAAAGCACTAATTAAACACTCTTCATATTGTGGATCACTATATCCCTTCATCTTTCCTTTTTTTTAACCTAAATATCCTCCAATCTCAAAATCTTTAAATACAATTCTGTTTACAGACTAATAACAATTTTCAATTAGGAGATCTGGGCCAGCCAACACATTAACTAGAGGTACTTATGGCTATACCTGCCCCTACACTAACTGTTGGTCCTTATGGCCTCTTTGATTTCCCACTTCAACAACACTTAGTCAGAGGAACTTACAGCTTAACCCGCTCCCACACTAAGTACAGTATCTTAAGACTGCAACCAAAATGTTTCAAAACTGCAACAAACCCCTTAAATTCCCCAACACCCAGATTCACTTACTACAAAAGGTATGAGAGTCACCAGTCAGGTCAGGGACACAGAACCAAATGAAAAATGAACAAGATCACCCTCTAATTTGATTGTAGGTCTTGATCCTGAAGGATATTTCTCACCCTGCTCGCTGCGCCAAGAAACTGTTGGGATTTTGTGGTTCCCAGAGAGTCAGGTGCTGGGCAGAATCAAGGGTCTTCGATACTTCAATTCAATTCAACAAGACTTTATTCAATGTGCACAAAGGGAGAGCCCTGGTACTAAAATTAGCCAGAGCCCTCGAGCAAGGAGCCCCCCCTTGCTGTTTTATAGCACAGGTTACATAACACAAACTTCTAAACCAATCATATTCAACCTTTCCATATATGGCTTTGTTTGTCACATGCTTGTACTTCTCAACTCCACATGTTGAGTTCACCCCTCTCCCCTTGGCCTTTTCTAGACTGTTCCTAGGGTGGTGAGCCACAGCATGCTTCTTTATGCATACCTACTTTCCAAACCACATTTTGATTAAAATGAACACATGCATACCCTTCAGCTGGAAGGGAATTTTTCTAATGTCCATCCTAAACCTCCTTGTTGCAGTTTTAGCCCATTGCTTCTCGTCCTATCCAAAGAGGCCAAGGAGAACAATTTTTCTCCCTCCTCTTTGTCACACAATTTTAGTTATTTGAAAGCTGCTATCATGTCCTCTCTAGTTCTTCTCTTTTACTAACCATATAAACCCAATTCTTCCATGTTTTCTAGTCCTTTAATTCTTTTGATGCTGTTATCTGGATTCAATTAATCCATATCTTTCTTGAAATGTGGTACCCAGAACTGGTTACAATCCTCCAACTGAGGCCCAACCAGTGCAGAGTAGAACAGGAGAATGACTTCCCGTGTCTTGCTCACAACCTCCTGTTAATGCAGCCCAGAATGATGTTTGCTTTTTTTGCTACAGTGTCACACTTGATCCATGTTAACTTGTTGTCCACTCTGACCCCTAAATCCCTTTCTTCAGCACTTCCTAAGTGGAGCACTTTGCACTTGTCCTCTTTAAACTTCATCCTGTTTCCCTCAGACCATTCCTCCAGTTTGTCCAGATCATTTGGAATTATGACACTATCCTTCAAAATGCTTGCAACCCCTCCCTGCTTGGTAACTTTTGCAAACTTAAAGAGCATGCTATGCTAATATCTAAATCAGTGATGAAAATATTGAACAGAACTGGACCTAAAACTAAATCCTCCACAACACCATTTGTTATGCCCTTCCAGCATGACTGTGAACCATTAATAACTACTCTTGAGAATTGTTATCTGGCCAGTTATGCACCTACCTTATAGTAGTTTTATTTCCCTACCTTATGGATAAGGTCATGTGGACCATATCAAATGCTATGTATACCACATGTATACCAAATATATACATACTAAAGTCTATGTATACCACATGCACCTCTTTTCCTTTATGAACAGGACTTGTCCTATCAAAGAAAACTATTAGAGTGCTTTGACATGATATGTTCTTTACAAATTCATGCTGGCTGTTACCCATCACTTTATTATCTTCCAGATGTTTGCAGAGGAATTCCTTAATTATTTGCTCCATTATCTTTCTTGACAGAAGTTAAGATGCTAGATTTCCCCATTCCAATCTTCTGGGATCACTTCCAGATTTAGGCAGATCTGAAGAAGAAAGGTCAGATCCCCAAAAGCTCTTTAGACATTTCCTGGTCAACATAAATGTGGGTGCAGGAATAAAGGGGGGTCTCAGCGCTGGATCTGGCCTATGGGGAGCTGAAGGCAAGATCCAGGCATAAGAGCCTGCCTTCATAATTCTCTGCAGAAACCCCCGCTTGGAATCTGCTGCCAGGAAAATACGGCTTTAAAATGCACCATATAAGGAAACAATAGGCAGGGACCAGGAAAAGGTAGCCTCTCCATATTAGGAAGTAAAGAGGTAGGGTCCACTTGGATCAATCTAATACAGCAAAGGGACAGTCCACCTGGCCTGATCTAATAGGGCGAGGGGATAATCTTCACCTTATTAGGAAACAAAAGGATGATTCGGAAGGAAAGGGATAGGGCAGGTACCCAGGGGAGGGGAGGGATTAAAGATGCTGTAACCATAACTCAAGGCTCACTTCGTTGGTCGCGAAGGGAAGGGGAACGAGAGGTCTGGATGCTGTAACCAAATAAATCGCCTCTTACCATTCCACCCGGCTTCGTCCATCATTTGGCCCTGCAGCAACAAACTTGAAAAAGGCAAACTGAAAATGTCTTCTTATACCCAAGACTTATCTAATAATATTCCCTTTGGATCTCAGAACTAACAGAAAACAATCCTAGAAGAAACCATTCGTTTGCTCCGTTAACCTCTGGCAAGCGGTACATAAACATAGACAACTACAGTTCTTATCTTCTTCCTGTTAACTATATAGGTCTACATTTCAAAGCTCCAGTCTCTCAACCATGAAATGGCCATCCTTACCAGTTAGGGTGCACCTAAACTGCTGGTTTTTTTGGGAAAAAAAGGCCATTTTTCCCAAAAAACTTCACTTACATCCACACTGCTATAGCATTCTTTCAAAAGAAAATCGAAAGACCGCAGGGATTTTTCTGACATTGGTAAGCCTCATTCTACAAGGAAGAACACCTTTTCCAAAAGAGCTCTGTTGGAAAAAGGCATGTGTGAATGGGAAGAGGGAGTTTTTTCGAAAGAAGAGGAGAGAGGAAAAAGCACAAGTGCCCTGGTGGCCACTCTGTCCATAGTAATCACAGCTTAAACGCAAGATAGCATCCATTCTGTGTGGATGCTATCTTTCGAAAAAATCATCTGCTCTTTTGATGCGCTTTGGCAATGTGGACACTCTCTTTTGGAAGAAGTTTTTTCAGAAGATCTCTTCAGAAAAAGCTTCTTTCCAAAGAAGCCTGCGGCCTAGACGTACCCTTGGAGACTTTTCTAATCATTGTTAAAGACTGAATGTGGGTCAATGAGTTTGCCAGTTGCTTAACCCACTCTGGTCATGTGTCTCACAACCTTTTTTCCAGGCCGGGATCTGTTGGCTTTAATGAACACATGCCCCAAAAGAGGGACACTGGAAAAGAAGTGTGGTCTAGGGTGCAGCTCTGGGAAGGATGAGCTGGAGCAACTGAAGAGTGCGCAAGAGCTGATCTGAGACTAGTCTGAGGTTCTTGGTGCTTGGTGTACAGGTCTCCACTCACAGAAGGAAGCCCTGAGTGTTGTTCAGTGTGGGGGGCCCACTCACTGCTGCCAGGTGGGTTTCCAGCCACAGGTGGTTGAGCAAGGCTGTGACATCACACCTGGAGAGCTACATAGACGTTGGAAAACTGTGATTCGCTAGGGAGTGAGGGTCAGGAGATGCCCACAAGACGTTCTTTTCACCCAAATGTGCCTCCTCTGCTCTGTGTGTTTCTGACAGCTCTCTCTCATGCTGTACTGCTGTGATAAGCTGCCAAGCGCTCCAGCGTACACCGTTACTGGCACAACAGTCCGCTAAGGGAGACCTCCAGTTGCGGTTACACGTGGTATCTCTGACCACCCCCTCAATAGGAAGGTCCCAGCTAGGGCAACCCTCAGTTCCTGAGACAGGCCCTCCCTCTGGAGTGAAAACCCAAAATTGTTACTATCTTGTGCTACACAGACCTTGTACAGTGTAAACTCTAGAATGTGTCCCCGCCCTTAACGTGGAGAGGAATATGCAACATCCAAATCACTGGTTTACATAAAGCAAAATAAAGTTTATTTATTTTAAAAGATCAGGCAGCCCCTACCTATGGGACAAGGTGAACTGTGTTTGTTTAGGCTGCACCCCAGTTTGGTTCATGATTCCAGGAGTCCTCTTGTGTGCAGAGTGAAGAACCATGGACAAAGCCACTCCCTGTCTTGTACAGCTTTTGCATGTGGTAGGAACACTTCATTGCAAAGCTTGGTTCCCACGTTAGTCGGTGGGAAAACACCAAGATTCCACCATGTTGGAGACAACTGACTTTTATCTAGAGTTCAGGGCTCCTCCCTCTGCTCCCCATTTTTAGGGAGTTTCCATTTGTTCTAGTCCCACCCCTCTGCAGAGACACTGGGAAAGATGGGCTTGTAGGTAGCATTCAGTTATTCCTTTCTTCCACCTTCAATGGCCAGCTTTGAGATAGACACCTTCATTCCAGCCTCCTGCCACTGAGCCCAAGTGGAGAGTTCCGTAAGACATAAGGATGCAGTTGAATATGAGATAATATGATTTCCACCCATCTGGGTTTTACCTCAACAGGGCAATTTTTAGCTTCTGTGTCTGGGTGCCGTTTAGAGTTGCCTGGTCCCCTGGAACGCCCAGTTGAAAAGGGGACCTGGCAGTGCATGGTAGACCCTGTTCATCCTGGGATTCTCTCCTGTCCATAAGAACAAGGCAGGATCCTTGTCAGGCTGCAGCAGCTTCTGTCTCAGCCCTGAGCAGAGGGGCCATTTAGTGGCATCAAGGGGGCTGTAGACCCTGGAATTTCATACCTGAGCCTGCTCCCAGTGCAAGTCCTAGACACAGATTCCTCTTACCTGCAACACAGGCCAGGGGTCTCCATGGGTGCTCAAGGGGACCCGACCATCACTGTGACTGCATGGAGAGAGGCCCAGGGGCTGTCACTGGCCCAGGAGGAAGGTTGATGATGCTAGGGACAGCCCCCTATCTTGCTCCTTAGAGTTGGAGACAGGTCCTTCAATCAGGTCATAGATCCAGTCTATGTGGTGAGCCTGCCCCATGGCAAGCTAATGGGAACTGGGTTGGGGGGTGTGATGACGCGTTGGGGTCCCCTGACTCCTGCACCCCCGTAATGGCACGAACAGACTCCACCAGCCCGTAGAATGGAGGGAGTTTATTCCTTCTCCAGGATACAGCACAGCACAGCACCGATGTAATCTGGTTACAGGGCAGGTCTAGGATGCCTCAGCCCCCCTTGAGATGGGGGAGACTGGGCCCCTAAATCCCAGCCCCTGGCTTAGGCTGGTTCCTCCATGATCCCAGACAGAAACTAAACTGTCTTCCAGCCCTGCCCCCCAGCCCAGGCAGCAATCCACCTTCCTTTGTCTCTCTCCCTTGGGGGTAGCTGGTCAGACAGGTTGAGAGACCCTCTTAGCATAATGACTCATCCTTCTGGGCTGTGGTACCGATGGCAGCCATTGGGGATTACCACAGAGCCAGCATAGGAACTAGCCAGATACCCCCACTACGTCACAGTTCTCCCCCCTCCAAGAGCGAACTGAGCAGGGTCACTCCGCTCGTGACCTAGGGAAGTTCGGGTCCTCTGCGTGGGAACCCGCCCTGGGGACATGGGTGCTCCCCTTGACTCGGGCCAGCCGCGGCAAGGCCCCACATGAACTGGCTTCCCTCTGTCCACTCGCTGCATCGCTCCAGGGCGACTGACACAGGCCTGTCCTCTGTGGTCGCACCCATCCTTCCGCTGGCCTTGATCTCTGGCCAGGGTCTCTAGGGCCGGGGCCATGAGCCCAGCGAGCCTTCTCTGGACAGCCAGGGCGGCCTCCACCCCCGACGCTCCATCCCGGGAGGTCTTCCCCTCCCATAACTCTCTCAGCAAGCCCAGAGGCTCCTCTATACAGGGTAGGGGCCCCTGAGCAGCTTTCCTCCCGTCTTGGGCCTTCCCGCCCCTCTGGCAGGAGTCGCAGGCCCGGCAGTACCGCTGCACGGCTGCAAATATTCCCGGCCAGTAGAAGTGTTGGAGCAGCCTCAGCCGGGTGCTCCGGATCCCCCGGTGGCCCGCAAAGGGGCGTTATGGGCCAAATACAGCAGCTTGAGGTGATACTTTTGGGGGCGACCAGCTGCGCTGGACCCCCATGCCCTCACCTTCCTGGGGAAGCCATTCCCGGAACAGGAATCCCGCTCCCACAGGAATCTCTCCTGGCCTCCTCTCCCCAGGGGCTGAACTGTACGGAGGCCAGCCTCGTCCCTCAGCCTCTGCAGGAGGTCTGCCTGCACCTCAGCCTGGAATTCAGCCACTGGGGCAGGGATCGGGACCTGTTCCCCACCTTTGCCTAGGTCCGGGGTCCCGCTTGGCTGGACCCCGTGTCCACTGATGGGACCCTGGGGACCCTGCCAGGAGTCCTTCCTGGATCCAGGTTGCCAGCCCCTCGCTGGCTCTGGCTCGGTGACTAGAGCCCGCTGGGATTCATGGGGCCACTCCTCCAGGTCATTCCCCATCAGCACCTCGGTGGGCAAGTGCGGGTGCACCCCACTTCCTTGAGACCTTCCTTGGCCCCCATTTCAGATGCACCCTGGCTACGGGCACCTTAAACGGGACCCGTCTATGCCCTTCAGGGTCAGCTGCGTGTGGGGTAGTATCCGGTCTGGGGCCACTATGTCAGATCGGGCCAGCGTCACCTCCGCCCCGTGTCCCAGAAACCCGTCACCTTCCTACCATCCACCTCCAGGGGTATGAGGCACTCGCTCCGCAGGCCGTCCTGCCCCACCCGGTACACGGAGAAATCCGCCTCCCGAGGTCAGACCTCCCAGGTGCACTGAGCATCCTTCCCCACTCTGAGCTGAGGTTTGCCTGCCAGCCCCTGCCTCTGGGGCAGCCTGCCCTTCCTCCAGCCCCAGCCAGTTAACCCTGGAAAGTCCCAGGTCATGGGACCTGGTGCACTGAGCCCTCTTGTGGCCTTTTGCCCACAGCGATGGCAAGTTAGGCTTTGGGCTGTCTCTGTCCAGGCCCTGGCTGGTTCTCTGGGGCACAGACGTCCTGTTCCTTGGGCTCGCCTCGTAGTTGACTCCCTCCGTCGCTCAGCCGAGATCCGGTCTCTGTGCGATTCCCTTTCTCTCCGGGACTCCCGTTCACACCCGGACCGGCTCTCCGTGAACTCATCTGCCAGTCTCCCGGCCTCCTGGGGGGTCTCTGGTCTTCGGTCCTTGAGCCACAGCCTCAGACTGGGTGTGCATGCTTCATAGAACTGCTCCATCATGAACAGCTTGAGCAGCCCCTCTGCAGTCTGGGCTCCGACTCCAGACACCCACTTGCGGCAGTATTGCGCCAGGCGGGAGGCCAGGTCCACATAGGTCTCCGTGGCTCCTTCTGCACCTCCCGGAACTTCTTCCTGTACATCTCGGGGGTCAGCCCGAACTTGTGCAGCAGGGCCTCCTTGACTCGGTTGTAATCCCCTGGCTGTAGGTCCTCCAGCTGATTGAGCACCCCGGCAGCCTCCTGGTTCAGTGCGGGGATGAGCTCCTGCAGCCAGTCAGCTGGGGGGACCCGTTGCAGTCCACAGGCCCTCTCAAAGGAGCTGAGGAACCCGTCTATGTCTCCCATGTCCTTCAATTGGGCCACCACGAGCTTCTCCAAGCGTCTGGCCGCCCTGGGCCCTTGGGGCCCGTCCGCACTCGGCGCAGCTGGGGCCCCGCCGCTTCTCCGCTCTGCCATGGCCAGCTCATGCTGCCACTGCTCTCTACGGTCCTGGACTTCCAATTCCTTCATCTGCAGCTGGATTTCTAGCCGCCGCAGCTCCACTGGGCTGGCCCCTGCCCTAGCCGGACTACGGCTTGCAGGGCTTCCCTGGGAGGCAGTCCGGTCTCTTCGGCGGCCTCCAGCGCTCCGCCCCTCTCCGAGCCTGACACGCTCCCAGTGGGGGTCTGGCTGCTCCCCACGGGGACAGGATCCCAGCCCTGTGGCTGGGCATTCTCTTCCAGCCAGGCAATCAGCTGGGCCTTGGTTGCGCTCCGCACAGGCAAGCCCCTCTCTCTGCACAGCTTCACCAGCTCTGCCTTCAGGAATTGGGTGTAGGCCATCTCCCCGCTGGTCCCCTCGGTGCAGACTCACCAGTCTAGTGCTGCTGCGCCCCACGATTCTCAGGAACCGCTTCGCTCTGTTTCCAGCACGCCTGGTTCCATGGCTCTTGCTTCTACTGCACCTTGTCGCTCGCCGCTGGATGCTCCATCCACGGGGTGCAGTGAATCCCACTTCTGACACCAGTGTGATGACGCGTTGGGGTCCCCTGACTCCTGCACCCCCGTAATGGCACGAACAGACTCCACCAGCCCGTAGAACGGAGGGAGTTTATTCCTTCTCCAGGATACAGCACAGCACAGCACAGCACCGATGTAATCTGGTTACAGGGCAGGTCTAGGATGCCTCAGCCCCCCTTGAGATGGGGGAGACTGGGCCCCTAAATCCCAGCCCCTGGCTTAGGCTGGTTCCTCCATGATCCCAGACAGAAACTAAACTGTCTTCCAGCCCTGCCCCCCAGCCCGGGCAGCAATCCACCTTCCTTTGTTTCTCTCCCTTGGGGGTAGCTGGTCAGACAGGTTGAGGGACCCTCTTAGCATAATGACTCATCCTTCTGGGCTGTGGTACCGATGGCAGCCATTGGGGATTACCACAGAGCCAGCATAGGAACTAGCCAGATACCCCCACTACGTCACAGGGGGCGGTTCCTGTGGGCAAGGGCAGTGCATGGACTGGTGCTAGCAACGGAGGGAGGAGCTGCCACAGTTCCCAAAGTTTGTTCTAAAGAAACTGCCACCCAAAGTCCTTACCCCTCCTGCTCTCCAACCCTTACTCTGAACTTCTCTCCTACAGCCTCACTCGTGTGCTGAGGAGCAGGAGAGTGACACCCCAAGATACTCAGGCATCTCCTGGCTCATCCACACAGCTGCAGGAGGTCCAGCGGCCACAGGACATCGCAGAATCCACACATTCTGTGATCTCTATGGCAAAACGGGAGCCTCAGTGATGAGCTCTGTTCAGCTCCTTGCTCCTGCCCGTAAGTAGAGGGGCTACACAACCAATCAACAGATGGACTCTTGTTAGAGTGGCCCGTCAGGGCAAGAGAGAGCCATATAAGTATAAAAAGGGCTGCTCATAAGAGCAGAGCTCAGTATCTCCCTAGAGCGCCAGAGAGGAGGACTGGGTTCTGGGAGCGTCTCTCAGATAGGCCAGTGCTGTTCATGGTTGTGGGCACGAGAGGGGAGCTGACTGGCTGATCGACTCGAAGCTCAGATCCAAGGGTGGACAGTGGGACTATTCATTTAGCCCCACCCCCTGCATTTTCTTTACTTCCAGTGATACTGGCTGAAGAAAGTCCAGTAGGGGTGGGTCTCTATGCCTGGAGGGTGAAAGGTTAAGCCTCAGCCTCTGAACCATGTGGTCTGGGGTTCAATTCTTTTCCCCCTCTTTTCTTGAGAGGTAATCAAGTCCACTCCCCTACACTCATGGCAGGACCAAGGACCATCTAGAATATTTGTCCAACAAGCCCTTGAAAATCTCCAGCGACAGAGATTCCACAACCGCACCGGGCAATTTATTCCAGTGTTTAACCACCCTGACATAAGAACATAAGAACATAAGAATGGCCGTACTGGGTCAGACCAAAGGTCCATCTAGCCCAGTATCCTGTCTGCCGACAGTGGCCAGCACCAGGTGCCCCAGAGAGGGTGGACCGAAGACAGTGATCAAGCGATTTGTCTCCTGCCATCCCTCTCCAGCCTCTGACAAAGAGGCCAAGGACACCATTTTATCCCCTGGCTAATAGCCTTTTATGGACCTAACCTCCATGAAATTATCTAGCTTCTCTTTAAACTCTATTATAGTCCTAGCCTTCACAGCCTCCTCTGGCAAGGAGTTCCACAGGCTGACTACACGCTGTGTGAAGAAGAACTTTCTTTTATTAGTTTTAAACCTGCTACCCATTAATTTCATTTGGTGTCCTCTAGTTCTTCTATTTAGGGAACTAATAAATAACTTTTCTTTATCCCCTCTCCACACCACTCATGATTTTATACACCTCTATCATATCCCCCCTCAGTCTCCTCTTTTCTAAACTGAAAAGTCCCAGTCGCTTTAACCTCTCCTCATATGGGACCCGTTCCAAACCCCTCATCATTTTAGTTGCCCTTTTCTGAACCCTTTCCAAGGCCAAAATATCTTTTTTGAGGTGAGGAGACCACATCTGTACACAGTATTCAAGATGTGGGCGTACCATAGTTTTATACAGGGGCAGTAAGATATTCTGGGTCTTATTTTCTATCCCTTTCTTAATAATTCCTAGCATCCTATTTGCCTTTTTGACCGCCGCTGCACACTGTGTGGAAGTTTTCAGAGAACTGTCCACGTTAACTCCAAGATCTCTTTCCTGATTTGTCGTAGCCATATTAGCCCCCATCATACTGTACGTATAGTTGCGGTTATTTTTCCCAATGTGCATTACTTTACACTTATCCACATTAAATTTCATTTGCCATTTTGTTGCCCAATCGCTCAGTTTGGTGAGATCTTCTTGGAGTCCCTCACAGTCTGCTTCTGTCTTGACTATCCTAAACAGTTTGGTATCATCTGCAAACTTTACCTCCTCAGTGCTTACCCCTTTCTCCAGATCATTTATGAATAAGTTGAACAGGATTGGTCCTAGGACTGACCCTTGGGGGACACCACTAGTTACCCCTCTCCATTCTGAAAATGTACCATTTATTCCTACCCTTTGTTTCCTGTCTTTTAACCAGTTCTCAATCCAAGAAAGGACCTTCCCTCTTATCCCATGGCCATGTAATTTACAAGAGCCTTTGGTGAGGGACCTTGTCAAAGGCTTTCTGAAAATCTAAGTATACAATATCTACTGGATCCCCCTTGTCCGCATGTTTGTTAACCCCTTCAAAGAACTCTAAGGCTGTGTCTACATTGGCACCCTTTTTCGGAAAAGGGATGCTAATGAGACCAGTCGCAATTGCAAATCCGCGGGGGATTTAAATATCCCCCGCGGTATTTGCATTTACCTGGCTGCCGCTTTTTTCCGGCTCGGGGCTTTGCCGGCAAAAAGCGCCAGTCTAGACGGGGATCTTGCGGAAAATAAACCCTTTTCCGCAAGATCTCTTATGCCTACTTGAAAGGCGACTGGTCACTGTCGGCGACTGGTCTCATTAGCATCCCTTTTCCGAAACAGGGTGCCAATGTAGATACAGCCTAATAGATTAGTAAGACAGGATTTCCCTTTACAGAAACCATGTTGACTTTTGTCCAACAAATTATGTTCTTCTACATGCTTCACAATTTTATTCTTTACTATTGTTTCGACTAATTTGTCCGGTACTGAAGTTAGACTTACCGGTCTGTAATTGCCCGGATCGCCTCTAGAGCTCTTTTTAAATATTGGTGTCACGTCGGCTACCTTCCAGTCATTAGGTACGGAAGCCGATTTAAGGGATAGGTTACAAACCACAGATAATAGTTCAGCAATTTCCCATTTGAGTTCTTTAGAACCCTTGGATGAATGCCATCCGGTCCCAGAGATTTGTTAACATTAAGTTTTTCTATTTGTTCCAAAACCTCCTCTACTGACACTTCAATCCAGGACAGTTCCTCAGATTCATTACCCACAAAGGACGGGTGCAGATTGGGAAATCTCCTCAACGTCCTCAGCCGTGAAGACTGAAGCAAAGAAATCATTTAGTTTCTCCGCAATGGCTTTATCGTCCTTGATTGCGCCTTTTATAGTTTGATTGTCTAGAGGACCCACAGGTTTTTTAGCAGGCTTCCTGCTTCTAATGGACTTAAAAAACATTTTGTTATTTCTTTTTGAGTTCTTGGCTAGCTGTTCCTCAAAATCTTTTTTTGCTTTTCTTATTACATTTTTACACTTGATTTGACAGTGTTTATGTTCCTTTCAATTTATCTCACTAGGCTTGGACTTCCACTTCTTAAAAGATGCCTTTTTGTCCCTCACTGCTTCTTTTACATGGTGGTTAAGCCACGGTGACTCTTTTTTAGGTCTCTTGCTATGTTTTTTCATTTGGGGTATACATTTAAGTTGGGCCTCTATTATGGTGTCTTTAAAAGTTTCCATGCAGCTTGCAGGATTTGGCTCTAGTCACTGTGCCTTTTAATTTCTGTTTAACTAACCTCCTCATTTTTGTGTAATTCCCTTTTGAAATTAAATGCCAGGATGCTGGACTGCTGAGGTGTTCTTCCCACCACAGGAATGTTGAATGTTATTATATTATGGTCACTATTCCCAAGCGGTCCTGTAACGGTTATTTCCTGACCTGATCCTGCGCTCCACTCAGGACTAAATCGAGAATTGCCTCCCCCCTTGTGGGTTCCTGCACCAGCTGCTCCAAGAAGCAGTCATTTAAGCCATTGAGAAATTTTATCTCGGCTTCTCTTCCTGAGGTGACATGTATCCAGTTAATATGGGGGTAATTAAAATCCCCATTATTATAGAGTTCTTTATTTTGGTAGCCTCTCTAATCTCCCTCAGCATTTCAATGTCAGTATCCCTGTCCTGGTCAGGTGGTCGGTAATATATCCCTACTGCTAATTTCTTATTTTTGGAGCATGGAATTACTATCCATAGCGATTCTATTGAACATGTTGATTCATATTTTTATTTCATTTGATTCTACATTATCTTTCACATACAGTGCCACTCCGCCACCCACCCGGCCTGCTCTATCCTTTCAATATATTTTATATCCCGCATGATTGTGTCCTACAGATTTTCCTCATTCCACCAGGTTTCAGTGATGCCTATTATGTCAATCTCCTCATTTAATACTAGGTACTCTAGTTCACCCATCTTATTAGTCAGACTCTAGCATTTGTGTAGAAGCACTTTAAAAATTTGCCACTGCTTATTTGTCTGCCCTTCCCTGATGCATTGGATTCCTTTGTATGTGGTTGTTTGTCTGCTCTGGCCCATGGTTTCCCTCTCCTCCTCCTCTCTTTCTGACTACAGCTTAGAGAATCTCTATCAATGGATTCTCCTCTAAGAGAAGTCTCCTCCCATTTACGTGCATCTCCGCACCAATCGGCTTTCCCCATCTCTTAGTTTAAAAACTGCTCTACGGCCTTTTAATGTTTAGTGCCAGCAGTCTGGTTCCACTGGTTTAGGTGGAGCCCATCCTTCCTGTATAGGCTCCCCCTCTCCCAAAAGTGTCCCCAGTTCCTAATAAATCCAAACCCCTCTTCCCTACACCATCATCTCATCCATGCATTGAGACTCTGAAGCTCTGCCTGCCTACCTGGCCCTGCGCGTGGAACTGGAATCATTTCCGAGAACGCCACCATAGAGGTCCTGGATTTCAGTCTCTTTCCTAGCAGCCTAAATTTGGCCTCCAGGACATCTCTCCTACCCTTCCCTACGTCATTGGTACCTACATGTACCACGACCACCGGCTCCTCCCCAGCACTACACAGAAGTCTATCTAGATGCCTCGAGAGATCCGCAACCTTCGCACCAGGCAGGCAAGTGACCATACGGTTCTCCCAGTCATCACAAACCCAACTATCTATGTTTCTAACGATCGAATCACCCACTACTAACACCTGCCTCTTCCGAACTGGCATTCCTCCCTCAGAGGTATCCTCAGTGCGAGAGGATACCGCAACATCCTCTGGGAGGAGGGTCCCAACTACGGGATGGTTTCCTTCTGCTCCCATTGAATGCTCTGTTCCCTTGAGACTTTCATCCTCCTTAAGAGCACTGGGGCTCTCAGACTGGAGGTGGGACAGTACTACAGTGTCCCGGAAAGTCTCATCAACATATCTCTACCTCCCTTAGCTCCTCCAGTTCAGCCACCCTGGCCTCCAAAGCCCGAACTCGGTCTCTGAGGGTCAGGAGCTCCTTGCAACGGGTGCACACATATGCCACCCGCCACAGGGCAGGTAATCATACATGTTACACTCGACGCAATAAACAGGATAGCCCCACTCTGCTGCTGGGCTTCTGTCTCCATTTTTCTAATGAATAAGTTTAAGTATAAACTGGGATTCTTTTTAAACCTCTGGAATATAGATTATTATAAGAGTTATGTTTTAAAGAAGGCCAGAAGTCACTAGTGCCCTCTAACCTCCCCCTCTAACTCCCTGTTAGCAGTTCCTGTTCGCAAGCTCCCTGGTCGCTGAGTCACAGGCTTATATAGCTCTGGTAGCCCCTCCCCCTGACTGAGGCTCAGCCAATTAACAGAGGCTTCTAGATTTCAAACCTTTTAGAAGCTCCTTCAAGCAAACAAACAAACCAACCAAACAGACAAACACAAGCTCAGCACACAGCAAATAACTCCCCCACACACAAACACACACTCCAGACAGCCACTTACCACAAGGGTCCCGTTTTTACTCCTCTTTTACCTGGAGAACTCCCTCTCCAAACTCCCTGTTAGCAGTTCCTGTTCGCAAGGACCAGTTCCTGTTCCTGTTCCTGACGGTTGGAGGTTTTGTGTAATATCCAACTGAAACCTCCCTAATTGCTATTTAATCACATTGCTTCTCCTCATAGCCTCGGCGCTTATGGAGAATAATCTTTTTGTCCTCTTCCTTGTAACAGCATTGAAGATACTTGAAAACTGGTATCATGTCTCCTCTCATTCTTCTCTTTTCCATACTAACCAAACCAAATGGTTTCAATCTTCCCTTAGAGGTCACGTTTTCTACACCATTAATCATTTTACTTGCTCTTTTCTTGACTTTCTCCCATTTGTCTACGTGTGGCGCCCAGGCCTGGAAAAGAATCCTCCAGCTGAGGCCAGATCTGTATGGAGAGGAGTAGAAGAATGACGTAGGATGTCTTGCTCACAACACCCCTGTTAATCCAGCCGGGAATGATGTGTCAGTCTTTTGTAACAGCGTCACACTGTTCACTCATAGGAAGCTTGTGGGTCACTGTGACCCCCAGAATCCTTTCTGCAGTCCCCCTCCCTAGACAGGCACTTCCCATTTTGTACGTGCGTAATAGATTGTTTTCCTCCTATGTGGAGTACTTGGGATTTGCCTTATTGAATCCTATTACCCTCAGACCATTTCTTCTTTAGTTCAGATCATTTTCAATTATGACCCTAGCCTCCAAAGCACCTGCAACTCCTCTTGGTATCAGCCTCACATTGTATAAGCGTGCTCTCTATGCATTGTCTCAATCATAATTGAACATATTGAAAATAATTAACTCCCAAACTGCTCCGTGTGGAACCCCACTTGTCATGTCCTTCCAACATGACTGTGCTGCTCTGTGCAAGCCACCGCACTCCAGGAGATGGCTAACCATGGCAATTGTAAGTGGAAACAGGCACCTCTCTCCAGCCCATCAGCCTGTCCCCTAGAGGTCCCAATCCATGGCAGCGAGGTGCTTAAGGAAAACATTCAGGCTTTGGGGGCCAGAGGAGCTAAGGAAGCCGGAGAGATTCATAGATGGGTCTTCCCAGGCAGAGTAGAATGGTCCCATCTCTGGTCTGACGGCCTCTGTGTTGTTCCAGAGAATGAAAGTTTCGGGAAAAGAGAAGATCAAACGAGAGCAGTTGGGTTCCTCCTCCCAGATGATGTCATGATACCCTCTAGTATTGAGGATACCTCTCTGGAAGAGTGACAGGCAATACGTACGGGGGGATCCGATCATTGCCAACATGGATAGCTCGGTTTGCAATGGCCAGGAGAACTGTGGGGTGACTATGCCGCATGGTGGGAACATAAGAACATAAGAATGGCCAGACTGTGTCAGACTAAAGGTCCACCTAGCCCAGTGCCCTCTCTGCCCACAGTGGCCAGCTCCCCTGAGACATCCGGACAGACTTACACGTAGCGCAGAGGAGGAGCAGGAGGTCATGGCACATGTCGCTACAAGGGCAGGATCCTGCAGAGGTGGTCAACTTAAGGGTGCTGCCAGTGAATCACGAAGAACACGTTTCTAAGGACGAGGGGACCAATTTCCATGAGTGGGACCAAGGCGTCCATGGTAGGTCAGAACAGCTGCTCTCAGCACAGACACAGACCAAAGTAGGAAAAGGCCTGAGGACAGCACGTAAGAGGGGCTCTCATGAGATTGGTACCCCAGTACCACTCTGTATCCATAGACACTGGTGATGTGATAAAGAACTGAACAAGTGGGAGTCAAATCCCCACACTGTGGACCCCCACAACAATCCCACACTATCGTTTTGTGCTCCCCAACCTAAACATCTAGGTCCTGAGAGAAGAACACCCAGGGGCCTCCTACAATATTGGACTTTTATTGAGACCAAGGCTCGTGGGCGGCACAGAGCAGTATGTCCCGAGCAGACCAAAATCAATGGACATATCCAAACCCACATGAAAGAGAACAGATCTCTCCCATTGACCTGGAGTTAAGTAAGGGCAGGAAAATAGAACACAGGGGTAACTCTAAAACACCAGAGGGAGAACATCCTCGAGGTCTCTTGGGGGGCACTGACTCCTAACCTTGGAGAAGGCCCTGGGCTTGTTTGTGCTTTCATTCATATTGACATGGACTGTAGAGAGAATGGGATGTGAGATACTAAATGTAGAATGTGTTTTTACCAATTGCTGATTTTTATAGACCATGCTGTTGGAATAGGACAGTAATACGGAGCCTGGATGTGCTGGCTGCAGAATTGTATCCAACTGGGAGTAAAGCAACTCTGAGGAAGCTAGAGAAGCAGCCCAAGTAGCTGGAGGCAGAGCAGCGCAGCACCGGGGATGGGCTGGGTTGTAGGAGTCTCAAGCCGGCTGTTTGTGATGCCCCATGACCACAGGGCAGGGAGACGTGTTCTCCTTTCTCCTCCCCGTTTTCCCTTCACTTTCGTGTTGCTCTTTCCTCCAGTGAATTCGCTTTGTCCTGCATGGGAGGGGTAGTGGGGGAGAGAAGTCTCCAGAGAGGGCTCCCGAGTCACGATGCCCTTGTCCTAATTGACCAGGCCCAGGGTTGAGCCCCACAGGAACCCTGGGCCCAGCCTTGTTGGGGGGATGAGGATCCTGCCACAGAGCACAGTGGAAGGGGAGCCCTCTAGACCATCCAGGCTGCTGGGTAAATGGATGGGGAGCAGGGTCTCTGAGCCTCTGGAAAACCAGATCCATCCAGTTCCCATATGCTCTGGGAAAGCTCCCCACAAAAGGCAGATTGGTCCCCGGCTCCATTTCCTCAGCATCCTTCCAGGGACTCGCTTCCCAGTTCCAAGGGGAAGCTTTGTCCAGGAAAGGTTTTGCTCGTTTGTGGTACGCAAAGCTCCTCACATTGCTTCAATACCGTGTGACCACCTGCCCCTGGGCCAGAGTGAGGCTCTGTCCGTCCCACGCCCCCAAGAGCTGCACGAGTGGGAGACACTCTCCTTCTGTCGTAATTAACACACCTCCAACCCGCCTCTCCTGCTGCCATTGCACCGCCCACATGGGCCCTTTGCTTGGTCCTGGGGGTGTTTTTCCCACACCCAACAGACAACAGTTTGTTAACAACATGGGGGTGCAGGCAAAGTCTGCATTGCATGCTGGGCAAGCCAGCCACGGCCTCCAGTCCTGCACTGTTTAAGATGGCAATTTTCTAACGGTCTCTCCCACGAAACCCGGCTGCTTCCAGGCTCAAATCTCTTTCTCACAAAACCCAGCCTCAGACCTCACTCAAAATTTCTGCTCAGAGTCAGCTGCATTACGCGAGAGTCCCCCCGCCCTCCATTGGAGGCTCTCGGTTGTCCAGTCTTCGAGAAGGCACCACCTTTGCCTCACCACAGACCCCTTTTCTCTGCCCCATTCTCTGGTCTCCCCCTGGCCCCAGAGGTTGTCCTGGGAGTTTGTAGGAAGGAGGCCCAGGATGGATGGGAAGGTCTCTGGGTGGGAGGGGAAGTGAAGTCCCGGAGTTCACCCCTCCCAGGGGCGGGGAGCTCCTACACTCCAGCTCCTTCTGAGACCCTCAGAGTCACTGTGAAAATCTGCTCCGGCTCCCTCTTCCAGCCTTTCCTCCGCCTCCCATGCAAGGAACAGGCCCTGCCTGAGCGGGAGTTGATTGCCCTCTTAGCGTGAGGGAGGGACCAATGTTACAGCTGGGAAGTCAGGACTCCTGGGTTCTGTCTCTCCTCCTCCCATTCAGCCCCTGTGTGACCTTGGGCAACTGAAGCCTCCCAGTGCCTCAGTTTTCCTATCTGTATATTGCCAGTGTGTTGCTAGTGACGTTCCTTTGCCGGGGGTTTAGAAGACCCTCCCGTGAAAGGCACGGCACAGGGAGATGATAGTTAGTGGTCTTGGATGTCGCACTGGCAGCCCCATGAGCCTGCAGAAAGTTTTCAAGTTTCCCCTCAGTGACCTGTCTCCAGACCTGTCTTAGCTCTGTCCCTCCCGGCCCTTTACAGGGCGTCAAGCCCTAGGAGGAGCTCGATCGTATCTGCAGTTTTCTTCCTAATTAACCCCAAATGTAAATCTACACAAATACACAGAACAGCAAATTAACGTCTGGCTCAGCCCAGAGCCCAATGGATCTCACCTCCCCTTGGGAAGGCCCCTTAATTACTGTTTACTGCTCATGCTGGAAAAAAAGCCCAGCCAGACAGGCCGGTTTCCAGCCTTTTCTGCATCCAGAGGCCACTTCCCCCCAGAGGCCGAGTGACCCCCACTGGGACGGCCCAGAGCTGTGATATAACCAGTGCACACCCCTGTTCTGGCTCTCGGCGTGGAACATTGCTGCAGACGGTGGGCTGAGAGAGGTGCAGGATGTGGCTGCCTGAGATGGGTTCCCAGGGAAGACACGTCCCTCTCAGCACTCACAGGTACCAGCTCTGCCTGAGGGGCTCCCCAGCTCCACAACCCCAGTGCAACGTGGGCGTGACAGGATAGAGAGTCAGTCTGTGGTTCGTTCTTCTCTGCCGAGCTACCAAACATCCCCGGGAACCTCCCCCAGAGGTGAGATTTTTCTAGTACCACAGGCCATGGTACTTCTAGTACCAAATATTCCAAAATGTCCGTTTGTGCTGGGCGCTCAGGCTGGCTGGTTCCCTTCAGCCCTCAGGTGTCCTCATTTCAGTGCCACAGGGGAACCTTCAGGACATAAGATGTTAAGAGAGGCACAATACAAGGCCATTTCAGAGTCTGTGACCCAAACTTCCCTCAGGCCCCACTGAGGCAAAACTATCCTCGGAGCAAGAACTGAGAAAAAAGACCTCGTAAGCCAACTGTGGGAGAATGCGGAGAACCTGGCACCTCCTCCTCTTGCATGTGAGGTGCTGTTACTTCCCATCCATGTGCTGTGGTGCATGGAGGTGGTAGGGATCCTCACTGAACAGTTATAACAAATATTACAAAATGGGCAAGATGTCTACTCTTTGGCTGAAACAAACAGTTCAGCCAGAGACAGAGACGAGGCACTAAGCTGGGGGAGAGGAAGATACGCTGGAGGGCAGGGACATGGTCCAGAGTGACCTGGACAGATTAGAGGATTGGGCTAAAAGAAATCTGCTGAGGTTCAACAAGGACAAGTGCAGAGCCCTGCTCCTCGGAGGGAAGAATCCCAAGCATTGTTACAGGCTGGGGACCAAATGGCTAAGTAGCAGTTCAGCAGAAAAGGACCTGGGGATTCCAGTGGATGAGAAGCTGGATATGAGTAAACAGTGTGCCCTGGTAGCCAAGAAGGCGAATGGCATATTAGTTTGCATTAGGAGGAGCATTGCCAGCAGATCCAGAGAAGTGATTATTCCCCTTTTTTCAGCTCTGGTGAGGCCACATCTGGAGTATTGTGTCCAGTTCTGGGCCCCCTATTATAGAAAGGATGTGGACGCAGTGGAGAGGGTCCAGCAGAGGGTGACCAAACTGATTAGGGGGCTGGAGCATATGACCTATGAGAGACTGAGGGATTTGGGTTTGTTTAGTCTACAGAAGAGAAGAGTGAGGGGGGATTTGAGTGCAGCCTTCAACTTCCTGAAGGGAGGTTCCAAAGAGGCTGGAGAGAGGCTGTTCTCAGTAGTGACGGATGGCAGAACAAGGAGCAATGGTCTCAAGTTACAGTGGGGGAGGTCTAGGTTGGACATTAGGAAAAACTATTTCCCTAGGTGGGTGGTGAAGCACTGGAATGGGTTGCCTCGGGCGGGGGTGGAATCTCCATCTCTAGAGGTTTTTAATTCTTGGCTTGACACAGCCCTGGCTGGGATGATTGAGTTGGGGTTGGTCCTGCCTTGGGCAGGGGGCTGGACTTGATGGCTCCTGAGGTCTCTTCCAGCTCTGTCATGCTATGGTTCTATGGAAAATTACAGTCTAAACATAAAAGTTTGGCAAACCAATAAGCAACTGTAAATGAGCTGTCCTCACAGACAGGTCAGAGGGGGAGCTGAGTGAGTCTGTAACAGGAAAAGCTTAAAAAACAACAAATAGTCTCACAGCACCTTAAAGACTAACAAACCATGGAGATGGGATCATGAGCTTTCATGGGCGAACCCCACTTCTTCAGACAGGAGGTTGGCTGCCGTCAGTAAAGTCTGTTCCTCCAGCGACCCTCAATGGCCAATCCATTTGTTAATCCCATTCCCCTTAGCTCTTTGCTCTTCTTGTGTCTGTGGCACGAAGTTCCTCGGACCAGTGAGAGATCAGGCCAACTGTTGTCTGTTCACCATGTTATATGTTCTTGCCTCCACATAATTGGAGAATGTTCCCTCGTTGGCGTGTGGTGAGACACAGGGAATATTAAAGACAGATTCTATTTTCGATATTGATGGATTCATGGGCTTGAAGGAGAAAAGGGGACATTAGATCATGCAATCGGACCCCCTGCAGTACACCCACCATTGATTTTAGCCAGGTACCCCTGTAATGAGCTCTGTGACTGGACACAGCTCTTCAGCCGAGGGCTACCCAGTGTGACCCAGAGCTGTCCTGTCTCCTCCTGTGATCTCCATACCCGGCCGCTGTTAATTCAACCCTAAACTGCGTTTTCTTTTTCTGTCCATCAGTGAAAAGTCCTCCCTCCTGAGAGGTGCAGCTGTAGCGAGTTCTCCCTGGACAGGCAGCATGAGGTTAATGGAAGAATCCTTTCACCCCGCTTAGCCGCCGTCTCTGGGGGGGTGGCCTACCCACGCTGAGGGGAGCCCTGCAGTCAGTGTCAGTTGTATTTACGCTGTAGAGCTACAGCCGAGCTGCTGTACCTCTCTTGTCTAGTCGAGGCTTCAGGCAGACGCATCCCATCTGGGCCTGCAGAGATGGGGAGCTGAAGCATCCCCCATTGGTGTGTGTCTCAGTGGCTACTCACCCTCAAGGCTAAACCTTTGGCCCTTATTTCCCTCAGGAATGTGTCCGACTTCAGCTTTCGGTCCACGGGCCTCACTCAGCTTTTCCCGTGAGGGCCCCTGAGTCTCTCCCAGTGAAATTCTCGGCTTGGCCATCAGTTAAGTGTCTCTCAGCCAAGCATTGTCTTCCACCTCCGATCGATTGTGTGGCTCATTCCTGTAGCTGCCCAATATTTCAATATCGTTTGTGAAACATGGCGCCCAAGCCTGGACGCTGGACATTGTCCGTTCCTCCAGTGTCGTGTGCAGAGACAAATGGTTGTGGGGAGCAGGGCTCATGCCAACACAATGTTTCCATAGAGTCAAATCCATCGTTACTGTCCCAGAACCAGGGCAGCATGTCCCACCTCACACGAGGGCTCTTTATGAGGCCAGGCTGGGACCCTGAGGTGAACACTCTGCCAATATTTGGCACGTCTGACAATTTTGCGCCCAGGTTTTTTATTTTCTTCCAGGTTGTTCATGAACATATCAAAGTTCCTCAGGCTTCGAGGTGACCCCTCCAGATCCCCACTGGAAACATCCCCATTGGCCGATCTGTCAAGAAGCAAAGTCTGAGTCTGTTTTACATTTCTTATGGCTGTTGTGTAGGGTTCATGTTTAACACATCTAGCTCCCAGTACTAAATCACATGCCTCAGTGAAATCAAAGTTGATTGCAGCTGAGCGGTTTCCTGATCAACGACATGTGTGCTTTCCTTCAAGGAAGAAATCAGATTGATTTGACAAGACAGGGTCTCAAAAAACCCTGTGGTTGCCTGGCATTAATTATAATCCTAGAAATTCATTTTAAACTGATTCCATAACAACATTTCCATTCTTTCCTAACCTTTGGGAAACTTTTTGAAAATTCTATTTTTACAGACTTGATGTTTATCCCAGTATTGTTCCTCCCCCCACCCTGCCTTTTTTGTTTTGTCTCTGCTGTTTCCTGACTGCCTCCTCTTGTTCCAAGTGGGCTGTGGATTGAATTGTCCATTCGTGACTCCTGTTCATAACTCTAAATTCTCCTGCAGACGTGGTTTAATAGCCCCTTTGGATGCTGATGGGCCGAAAATATTTCCTCACCTCATATGCTAGTGTAACCGCCATCGGGCAGATTTGAACCTCGGACCTCTGAAGCCAAATATAGGAGCCTCTACCCTCTGAGCTAAAAGCCAGCTGGCTCCCAGCCTACGGTGTAGAGATCGCTTGCTCTTAACTCTTCCTGTGGTATAGGTACCACTTGCATTGCTCACTAACCACATTAGGACTGTGGGTTACACTAGTTGTGTCTCATACTGCTTCATTCCCTCGCAACACAAAGCTATAGATTGATCACATCTAGGTTTTCAGCAACATTTACAACTTCTCTTTCTCTGGCTAAACTTCTCCTAGGATTTGTTTTCTTCTTAATATAGTTCCTAGCCCGCTTGGTGTGATACGTGGCTCTGCCAAGGGTGTTTCCCTGTTCTCTTTAATGTCCCTTATGATAACATCCCCTTTCTATTGCTTGCGATCAATATTTCCCTTTCCTCTGTTATGTGTTGCTTTCCTGCTCCCCACCCCCTACCATTCGCTGCCTTCCATTTCCCACTGACCTGCCAAAGTTATTCACTTTGCTTCACTGAGGAATCATGAATTGGAGCCGACTCAGAAATTCCCATAAAGAAATCCCAGTGTCCATTCCCATTCTTCTGTCTCAATCCGGGGTTGGGGATCTAAGGCCCAGAGGCCAGATGTGGTCCCCAGCTTGCCTGGATCTGGCCCCCGGGGCTCAGGGCTTCTCCCCACAGCCTTGGGGAGACCGCACTGACTCTCCAGCCTTCACTGCCTCCAGCCCGAATGATTTTTCTATGGCCAGCAGCCCCCGACCCAAAGAAGGTTCTTCACCCCCGGTCTAAAGGTTTCCTCTCAATCTCTTTTACTCTCCATTGGTGCAGCGTTGGGGAGCTGGCATTGCTAGAGCACCGTCTATTGCAAAGGGGAGGCACTGCAAGGGTTTGGAAAGTGGCCAAGGGCCGCACTCTTCCATGGTACGAATGGAGGAGGTGTGGGGGTCTGGGATGGGGGTTGGGTGCAGAAGGGAGCTTGGGGTAAGGGAGGGAGTTTGGGTGCAGGAGGCAGTTGCAACCTGGGGCACTGGACTGAGGTGCAGGGGGTTGGACTGTGACCTAGGGCAGGGAGTTGGGGTGCAGGATGGGATGCAGGGATTTGGGTTGTGATCTAGGGCAGGAGGAGCCTGTAATCTGGGACAGGGGTTGGGGAGCCGGATCTGGGAGGGGATATGGGTTCAGGAGGGTGGGGTAGAGCATTTGGGTATGTGGAGTAGGGGGCAGTAGCAGGGGGCAGAGGGTTGGGGAAGGGAGGGGCTGGGGTGCAGGAGGCAGAGTCTGGCCAGGAGATTTATCAGCGAGCAGCCCGTTCTGGGATCAGCCTGCCTACCTGCCCCGCCCCTGCACTGGCTGCAGCTATCTGCTTTGGAGCCCCTTGTGCTTCCTGGCTGCCTGTTATGTAAACAGGAGCTCCCATTGGCCAGTTTGTGGCCAGAAACCGGCCAGTGGGAATGTGCTGAGGATGGGAGCAGCCCCAAAGGTTTCCCCCAACCCCTGCGGGCTCACAGTTTTGAAAGAAAACCCGCCCTGCAGCCATGTTTCTAAGGGGTGTGCGAGTGGGACGAGGCAAGCAGGGAGCCTGCTTTGGGCTCCCTACAGCATCCGCTGGCTGGATCTGCTGGGTTAGCCAGCTGGATCCGGCCCAGGCCTGGTTTACAGATATTGCATGGAGGGGGGGATTTTCTCTCTTTGTCCATTTGAATGGCGTAAGTTACATTATTGTTGTTTCCTCTGTCGTCTACATGTCCATTATATCTTCTTTCAACTCAACAGACCAGCGTTTTCAGGCTGTTCCCCTTTGGCAACCACCCCGACTCTCAGAGCCCGTCTCAGACACCCCTTTCTATCTGCTACACTCCCTAGGGAGAGACTAGATGACCAAACTGTGTATGTCCAGAGCGTGCTATTCGCCATCCCATTCCCTAGGCATCCAAAGGGTCCTTTGGTTTTGACCACTGCGTTGACAGAGCAGGTGGGTCCATGGAGCTGCTGTCAATGATGTCAGCCCTTCTCTTTGAGGTAGGCTCTAGCTGGGAAGTTTCCCTTGGAACGTCTCGGTAAAGTTGTTTTGATTATTTTCCACTCTCCGATGCTGAGCATGTTAGTTAATGGGGGGACTCTCCACAGCATGGACTCCACAGCTTGGGTTTATTGCATTGAGGAACAATGAAGGAGAACCACTAGGCAAACCCTTATTATCTGCTGGTGCATACAAGGGAGCTGGAATTACTGACACATGGAGCTCCCAGAAAATATGGTCTGGGCCTTAGTAACTTCAGCTGGTCATAATTCCTTTGTTTCATTAACAAAAATGTCAATTTCAGTGAGTGTGGAGTGACCAACCTGCTTCCCCAATGAGAACATTCTCCCATACTGCATGGAGTGTCTCATATTGACATTGTGTCTCCATCCAGGTATTTGCATTGCAACCATCACCTGGGGCACTGGGCACCTACCGGAAGAGAGGGGAATATAAGGTACTTGTAGGAGTCTCCATTCTGCTTCAACGTTGGAAGCCAGCTCCCGGACTCCATGTCAGATTCTAACACAACCAACTTCACCAACCCCTCCACCTTCATCCTGCAGGGCATCGCTGGCCTGGAGGCGGCCCATGGCTGGATCTCCATCCCCTTCTGTGTCATGTACATTGTGGCCATCTTGGGGAACATCACCATCCTGTACATTGTGAAGAGGGAGCCGAGCCTCCATGAGCCCATGTATTATTTCCTCTGCATGCTGGCCGTCACCGACCTGGTCCTGTGCACGTCCATTGTGCCCAAAACACTGAGCATCTTCTGGTACAATTCTAGGGAGATTGATTTTGGTGCTTGCTTCACCCAGATGTACCTTGTTCAGTGCTTTTTAGTGATAGATTCTGGGATGTTCGTGGCCATGGCTATTGATCGTTACGTGGCCATCTGCCATCCCTTGAGACATTCCACCATCCTGACGAATTCCATTGTAGCCAAAATGTGCCTGGCTGTGGTGCTGCGCGGCTTCATTATCATACTTCCCATTCCCATCATGGGGAGTCAGTGGCCATATTGCAAAAGCAACATCATCCCCCACACGTACTGCAAGCACTTTTCTGTGGTGTCCCTGGCCTGTGCCGACATCCGCCCCAGTAGTTACTACAGCATCTGTGAGACATTCTTTGTGCCCAGTGTGGATGGGTTTTTAATCGCTGTGTCCTACACGCAGATCCTCAGGGCCATCTTCCGACTGCCCACAAAGGATGCTCGGTTCAAGGCATTTGGGACCTGTGGGACTCATCTCTGTGCCCTCTCAGTCTTGTACATCCCAGATCTGTCTGTCTCCCTCATGCAAAGGATTGATTCTAATGTGCCCCTGCCTGTACTCATCCTCATGGCCAATGTGAAACTCCTGGTGCCCCCCACACTACACCCCATCATCTATGGAGTGAGGACAAAGCAAATCCGGGACAGGCTGTTGTGGATAGTTACTCAGAAAAGGGCCTAATGTTCACTCCAGGTGCTCAGACTCCCCGACTCTGCTCCGTGCTGAGCTGAGTGGTGACATGATGCTGAGCCCGCTTTCCTGAATTGGTTCCTGGACAGTCAGACAAATCCTGAGTCCTTTCATGACCTTACATTACAGGGTCAGCATGAGAAACTGGGGGGTCAGTCTAGGTACAAATCATTGAGTTGCCTTCTTTCGTATTGCTTGAAATTCTACCTCACCCTTTGGCAAAGCATTTCCACAGGCTGACTGTGAAGAAATACGTCATGCTGTTTGTCTGTAATCCTCTGCCTATCGATTGGGTGACCCCCGGTTGTGTTATAGGATGGAATAAATAATATTTCCTTTTCCCATTTTTACACAACCTTCCTGACTTCATAGACCATCTCATATCCTCCCAGTCATCTCTTTTCCAAGTGGAAATGACACAATCTTTTAATCTTGCCTTCTACAGGTGCTGTTCCATACCCCTAATTCTTTTCATTTCACTTTTCACTAACATTTCCAATCTATGATGCATATTCTTTGAGATGGGTCTACGAGATCTCTATGCATTGGTCCATACTGTGACACACTAAGGACAGCTGGCTCCAATAATTTGGTGGAGGTAAAACGTGCCGGGAGCTGAGTGAATGGTTTTCTATTTCTACAACCTAGCCCTTTTTATATCCACCAAGTCATCTCTTTTTCAGTCTGAATAGACACAGACTTTTTACTCTCTCCTTCTATAGAATCATAGAATCATAGAGCATGGAAGAAACCTCAGGAGGTCACCAAGTGCAGCCCCCTGCTCAAGGCAGGACCAATCCCAAGTAAATCAACCCAGCCAGGGCTTTGTCAAGCCAAGACTTAAAAAACGCTAGGCAAGGAGTTTCCACCACCTCTCTGGGGAATCGATCCCAGGGCTTCCCCACCCTCCTAAGGAAATAGTTTGTCCTAAAATCCAACCTAGATATCCCCCACTGCAACTTGAAACCATGCTCCTTGTTCTGCCATCCGTCACCACTGAGAACAGCCTCTCTCCTTCCTATTGGGAACCTCCCTTCAGGCAGTTGAAGGCTGCTATGAAATCCCCCCTCACTCTTCTCTTCTGCAGACTAAATTATCTCTGTAGAAATCTATGTTGTGCCCACATATTGCATAGAGACTGGGTCACCACATCTTCAAAAAAAAGTAGAGATGACAAGAGACAGAAAAGAGAAACCAAAAATATTAGGGGACTGGAACAGATGGCTTAAGATGAGATATTATTAAACCTGGGCCTTTTCAGCTTAGGAAAGGGAAGACCAATGGGAGTATGAGAGAGATCTAGGAAATGATCATGGGTTTTGAAAAAGTAAATGAGGAAGTGTCATTTACTCCTTCTCATAAGACACAAGCTAGGGATGGCCTCACAGAAATAATCAGCCAATGGTGTAAAACCAAACTAAAGGAATTATTCACATGACTCCACTTGCATAAAATGAGAGAGTAATCAGATGGGGACTTTTCATCCTGGAAAAGGGATGTCTAAAGGGGTCATGAGGGAGGTCAATGCAATCTTGATGAGTGGAGAAAGTTCATAAACATTTGTTCTGATATCATGTGGGCTAGGGCTCACCTAATGAAATAAATTATTCAGACAACATAAGGCCAACTTGTGGAAATCTTTGCCAGAGCATGCTCTATAGGTCAGTACTATCAAAGGGCTACAAAAAGGAATAGCTACATTCATGGAAGGGTCTGTCAATAGCGATTGGCAAGGACCGGGAAGGATGGGATGCCATACTCTGTTTGGGTATGTCTACACTACCCTAGTTCAAACAAGGGTGGCTAATGTAGTCATTCGAACTTGCAAATGAAGCCCGGGATTAAAATATCCCGGGCTTTATTTGCATGTTCCCGAGCGCCGCCATTTTTAAATGCCCGGTAGTTCAAACTCCCTGCCCACGGCTACACGCGTCACGGGCTAGGTAGTTCGAATTAAAGCTCCTAATTCGAACTACCATTACTCCTCGTTGCTGAAAATCTTGTTAAGCAAAGTTCTACCAAGGCCAAAGGATCAGACACATCATCTCACAGGTCAATGAATATTTCATGTCTTCTCCAAATACATGCTTATACCCAATTCCTACTATTTAAAGGTGATTTATTAAAAATGAAAAGAGAGAGAGAGAGAGAGAAGAGAGGGGATTATTGGTGAAAAGATCATACAGGCATGAATAGAGTTCTTAAGTTAGTTTCATAGCACAGATATTGGGCTTCAGAGGTGCGTAGAGTTCTTTCACAATTAGTGCAAAGATTATAGTCCCGTATCAAAATATTCAATATCAGGATGGTCCAATCTGTACCTGGATATCACAGTATTGTTACTCAAGCTTCCGCTGATGAATCATAGAATCATAGCTCTGGAAGGGACATCAAGAGGTCATCACGTCCTGCCCTCTGCCCTCTTGGCAGGACCAAGCACCATCTAGATCATCCCTGACAGGTTTCTGTCCAACCTGCTCTTATATATCTCCAGTGATGGAGATGCCAGAATTCCAAAGCAACTTATTCTAGTGTTTAACCACCCTGACAGATAGGAAGGTTTTTTTTTCTAATGTCGAACCCAAACGTCCCCTTCTGCAGGGTAACCCTTGCTTCTTGTCCTATCCAAAGAGGCCAAGGAGAACAATTTTTCTCCCTCCTCATTGTCACACCCTTTTAGTTACTTGAAAGCTGTCCTCTTTAATTCTTCTCTTTTCCAAACCAAATAAACCCAATTCTTTCATGTTTTCCAGTTCTTTAATCAGTGTGATGCTGTTATCTGGACTCTCTCCAATTTCTCCACAGCTTTCTTAAAATGTGGTGCCCAGAACTGGACACAATACTCCATCTGAAACCTAATAGGTGCAGAGTAAAGTAGAAGAATGACTTCTCGTGTCTTGCTCACAACACTCCTGTTAATGCATCCCAGAATCATGTTGGCTTTTTTTGCAACAGTGTCACACTGTTGACTCATATTTAGCTTATGTTTAACTTGTCATCCACTATGACCCCTAGATCTCTTTCTTCAGGACTCCTTCCTAGACAGTCACTTCCCATTATGTATGTGTGAAACAGATTGTTCCTTCCTAAGTGGAGCACTTTGCACTTCTCCTTATTAAACTTCATCCTATATACTTCAGACCATTTCTCCAGTTTCTCCAGATCATTTTGAATTATGACCCTATCCTCCAAAGTAGTTGCAACCCCTCCCAGCTTGGTATCATCTGCAAACTTAATAAGCGTACTCTCTATGCTGATATCTAAATAGTTGATGATGATATTGAACAGAACCGGTCCCAGAACAGACCCCTGTAGAACCCCACTTGTTATACCTTTCCAGCAGAACCATTAATAACTACTTTCTGAGAACAGTTATCCAGTCAGTTATGCACCCATCTTATAGTAGCCCCATCTACGTTTTATTTGCCTAGTTTATTGATAAGAATATCATGCGAGACCGTATCAAATGCCTTACTAAGGTCTAGGTATACCATGTCCACCGCTTCTCCCTTAGGGTATGTCTAGACTACAGACTTTTGTCGACAAAGCTTTTTACCCTCAGAGTGGTTAAACACTGGAATAAATTGCCTAGGGAGGTTGTGAAATCTCCATCTCTGGAGATATTTAAGAGTAGGTTAGATAAATGTCTATCAGGGATGGTCTAGACAGTACTGGGTCCTGCCATGAGGGCAGGGGACTGGACCTGATGACCTCTCGAGGTCCCTTCCAGTCCTAGTATTCTATGATTCTATGATTCTATGTTCCTAGAATTTTTCAAATGAACCTTATGCCAGCTTTTCTATTGGTTCCTAGCCTACTCAAATCTTTTTAAATTATTTACATTTCACATAGAATGATCCTGGATTTGCATTTTGTAAACTGTGTTTTTGTCTGATTGTTGCTTCTGGTTCTGACTGAGATCAATTCTTGATCTGTCACTTCATAACTCTGGTGTGCGTTATCCTAATGTTCTACTGTGTATCAAAAGCAGACTGTGAAGAGCTTCCAGAAGCTCTCCCCAATCTAAGTGATTGGGCAACAAAACGGCCAATGAAATATAAGGTCAATAAATATAAAGTAATGCACGTTGGAAAAAATAATCCCAACCATACACGCAAAATGATTGGGGCTAGTTTAACTACAAATACTCAAGAGAGAGCTCTTGGAGTCACTGTGGATAGTTCTCTGAAAACATCCACTCAATGTGCAGTGGCAGTCAAAAAAGCAAATAGAATGTTAGGAATCATTAAAAAGGGGACAGAGAAAAAGATAGAGAGTATCTTATTGCCTCTGTATAAAACCATGGTACGCTCATATACCGAATATTGAGTACAGATGTGGTCACCTCATCTAAAAACAAAGATATTGGCATTGGAAAAGGATCAGAAAAGGGCAACAAAAATGATCAGGGGTTTGGAATGGGTCCCATATGCAGAGAGATGTAAAAGACATGGACTTTTTATCTTAGAAAAGGGGAGACTAAGGGGATATGATTGAGGTCTATAAAATCATGACTGGTGTGGAAAAAATGAATAAAGAAAAGTTATTTACTTATTCCCACAATATAAGAACTAGGGGTCACCAAATGAATTTAATAGGCAGAAGGTTTAAAACAAAAAACAAACAAAAGGAATTATTTCTTCATGCAGCATATAGTCTACCTGTGGAACTCCTTGCCATGGGGATGTTGGGAAGACCAAAACTTTAACAGTATTCAAAAAAGAACTACATAGATTCATGGAGGCTATGTCCATCAATGGCTATTAGCCAGGATGGGTAGGAATGGTATTCCTAGCCTCTGTTTGTCTTGAGGTGGGTGACAGGTGAGGGATCACGTGAGGATTACTTGTTGTGTTCCCTCCCTCTGAGGCATCTTGTGTTGGTCACTGTAGGTAGACAGGACACTGGACTGGATGGACCTTTGGTCCCACCTAGTATGGGAGTTCTTATGTTTTAATGTACATGCACTTTAACATAATTGTTGACTAATAATTGATGGGAAACTATTTCATCATCTCATATGATATGAGCATCTCCTACTGCTTCTTTCCAAACACAGAATAAAACTATTCCTTGCATACACCAACCTTTTCAGCCACATTAACAAGTTTATTTCTTCCCTTTAGGAATTGCCCCAAGACATTCTCTAGGATTTCTCTTGTTCATATTATACTTCCTGGTTACCCTTAGACACGCCAAGCATGGCTTTTCCCTCATGTCTTTAACCCTACTTACGAGCTTTCAGATCTATCGATTGTGTTGCTTGCTATCGTTTTTCCCTATTTCCTATCTTTTAGGCTATGTCTAGACTGCAGGCTTCTTTTGGAAGAAGCTTTTCCGGAAGAGAGCATCCACAGTGCCAAAGTGCAACGAAAAAGCAATCTGCTTTTTCGACAGATAGCATCCACACTGAATGGACGCTCTCTCGCATTTAAGCTGTGATTTCTATGGGCAGAATGGCCACCAGGGCACCTGTGCTTTTTCCTCTTTCCTCTTCTTCCAAAAGAACTCCCTCTTCCCCGTCCACACACACCTTTTTCCGAAAGAGCTCTTTCGGAAAACTGCTTCTTCCTCATAGAAAGTGGTTTATCAACATCGGAAACACCCCTCTGGTCTTTCAATTTTTTTTCAAAAGAATGTGATTGCAGTGTGGACGTAAGTGAAGGTTTTTTTTCAGAAAAACAGCCATTTTTCTGAAAAAACTCTGCAGTGTAGACATACCCTTAGATATAGCTCCCCCTCCTACCACTTGCTCCCTTCACTTTGCCATGGATTTAAAGCCAAACTTCTCAACTGTGGAGTTGTGGCTTTTAAGTGATCTCATAAACGGTTTTTTGAGACACGTGTTTGATGTGCAATGGAAATTAAAAAAAGTTTACAAAATGTGGGGAAACATTAGGAAAGGGCTAGATGATAGGAGAGAAAACATCATGTTGCCTTTATATAAATCCATGGGACACCCACATCCTGAATATTGTGTACAGATTTTTTCACCCCATCTCAATAAAGTTACATTGGATTTGGAAAATGGACAGAGAAGTGGAGATATGGGCCACCGTCTGAATGAGGACAGCTTTGAGAGGCCGGGACTTATCATCTAGGAAAAGAGATGACCGAGAGGGAACACAAGGAGGACTCTAAATCATGACTTGTGTGGTAAAACAAATAAGGAAACTCTGTTTACTCCTTCACGTAAGGGAAGAACTAGGGGTCACCTAATGAAATGAGCAGGCAGCAGATTTAAACACATAAAAGAATTTGTTGGGTTTTTTTGCAGTTAACCTGTGGAACTCTTTGCCAGGGGATGTTGTGAAGCCCAAAACTATAACATGATTCCAGGACAAGCTAGACAACTTCATGGAGATACAGGGTTACCAGGGATCCAATACCATGTGCTGTGTGTTCCTTGCCTTGGTTTCCCAGAAGCGGGTACTGGACTGCTTTGGATCATACATAGTGTCCTGGTTTGGATCATACATAGTGTCCTGGTTCTGTTCATTCCCTCTGAGTCCCCGGCACTGAGCATTGTTAGAAGGCAGGATCCTGCACAGGTGTTTATTAGAGCTCAGTGTATTTTTTTTTCATTTAGATACTGTGACAAAATCAGGCTGGGGGACTGCAGCAGATAGAGAGAAAGGCAGCAACAGCCCTGAGCAATTAGGGGCAAAGGAGATAGGGCTGCTGCCAATTAATCAGAGCGAGCTGATTTCACCTGAAGCGGCCATTGAGCCTGTTCAAAGAGAGGCCTCCTTGCAGGAAGGGGAGGACAGTGAGAGAGATACGTGAGTGAGAGCAGAGCAGAGCAAACCAAGGACAGCAACACAATGTGACGGACACCGCCCCCCCCCCCCATGCTTTTGGAAATGGACTTATGGACATGAATATACATATCTCAAAAGTGTTTTGAGCGAATCATTTTGTGTAACCCATCAATCTTCATATCACGATCCACTGGTTCTCTTTATCTTACTCTGTTGTACATATTATTTGTGTGTGTAAAATTTGACACAGGGAGTGGGGAATAATTTGTGAGTTTCAAATGTATGAATGAGAGACATGGAGGGTGTTACCCTCAACTGTTAAATTATCTCTTTTGTCCTTCAGCCTGAGCAGTGATTGGTAGGGAGTGGCATCAATCCTTTAACAAAAAGAATAGGGCTACGTCTAGACTGGCATGATTTTCCGCAAATGCTTTTAACGGAAACGTTTTTCCGTTAAAAGCATTTGAGGAAAAGAGCATCTAGATTGGCACGGACGCTTTTGCGCAAAAGCGCTTTTTGCGGAAAAGCGTCCGTGCCAGTCTAGACGCGCTTTTGCGTAAGAAACCCCGATCGCCATTTTAGCCATCGGGGCTTTTTTGCACAAAACAATTCTGGGTTGTCTACACTGGCCCTCTTGCGCAAAAGCATTTGCGCAAGAGGGCTTTTGCCCAAATGGGAGCGTCATTGTATTTGCGCAAGAAGCACTGATTTTGTACATTACAAAGTCAGTGTTGTTGTGCAAATTCAAACGGCCAGTGTAGACAGCTGGCAAGTTTTTCCGCAAAAGCAACTGCTTTTGCGGAAAAACTTGCCAGTCTAGACACAGCCTAGGTGTATGTCTACATTACAAAGTTAATTCGAACTAACAGCTGTTAGTTTGAATTAACTTTAAGAGCGGCTATACATGCAAAAAGCTATTTCGAATTTCATTTGAAATAGTGGAGCGCTTAATTCGAACTAGGTAAACCTCATTCTACGAGGAGTAACGCCTAGTTCGAATTAAGTAGTTCCAATTAAGGGCTGTGTAGCCACTTAATTCGACCTAGCTGGAGGCTAGCCCTTCCCAGGTTGCCCTGGTGGCCACTCTGGGCCAAACCAGGGAAATTTTTCTGCCCCCTTCCTGCCCCGGAGCCCTTAAAGGGACACGGTCTGGCTACAGTGCTTGTGCCAGTTGCAAGCCTGCCAGCACCCAGCCAGCAGACCCTGCACCTGGCACGAGATGAGCCAGCCACCCGCTGCCACCCAGCCCTCCGCCTCTTCCCAGGACCAGGCTGGCGGCTGCCAGGAGCCTGCCCGGGGCCGCAAAAGGCGGGCGCCCACCTGCTCTAGTGCGGAGATCGTGGACCTCATCGAGGTTTGGGGGGAGGACTCCAATGTTCACGATCTCCGCACTAGCCACAGGAACGCGGCCGTCTACAGCCACATGGCTGCCAGACTGGCCACCAGAGGCCACATGCGGACCCAGGAGCAGGTCCACTACAAAATTAAGGACCTGCGGCAGGCCTACTCCAGGGCCTCCAAACCAGGGGCCGACCCAGAGGCCTGCCCTCACTTCGAGGCCCTGGATCGCATCCTGAGGGCTCACGCAGTCCATGCCCCCCGGGTGGTGGTCGACCCCGGGGCAGAAACGGAGGAAGAGGAGGACGGCGAGAGCCAGGAGCCTACAGGGAGCCTGCCCAGGACCCAGGACCCCCGAGTCATCCCACAGAGCACATCTGCTGTGTCGTCTGAGGCCAGGGAGGGCTCCACATGTGAGTGCCATCATGCTCCCCTTATGTGTATGGGGGTGGGGGAGCCCAGGGACCGTGCTCCTGGGCCTTGCCCAGCATGGAGCAGCAGCTGGGTGTCATGCAGGGGGCTTGGCCCATTCCCCACATGCCGACCTTGCCTTGCAGAGGGGGGCTGGGTTTCACCCACTGTGTCACCAGGGAGAACTGACCACTGCTCTTGTTTCACCACAGCCGCAGCACCTGGGACTGCAGGGCGCACCACCCCACCTGCAACAGGCACCCGCACCCGGGCCAGCAGGCGCACCCACAACCTGGAGGACTACCAGCGGCGGCACCTGCGGCTACTGGGGCAGAAGCTCCGCACTCAGGAGCAATGGGTCCGGGAGGACCTGCGGCAGTGGAGCTTGGAGGCGCTGGAGGATCAGAGCCGTGCCCTCAGAGGTCACCTCCAGACCCTGGTGGACAGGTTCCTGCCTCCTCCTGCTCCAGCCCCTGCGGCCGCCCCAGCTCTCTCTCCTCCTCCCACCCCTGCTCCCCCTCCCGCTTCCTCCGCCCCCCTGTCCCTCCTGCCCCACCCTCCACACCCACTCCCCCCCGACATCCCCTCACCCACAGTGCTGTGAGACGGGAGAGCCAGCAGGACCCCGAGCCCTGAGCTTTCCCTTCCCTTCCTCCCCTTCCTCCCCCTTCCAGCTCCCTCCTCCCAGGTTTCCCCCTTCCCTCTCCCACCCTCATTCCTCCCTCCCCCCACCCCAGTTATGTACAATAAAAAGAGATTTTTGTTGGCAAAACAGGTGTCTTTATTTGACATTAGGAAGGGGGGTTAGGGAGGGGAAAGCGGAAGGAGAGGAGGGTGGAAGAAGGTCCCAGTGGGTCATGCAGGGAGAGTTCAGTCCTCCTCCACCTGGAAGCTCTCCCGCAGGGCTTCCCGGATCTGGACGGCCCCCTGCTGGGCCTCCCGGACGGCAGCGGTGCGGGGCTGCACGTACTGGCCAGCCTTGCGGTCAGCCTCAGCCATCCAGGCTGGCAGGAAAGCCTCCCCCTTCCGCTCGCACAAATTGTGCAGCACATAACATGCTGCCACCACAGGAGGGATATTGTGCTCGGCGAGGTCGAGGCGGGTGAGGAGGCATCAGAATCGGGCTTTCAGTCGGCCAAAGGCCCCCTCGACCATGATGCGGGTCCTGGTGAGCCTGGCATTGAAGGCCTGGCGGGAGGGGTTGAGGTGTCCCATGTACAGCTTCATCAGTCAGGGCTGTAGGGGGTAGGACGCATCCCCCACCAGGCAGATGGGCATGCCCGCGTCCCTGACCCTGATGTGGCGGTCGGGGAAGAAGGTCCCGGCCTGCAGCCTCCGGCACATGGAGGAGTTGCAGAACACCCCGGCGTCGTGTGCCTTGCTGGACCAGCCCACATTAATGACACACCAAACCGCGAATCACTGCGGTGCGAATCACTGCAGGTGGCTGGGAGTGTTCGTTCCCCTGGCACTGCCCCGCGCCCCACTCCCAGAAGCAACCCCCGCTGTGATCCTGGCCGCTGCGGGTGGCGTGTAGTACTGCAGGGACAGACCGAACCCTCCCATGAGGGGCACTTTCACCTCCTCCCCCCCCGTTTTCCCTGGAGCAGCCCATCCCCTCCTTGCAGCCCCCCTCCCCCCCGGCCCAGTGGCCGGTGAGTGCCGTACCTGCATGAGCACTGCTCCGACGGTGGATTTCCCCACGCCAAACTGGTTCCCGATGGATTGGTAGCTGTCCGGTGTGGAGAGTTTCCAGAGGGCGATGGCTACCCGCTTCTGGAGGGGGGATGGCGGGCCTCATGCGAGTGTCCCGTCGCCACAGAACAGGGGCGAGCCACTCGCAGAGCTCCAGGAAGGTGTCCTTCATCCTGAAGTTCTGGGTCCACTGTTGGTCTCCCCAGTGCTCCAGGACGATGCGGTCCCACCAGTCGCTGCTGGTGTCCAGATAACAGATGCGTCGGGGCACGCTGGCATCCGGGCGGTGCTGCAGCTCCTCCACGGCCCCCATGAAGGCCAGGGGGAAGGGTAGGGGGCTGACATGCACCAGATGGTGTCAGGCAGCCTCCAGCCATTGCTGGCAGGCTTGAAGCAGCAAGTCCAAAAACTGGAGCAGAATGCCCAGGGCGAGCTCTGACTCCATGGTGCCTACTGCGGCGGTGTCCCCAGTGGGAACCACTGACACAGACAGGCAGAGAGGAAAACGCTTTGCTGTCCCTCGGCGAGGTAGGCAAGCAAGCGGAAAAGCTGAGAACCGGCTGTCCAGAGGGGCACCTTTAAGCACGAGCCTCAGATAGCCTCAGACAGCAGCCACACAAAGCAACTACTGACCTGATGCCCTGCTGGAACCGGTTTCAGCTGCCCTTAAATGTGACCCAGCGTCCAATCAGTGTGGACGCGCTATTTCGAATTAGCAAAACGCTAATTCGAATTAGTTTTTGGGTCCAGATACATTATTTCAAATTAGCTTATTTTGAATTAACTAATTCGAAATAAGTTAGTTCGAATTAGTGCTGTAGTGTAGACATACCCTAGGAGAGGAGAGGTCTAGGTCTTTTGGCTGGGCTGCACCTGAAGGAAGGAGCCTGAGACCCCAGGGTGGGGAAAATAGCCCTGGTTTAGAGTGGCAGCTGGAAAAGGCTTTAGGGTGAGTTTAAGTTTGCACTGAGGTTTCTGTGGAGAATTAGCCAAATGGTTTTGTTTCTTCTGATTTGAAACCTACTTTGCTCTGCCTACTTTCTCTTATTACTACTTAAATCCTACTGCTTCAACTTAATAAAACCATTTTTATTTTCTATCAAACCCAGTGTAAGCGATTGTTACCTGGGGAACCAGCGTGCACATCCCCCCTTTCATTGCTAAAGGGGCTCATCTAATTCTTTGGGGTTTGATCCCTTCTGGGGAGTGCTTTCTCAGGAGGCTGGGCCCTAAACTGCACTCTCCTTGGACCTGAAGTGGGTCAGTGTCTATACTGCTGCTCAGTAGGGGCAGGGACGTCAGTTCGGGGCCTCGGCTGGGGGAGACCAGCGGAGCTGGCCCAGGAGGACCGGGCGGTGAGGAGCCCCAGAGAGCGGAAGACAAGTGGCAGTGGCTGTGTCAGCACCCCAGGAGGCCCCCCCCAAGGGGTCGTCTGTGACCGCCCCCTGTCACACACAACATTGTCAGAGATAGCTAAATGAGGGAGGGGAAGAAACCCCCCGCCAGGGGTTCTTAAGCCCTCCTTCGCCCAGCAGCCTGAAAGCCCAGCTGGGAAGGACAGTTTTGCAGCCCAGGCTGACCCTGAGACACTGGCCCCAACACCTTTGCGGCTGAGGGGGTGGAGCTGGAATCCCGCCAATGACAAATAGCGTGGGACTGAGACTGCCTGAGGTAGGCCAGAGCAGGGTACTGGGACCCAGGAGTGGGGTTACCCTGCCTCAATACACAGAGCGAACACTACAGCACAGTGAGGCCATGAAAGGGTTTAATGTGTCCCTCACTGGCCTGTAAGTGATTCAGGAACGAGGCCCAACACCAGGTCACCATCTAGGCCTGCAAGGAGTTAGGTCAGTGAGCCAGAGCACCAGGAGAAAATTTTACGTCCATTTATGACTAAATAGTTGGAGCAGCCTGTCCCGGATCTGTCTCGTCTTCACCCCATAGATGATGGGGTTCAGCATGGGGGGCACCAGGAGGTACACGTTGCCAATGAGAATGCGGAAATGCAGGGCCACGTTCTGGCCAAACCGCTGCGTGAGGAAGGAGAAGAGAGTGGGGGTGTAAAAGGTTAAGATGGCAAAGAGGTGGGAGCCGCAGGTCCCAAAAGTCTTGAGACGGGCGTCCTTGGTGGGCAGTCTGAAGACGGCCCTGAGGATCTGGACATAGGACACGGATATAAAAAACACATCCAGACCAGTCACAGAGAAAACTACAAAGAGGCCGTAGTAACTACTGATGCGGATGTCACCACAGGCCAGCTTCACCACGGCAATGTACTCGCAGTGCGTGTGGGGGATGATGTTGGTTGTGCAATACGGCCACCGACTTCCTATGTAAGTAAAGGGTAATGTGAGCATTCCACTGCGCAGCACCACGGCCAGGCCGATCTTGGCCACCACGAGGTTTGTCAGGATGGTGGAATGTCTCAGCGGATGGCAGATGGCCACGTAGCGATCCAACGCCATGGCCACAAAGATCCCCGACTCAATTGCTAAGAAGCAGTGAATGAAGAACATCTGGGTGAGGCAGGCACTGAAATCAATCTCCCTGGCATTGAACCAGAAGATGCTCAGTGTTTTGGGCAGGGTGGATGTGGACAGGACCAGGTCGGTGATGGCCAGCATGCAGAGGAAATAGTACACGGGCTTGTGGAGACTTGTCTCCCTTTTGACAATGAACAAGATGGTGAAATTCCCCAACATGGATATGGTGTATGTGCTGCAGAAGGGGATGGAGATCCAGGGATAGGCTGTCTCCAGGCCAGGAATGCCCAGCAGGATGAAAGTGGAGGGGCTGGTGATGTGGGTGGTGTTGGCATCTGACATGGAGCTGAGGAGATGGTGAACCACCGTGAGGCCAAAGCGTGTGTCATGCATACGCTGTATGTTCTCCTGACTTCCTGGGCTTGGCAATAGCAGTACAGATGCCTGAATGGAGAGACAAGGTGAAAATGAGACAATGCAGGACAGGGGCGCTGTTCTCATGGGTGAAGAAAATGGGTTGCTCTTGAAAGTGAAAAATGATATTTTCATTATTCAGAGAACTTAATTATGAACAACGGACTCCGGTAATGGAAATTCCCTATTTTGGGGTGTCCAGGCATCAGTAATTTGAAGGCAACAGAAAAGTACCACAAATAACATTCACAGACTGCCCTCAGGTTGAAAGGGTGGTTATAATGCAGACTGCAAGCCGGCATAGTAATTGTTCTGGAGAATTTGGTCAGCCTGCAGATAAACCATTCAAATACAGTTGAAGACAAAGTGATCAGAATGGGCAATGCCGATCCAACCCCCAGAAAAGGGCGCTCTATTGTGGAATGCAGGGACCCTGAAAAGTTTCTCTGAAAGAGATATCTGAAAACATCCACTCAGTGTGCAGTGACAGTCAAAAAAGCAAAGAGAATGTTAGGAATCATTAAAAAAGGGATAGAAAATAAAACAGAGAATATATTATTGCCTCTATATAAATCCATGGTACGCCCACGTCTTGAGTACTGTGTACAGATGGGGCTGCCTCACCTCAGAAAAGACATATTGGCATTGGAAAAGGTTGAAAGAAAGGCAACAAAAATTATTAGGGGTTTAGAATAGGTCCCATATGAAGAGAGATTAAAAAGACTTGGACTATTCAGCTTAGATAAGAGAAGACTAAGGGTGGAAATGACAGAGGTCTATAAAATCATGACTGGTCTATAAAATCATAATGTCGACAGAACTCAGCAGTTTTGTCGACGGTGGTAAACCTCATTCTACGAGGAATAACGCATTTTGTCGACAGAGTTCTGTTGACAGAAGGCGTTATTCCATCTACACTGTCCTTTGCGTCTACACTCTCATGTCAACAAAGTGGCTTGCTTTGTCGACAGAACTGGCTGTAGTCTAGATGCTCTTTGTCGACAGAAGCTTTGTCGACAGTATCTGTCGACAAAGCCACTGTCGACAAAAGCCTGTAGTCTAGACTTACCCTTTGTGAGTGGCCTGTCCCATTCTGTGACCAAAAGGGCAGAGGGGATCCTTGGATGCATGAAGGAGGGACACAGGAGCGTGGATACCGGCTATCTATCGTTTCCCCAATGTTTTAGAGGGGTTGCCGTGTTGGTCTGTGACTGGAAAACCTTTTTAAATAAAGAACAAAAAGTCTTGCAGCACCATAGAGACTAACATCTACATGTTTTGTGAGTCTCAAAGTGCTGCAAGATCATTCATTGTTTAATCGTTATTCACTAAGGCATGAATCCAACACTGGGGCATCTCTGCTATCGGGATTTCCCCACTTGCTCTGTGGCTCAAAATCTGACAGAGTGACTAGCCCAAGCCTTTGCCAAGACCTGTGCCCAGCAGAAACGTCCGAACTAGATCACCCTTTAGGGGGAACGGTCAGGGTGTAATTGACAGCGACTCCATGGAAACACCCGCTCAGTGGCGGTAGTGGCCTAAACAAAGCCACTGTCCAGAAGCAAAGGGATGGGTGGAACCTTCTCTGCATGCATGCTCAGTTTTGGTCACTGTTTGGGATATAGTAGCCAGAAAGGGGGTGTCAGGGACAGGCTGTGGGAATGGGGCAGGCTGCCATGTGCCGACTCTGGGATTGGTTAGTGTAGAGAAAGGAAAAAGGGGGCAGCTTGAGGAGGAAAAAATTGTAATATTGGCACTGAGTCCAGTCAAATAGATGGAGGACACTTCCCAACCAGTAATATCTATGGACAGCAGCCTTGTGGCCCCTTAGAGACTGACACATTTATAAGGTCAGATTTGGTTGCTAAGGCCCACTTCAACAGGTGAGTTGTTAGCATCTCTCAGGTGCCTCGGGAGTGCTCCTCAGTTTTAATAGTCCAGGTTCATACAGCTTCCGCTCCGAGACTTATAGACAGTTAGAGATCCAGGAGCTAACTCTTCAATGCTGAGGCAAATTAACAGCCAGAGTGACTGGAAAACAATGTAATCAGGGAAATGAGAGTAACAAACAGGAGGGCTTCCGGAAGGTAGTTAAAATGATCCAGTGCCAAAAAGGTTGAGGAATATAATTAATGCCAGTCAATCAGCAGCTGTAAGAAACCAGTTTCATCCTGTAGCGAAAGTGAACCTCTGGCTACTCCAGGAAACCTGGCAGATGCAATAGAATTTGATTTCTTTGAGGGATTTTAATTAATAAGGGAAAACATTGAGCTACAAAAGTGAACTCTGAAAGTAGTTGCCAATGGGCCATTGCCAGTGAAAGGAGATTTATCCTGTGAGGATCAGTGGTAGGCCGGATGCTTGTCTAGAATGAGCGGGCCGGGGCAGGCGCACCGATGGAGCTAGAGCGTTGTAACAGAGCCACATGGGAAGTTGTCCCCTCGGAAGAGGGAACGCAGGTCAGATCCCCAGATCCGCACGCCAGATCCTTGGAGCCATAAAGAGGGGGTTGGAGAGTGGGAGCAGAGGGAGGATTTTATCTCAACCCCTGGCACTGGTGAATATCACTGCACCCTGTCCTGGGGGCCGTGCTTTTGAAAAAGGATGTTGAAAAAGAGGAGAAGGGGCAGAAAAGAGGCAAAGAAAATGTCTGAAGGAGAGAGGCTCACACGGCTTCTTGTCTTATCACAAAGACAGCCAAGGCATTCATGGACGGACGACTAAGGGTGATAACACGCTGTATTACCCATGGCTCTCTCTGCATGCTTAAAGGCTGCTCAGGGTGAAAAGGGTCCCAGACATGCTCGCTGTCCCACAATGCCCCCAGTGCCCACCAGGCGTGCCGTCAGGAAGAGGGGGGTGTCTGGGAATTTGGAGAGGCCAGTGTCTTCCCTGGGAAATCTTGCCCCACACATCACTCACCCCAGCATCCCCTGAAACGTCCGTGGCTGAAAGCTGACCCAGGGCTGTGCCCCATTCGTATTATAGCTCTGTGCGGTCCCAGTGGGGTTCGCTCAGACTGTAGTGGAGATGCAAGCGTGTGAGGTAAACAGGCGGGTGATAAATAGCTTCTGGGCTATTTATCCAGCTGTGGGCATAAGCTTCAGTTAAGGGCGGTTCCCAAAGGGTGAGGAGAACTCTTGGGCTCTGAGCTGAGATGGGGAGGAATTGGCTGCTCTGTGTTTTCTAGCTGATTAAGAAGAAAAAAACTTGGCATAATGTCTAGACCTCCCTAGACTTTTCCCTGTGCCTGCCTTGGGTAGCTGGGTAGATCGCACGCAGAGATCATGGGAAAGGTGACTGAGGGGCACACACAGAGTTAGGCAGAGCTCAGGAGTTCTGAGGTCACTGATGTAACCACGATCTGTACCTCAGACCAAGAGGGACACCCACTCCCACTCTGGTAGGGCCCGTTCGCTGCGGGGGAGGCCGAGGAAAGTCTGGAAGAGAGAGACAGAGCCATCACCATCCTCTCAAAGGGAAGCTGAGATTTTCAGACTCAGTTGGAGTGTGGGAGCTCTCTGCTTCTGTGAGGCGTGAGCTCCAGGACTCCACTTCTCCTCACGCCCAGAAACCCATCCACACAGCAAAGTCACTGGGGTCACTTCAGGGGGGAAGAGACTCACTACAAGCAACATGTTCCTGTGGACAGAGGGCAGTTGGGGTCTGTCCAAGGCCTTGACCTCCTGCCAAAACTGCCCTGGGAAAAGGGGGACCCTGTAGGCAGGAGAGAGCCAGGATTCATAGAATCATAGAATACTAGAACTGGAAGGGACCTCGAGAGGCCATAGAGTCCAGTTCCCCGCCCTTGTGGCAGGCCAAGCAATGTCTAGATCAGTGTTTCTCAACCTTTTCTTATAAAGTACCCCCTTTTCAAAAAAAAATAATTATAAGCAGGGCTCGACAAATAATAGAATCTGCCACGCAGATCGCCGGACAGCGTGGCTGGTGAGCGGGGCTCGCCGCGGTTCGGCGAGCTCTGATTATAAGTACCCCCCAGTACCTACAATTTTCAGACATACATTTTTTTTCTACCATTGCAACACATTTATTTAAACAACTTAATCATAGCCAGGCGGGCGATGAAATTTTTGGTGTAAAAAGTACAAAAATAATAAAGCGCTGTAAAACTTAACACAAAAATTCAGTTTTCTCCAAATTTCAGCTGTGCGGACATATCCCCCAGCCTTCTCTCGAGTACCCCTAAGGGTACTCGTACCACTGGTTGAGAAACACTGGTCTAGATCATCCCTGATAGATGTCCATCCAACCTGTTCTTGAATATCTCAAGGGATGGAGATTCCACAACCACACAAGGCAATTTACTCCAGTGTTTAACCACCCTGACATTTAGGAAGTTTTTCCTAATGTCCAACCTAAACCTCCCTTGCTGCAGTTTAAGTCCATTGAGTCTTTGTCCTAAGCCCCTTGTTCATGTTTCCGCTGGATTTTTTTCTTCCCTCTTGGTTTATTTCCTCCCAGTGTCAGAATCCTAAAAAATTAGGGTTGCAACGGACCTCAGGAGGTCATCTAGTGCACCCCCTGCAGGACCAACCCCAACTCAATCATCCCAGACCGGGCTTGGTCAAACCTGCTCCTAAAAACCTGCCTGGGTGGAGTTTGTACCACACCCCTAGGCAGCCCAGGACAGAGCAGCTGGAGAGTGTTAGGGGACACCGCAGAGTTCTCATCGCCCTTTGGAAAGGTCCCTACATTATGGTTGACTCCTACAGCTGGATGAAGAACACAGAGGCCCAGAGACAGGAAGAGAGACATTGCCTAGAAAGTGTCCATTTTCCAGCCTGTTCCCATCCTGATGCTCCCTTCTCTGCTAAATGCTATGCTAACCCCACTGGGACTGGATAGGCCTGGATCAGAAGCCCTCCACGCCCATGTCCACTCTTGGTGCAGGATGTTGCTGCACGTGGCGGGGTGAGAGAGGCGTGGGACCCGGCTACCAAAGCGGGATTCCTGGGGAAGACACTTTGGTCTCAGAATTAACAGATACTGTCCCCCATCTCTTGGTGAGGAGCTCCCTGGCTTGACAAACCCAGTGGAACATGTCCCAGTGACATGGGCCAAAATGTCCCTTTTTCTCTGCCCCTTCTTTCCTGCCGGCGGATAGCCTAGCACCACAAGGTGGCTGCAAGTCAATGGCAAAGGGGACCCTTCAGGACGAAATGCGTTAGTCGATGTACAACACAAGGCCAGATTCTGAGACCCAGGCCCACTCTCTGCTCAGACCTCACCAAGGCAAATCTCCCCTTTGAGTAAGAACCGAGTAAAGACCTCGGGAGGCAGCTGTGTCCTAATAGAGGTTTTCTCCTCCTCTTGCCTTTCTGGGCTCTGACAATTAATGGGAGGTAGGCCAGAGCTGTGACCTGACTTTCACCTGGATGTGGCAGGTTGTTTCAACATACATAAGCCGTCTTCTCTCCTGGCGTCATTCAGGAAGTCGGCTGAACTCATCTGCCTCCTGCTTTCCAGAAATAATTCAGCAGGAAGCAGGCACTCTGTGAGGGATATTTCAACCCAAACTCTTAAATGGTGGCTAATGTACAAGCAACTGATTTTTTTTTAATCCTTTTTTTTTTGGCCCCATATTTTCTTTTTTTTTTGGCTGTGCTGGTATCATTGTGTACTCTCTCTCCTGTTGTGATCTGTGCTTGATCTGTCATAGAATCATAGAGACTGAGGGCTGGAAGAGACTTCAGGAATCTTCGAGTCCAGGCCTCTGCCCAAGCAGGACCAACCCCAACTCAATCGTCCTAGCCAGGGCTTGGTCAAGCCGGGACTTAAAAACCTCTAGGGCTGGAGATTCCACCCCCTCCCTAGGGAACCCATCCCAGTGCTTCCCCACCCTCCTAGGGAAATACTTTTCCCTAATATCCAACCGAGACCTCCCCCACTGCAACTTAAGACCGTTGCTCCTCATTCTGCCACCTGCCACCGCTGAGAACAGCCATAGGCGTAGCGAGGGAGGGCACGGCGGGCAGTTGCCCCCAGCCACCATGTTAGGGCGAGCTCAGGGAGAACGGCGTGGGTGGGTCTGACGTGGCCGCAGCTGCTGTGGCGGGGCCGGGTGGTCCCCGACCCTCCTACATCGTTCTCCCTGCACTCGCCCTACTGTGGCGCCCGGGGGCAACTGCACCTCCTGCCTCCCCTATCACTATGCCCCTGAGAACAGCCTCTCTCCATCCTCTTTTCAACCCCCCTTAAGGTAGTTGAAGGCTGTTATAAACTCCCCCCTCACTCTTCTTTTCTGTAGACTAAACAAGCCCAAATCCTTCAGCCTCTCCTCATAATTCATGACCTCCAGCCCCCTCATCATTTTTGTTTCTCTCCGCTGGATTCTTTCCAATGCGTCCACATCCTTTCTAGAATGGGAAGCCTAGAACTGGACACAATACTCTAGATGTGGCCTCACCAGAGCCAAATAAAGGGGAATAATCACATCTCTAGATCTGCTGGAAATGCTCCTCCTAATGCAACCTAATATGCCATTAGCCTTCTTGGCTGCAAGGGCACACTGTTGACTCGTATCCAGCTTCTCATCCACTGCAATCCCCAGGTTCTTTTCTGCTGAACTGCTACTTAGCCAGTCGGTCCCCAGCCTGTAACAATGCTTGGGATTCTTCCCTCCCGAGTGCAGGTCTCTGCACTTGTCCTTGTTGAACCTCATCAGATTTCTTTGGGCCCAATCCTCTAATCTGTCTAGGTCACTCTGGACCCTATCTCTGCCCTCATTTCATAACGCTCGAAGACTGCTTCTTCCCAAAACCAAAACAAACCTATTTCTTGAATTCATCTTCTGCACCATTAACAAGTTCCTTTTTCATCTCTAGGACATGGCTCATGCATTCTCTAGGATTTCTTTTGTTCTTCAGAGACTTGATTGTTATGTGTAGTCCTGCCAAGAATGGACTTTCCCCCAGTGTTTTTATCTGCACGTATCCATTTTCAAAACTTCTGCTCATATTACAGTAAACTTCCGATAATCTGGCACCTTTAGGACCCAGGGGGTGCCGGATTATCAGATATGCTGGACTATCAGAAGGGGGGGCTATGAGGGGTCTAGGGTGGGGTGGAGGGGATGGGGGGGGCGGCACTGCGGGACCAATCCAGCAGCACCCCAGCTGCTCTGCCCCAGACTTCCCCAAGTCAGCTGCTGCTGAAACTGATCAGCGGCTGACTCGGGGAAGCCCGGGGGCAGAGCAGCTCCAATTGTCCGGCTGCCAGGAGCACTTCTGGGTTCTAGGTGGTGCTGGACTAGCAGGAGTGCCAGACCACTGGATGCCGGACAACTGGAGTTTTACTGTACTTACTACAGGTTGTACCTCCGTTAACCGGGACTCTGTGGTCTGACAACATTTGCTGTGCAGTGGAACCATAGATGTTCCTGGACCACACAGTCCAGGTATAAGGAGGTCAGGCCGCAGAGTGGGAACAGGGGAGGAGGGGCATGACTCAGCCAGCAGCCCCATGTTGAGGGAGGCGAGGGGGCGACAGCAAGGAGTTTTGGATCCTGCTTCTGGGTAGTAGCGAGGGGCCGGCAGTGGTTGCAGAGTCTCCGCAGCCATGCAGACTCAGTCCTGGCAGCCGCAGATCTCCAACAGGCCCAGAAGCCATGAAGCCCTGGCAACCCCAGAAGCCACAAAGCCCCAGCCTGGGGAGCCATGGCCAGACAGGCAGCAACAGGACTCGGCTGGAGTCCAAGCTGGGGGGTAGCACAGGCCATGTTGGGTTTCCAGTGGCAGAGACTGGCTATAAGAACATAAGAACGGCCATACTGGGTCAGACCAAAGGTCCATCTAGCCTAGTGTCCTGCCTTCCGACAATAGCCAATGCCAGATCTAGTTCTTTTTTGAACCCTTTTTAAAGTCCTGGTCTTCACACCATCCTCTGGCAAGGAGTTCCACAGGTTGACTGTGCTGTGTGAAGAAAATCTTCCTTTTGTATCTTTTGGGGTATGTCTTGATTACATGCCTCTGCCAACCAAGGCATGTAAATTAGACATACCGACATAGTCAATGAAGCGGGGATTTAAATATCCCCTGCTTCATTAGAATAAAAATGGCCACTGCATTGTGCCAGCTCAGCTGTTTGTCGGCACGAAGCGGCAGTCGAGACAGGGATCGGTTGGCAAGGAAAGCCTTTCCTGACCGATCCCTTATGCATCGTACAACGAGGTTTATAGGATCGGTCGGCAAAGGCTTTCCTTGCCGACCGATTCCCATCTTGACTGCTGCTTCGTGCCGACAAACAGCTGAGCCGGCACAACGTGGCGGCCATTTTTATTCTAATGAGGAGGGGGATATTTAAATCCCCGCTTCATTGACTATGTCGGTATGTCTAATTAACATGCCTTGGTCGGCAGAGGCATGTAGTCTAGACATACCCTTAATGTGCTACCAATTAATTTCATTTAGTGATCCTAGTTCTTATGTTATGGGAATAAGTCAATAACATTTCCTTATTCACTTTCTCCATAAATGTCATGATTTTATAGACCTCTATCATATCCCCCTTAGTCTCCTCTTTTCTAAGATGAAAAGTCCCAGTCTTTTTAATTGCTCCTCATAGGGCACCCATTCCAAACCCCTAAGCATTTTTGTTGCAGTTTTCTGAACCTTTTCCAATGTCAAGATATCTTTTTTGAGTTGAGGCAACCACATCTGTACACAGTATTCAAGCTGTGAATGTACCATGGTTTTACAGAGGCAGTAAGATATTCTGTCTTATTTTCTATCCCTTTTTTAATGACTTCTAACATTCTGTTTGCTTTTCTGACTGCCGCTGCACACTGAGCTGTAGCTAAATGAATCCCCATCATATTGTATATCAAGTTGGGATTATTTTTCAAAATATGCATTACTTTACATTTATCAACATTAAAATGCCTTTGCCATTTTGTTGCTCAATCACTTTGGGTGCATCTAGACTGGCATGATTTTGCGGAAATACTTTTAATGGAAAAGTTTTTCCGTTAAAAAGTATTTCCGCAAAAGCGCGTCTAGATTGGCACGGATGCTTTTGCGCAAAAAGTGCTTTTGCTTAAAGCATCCGTGGCCAGTCTAGACGCGATTTTGCGCAAGAAAGCTCCGGGGGCCTTTTTGCACAAAACAGTCCTTCCCTGTCTACACTGGCCCTCTTGCGCAAGTATTCTTGCACAAGAGGGCTTTTTCCCGAGCGGGAGCATGGAAGTATTTGTGCAAGAAGCCCTGATTTTGTATATTACAAAGTCAGTGCTCTTGCGCAAATTCAAGCGGCCAGTGTAGACCGCTGGCAAGTTTTAGCACAAAAGCGGCTGCTTTTGCGCAAGATCTTGCCAGTCTAGACACACCCTTTGGGTATGTCTACACTGCCATGGTGCAGGGGACTTGACTCAATGACCTCTCAAGGTCCCTTCCAGTCCTAGTATTCTATGATTCTATGATACACTTGCACCCTAGTTCGAACTAGGGATGCAAATGTAGGCATTCGAAATAGTCAATGAAGCGGGGATTTAAATATCCCACACTTCATTAGCATGATCTCTGCGGCGCGTTATTCCGATCAACAGCCGTTTTGAAAGTGAAAGTGCGCGCTAGGATGCCTTAGTTTGAATCAAACCCCTTGGTTCGAACTAACGTTACTCCTCAAAAAAGTATCTTTTGAAAAAGCCTCTTTCAAAAAAGGCGTGTAGTCTAGACGTTAAAAGTTGTACACAGACCAAAACATACAGGTTGTCTTGCTGAAACAGCACGGTAAGGCCATGAAAATGTTTAATGTCTCTCTCACTGTCCAGTCAGTGACTCAGGAATGATGGCCCAACACCATGTCACCGTTCAGATTTGTATGGAGCTTGGTCTGTGAGTCCAGGCACAAGGAGAAAACGTTAGGTCCCTTTGTGGCGAATGAGTAGGAGCAGCCTGTCTCGAATCTGTTTGGTCCTCACCCCATAGATGATAGGGTTCAGCGTGGGGGGCACCAGGAGGTACACGTTGGCAATGAGAATACGGAAATGCTGGGCCACGTTCTGGCCAAACCGTTGTGTCAGAAAGGAGAAGAGAATTGGGATGTAAAAGGCTAAGATGGCAAAGAGGTGGGAGCCACAGGTCCCAAAAGTCTTAAGTTGGGCGTCCTTTGTGGGGAGTCTAAAAATGGCCGTGAGGATCTGGACATAGGACACAGATATAAAAAACACATCCAGACCGGTCACAAAGAAAGCCACAAAGAGGCCGTAGTAACTGCTGATGCGGATGTCACCACAGGCCAGCTTCACCACGGCGATGTACTCACAGTGTGTGTGTGGGATGATATTGGTTGTGCAATAGGGCCACCTTTTTGCTAGGAAGATAGAGGGTAATGCGAGCATTCCACTGCGCAGCACCACGGCCAGGCCAATCTTGGCCACCACGGGGTTCATGAGGATGGTGGAATGTCTCAGGGGATGGCAGATGGCCACATAGCGATCCAAAGCCATGGCCACAAAGATCCCAGACTCAATTGCTAAGAAGCAGTGAATGAAGAACATCTGGGTGAGGCAGGCACTGAAACCGATTTCCCCAGAATTGAACCAGAAGATGCTCAGTGTTTTGGGCAGGGTAGACGTGGACAGGACCAGGTCGGTGGTGGCCAGCATGCAGAGGAAATAGTACATGGGCTCATGGAGGCTCAGCTCCTTCTTGACAATGAACAGGATGGTGAAATTTCCCAACATGGATATGGCGTAGGTGCTGCAGAAGGGGATGGAGATCCAGGCATAGGCTGTCTCCAGGCCAGGAATGCCCAGCAGGATAAAAGTGGAGGGGTCAGTGAAGTGAGTTGTGTTGGAACCAGACATGGAGTAGAGGAGGTGGCATTCAGTTTCGAGGCAGAATTGTGTCCCCTGCAGGCACTCTATGTTCTCCTGACTTCCTACAATTGCCCAGTCTCTAGGGTGATGGTCACAGTGCAGATGCCTGGATGGAGAGAAAATGTTAAGATGAGGAGGCTGGATATGAAGACAAATTGAAAAGTCTGGGACTGGTTGTGGTGAACAGAGAAGGAAGGGGTCATCAGACAGAGCAGAACAAAGTGAAAGATTGGAATTGATTGTGTTCCAATTGACTCTGAACACTTCCCAACCAGTAATATCTATAGACAATATATGCTTCAAAGGAGCTAATTCTTCACAGCTGAGTCACATTCACAGCAAGACAGATTAGAACTATTTAGTCACAGATGCTTAATGACGTCTATGTTTCAATTTTCTTCAAGAAGGTTAGTGGTGATTAGTTGCCTAGTGTAGTGAATGCTGGAAAAAATGAGATAGTTTCAAACATTAAAATAGGAAAATAACAAGTTACAATTGTGTAGACTATGTAGATGTCTTCAAGTCCCCTGGGCCTGATAAAACGCATCCTAGGATACTCCTGGAGCTAACATAGGAGGTACATTAAAATTATAAGTCATGGAAGACATGAGATTTTCCAAAAGACTGAAAAAATATCATGTCCATCTATTAAAAGGGAAATAAAGACAACCAAAGAATCCACAAACCAGTTAGCTTAGATTCTGTGTGAGGAAAAATAATGGAGCAAATAATGAAGGAACCCAATTGCAAACCTCTGGAAGATAATAAGGCAATATGTAAAGTCAGCATGGATTTGTAAAGAACAAATCATGTCAATGAGCAGTCCTGGGGAACCTCAGAGACTAACAATGTGCTCACGATCTAATATAATTAGTCTCAAGGGTGCCAGAGGACAGCTTCTTGTTTTTAACCCCTTGGAAAAGAAATCCTTGACAACATTTTGGCCAATTCTTAGAGAGACAGGTTATAGTATCAGGTGAGCTCTTGTAAAATGGACTAAAAACTGGATAATTCATGGACTTCAGGGAGCAGTTGCCAATGGGCCATTGTCAGTGAATGGGGATGTATCCACTGGGGTCTTGTGGGGATCAGTGTAGGCTGGATGTTTGTCAATATTTCAATGAATGATGTGACAGCAAAGGTAAAATGGCTGCCGATAAAATCTGGCTACGCTACACGGAGGGGTAGGGGGTTAGAATGAGCCGGCCGGGGCAGGCGCACCGATGGATCTAGAACATTGTAACAGAGACACATGGAAAGTTGTCCCCCCTCAGAACAGGGAGTGCAGGCCTGATGCCCTGACTGGGACACATGGTCCTGGAACCCAGGGGCCCGGAAAGGGATTTCGGTGTCGTTAGGGGCAACCAAACCATCGTGCGCATAAACTGGGCAATGGTGGGTTGGAGCAGAGGAAGGGTTTTGCCTGTGCCCCTGGCATTGGTGAAACCATCCACATCCAGGCTGGGGGGGGGGCACATTTCGAAAAGGATGTGGAAAAACTGGAGAGGGGGCAAAAAGAGATAAAGAAAATGTCTGACAGAGAGAGACAGACAGCGTCACCCACTTATCTGATAAGTTATCTGACAGTAAAAGGCTGATCTTATTACCTAGGATCCTCTCTCCCCTGTTTAATGGCTGCCCAGAGTAGAAAGCATCACAGACATACTCGCAATCCTACCCTGCCCGTCACTGTATCACCCTTCCCAAATTGCACTGAGTCTGCCCAGCAGGTGCGTCTTCACCAAGAGACGGGTGTGTGGGAATTTGGAGATGCGAGTGTCTTTCCTGGGAAGCCCCCTCAGGCCACCCTGCCCCACACAACACTCACCCCAGCATCTGCTTAGACATCCGTGGCTGCCAGGTAACCCAGGGCTGTGCCCCTTTATAAGACAGCTCTGTGCAGTCCCAGTGGGGTTCGCTCACACTGTAACGGAGAAGCGAGCGTATCCGTGTAAACAGACTGGAGACCAGCCTGTATGTGCTGCTGCCTTGAGAGTCAGCTCTAATTAAGGGCCCTTCCCACAGGGCAAGGAGAACTCTTGGGCTGTGCACTGAGACGGGGAGGAATTGGCCGCTCTGGGTATATGATTAGGAAGAAAATTGTGGCATGATGCCCTGATCTTCTCCCCTGGAAATGCCCAGGATGGCTGGGTAGGTGGCAGACAGACAGCTCTGGAGAAAGATGACCAGGGGGAGACTTGAACACTTCCTGCAGACACACAGAGCTGTTGCTAAGAGACCAGCAGTTCTCATCAGTAACTATCATCATCCACTGCAGCTGTTCTGTTTGGAGGATCTTCACAACACCCCTAAAGGAAAGTGACTATGAATCTATCCCCATTGTGCAGATAGGTAAAATGAGACTCAGGGTGAGCTGATTCGGCCAAGGTCACCACAGATTGAATGTCAGGATGAAAGACCTAAACCAGGAGCTCCGACTTCCCTGCTGTAACCTGGGTCTCTTCCCCACGCCAAGAGGGAAATGGATTGCTGCTCTGTCAGGCACTGTTTGTTGGGTGGGAGGCCGAGGAAAGGCTGGAAGAGGGAGCTTGAGCCTTCCTCGTCCTCTCAAGGTGAATCTGAGACTTTTAGGACTAGTTGGAGTGTGATCTCCAGGACTCCACTTCCTCTCCCACTCAGAGACCTTCCAGCGCATCAGAGTCACTGGGGTCACTCTGGGGAAAAGCACTCACCTAAAGCAACACCCACACAGTGTTCAGGTCAAACTTGTATAGCTTGGCAAACATATAAGCAACTGAAAATGTGTCTTCGGGGGGGGGTAGCCTATTGCCTAGAACTGGAAGGGACCTTGAAAGGTCATTGAGTCCAGTCCACTGCCCTCACAGTGGGACCAAGTACCATCCCCAACAAATTTTTGCCCCAAACAGCCACCATGAAGATTGAACTCATAACCCTGGGTTTAGCAAGCCAATGCTCAAACCACTGAGCTATCCCTCCCCCATGTGAGTGTGTTTCAGTGAAAACAACAAGGAGTCCAGTGGCACTTTAGGGATTAACTAATTTATTGGGGCATAAGCTTTTGTGGGATACAACTCACCTCCTCCAATGCTTGAAGAGAAAAGAAAAGAAAACATAATGGGCACAGCGCTCTACCACCCCTGGTCTCCTCTCTTCCAAGCTAATCACACCCAGTTCCTCCAGTCTTTGCTCATGTGGCTTGTGTCCCATCCCTTGGGTCCTCTTTGTCTCTCACCTCAACATCCTTCCTACACGTACTCTGTAGGAGACCCAAACTGGGCACCGTAGTTGAGGCCTAGCCAGTGCCATGGAGAGGAAAGAAATCACCTCCTGTGACTTCTATTCTACACCTCTGTCAATGCCACCCAGACCTGAATTGTCCTACCTGTGCCATAAGAAAACATCCCTTCTCCTGAGAGGTGCAGCTCCATCAGGGGTTCTGAAACGTCACTGAAGACCGACCTGTTCTGGTAGCGAAAATTATCACGAGACACCAGAAGGAGGAACAAAATCTCTGAGTTCAACTAATTCCATGGCCCCGATTGGGGGAGCCAAGGGCCAGGCACCTCTGTCTGTCAGCCAGTCCTGGCGACCCAGGGTGAGTTCCCGATCCCCAGTTTGAGGGTCAGAGTTCCTCTCATCTATTAAATGTCTACTCTCATGAAATGACGACATTGGGTTTCCTTGAAAAGACCTGTGGTCCAAAATCCATGTTGTTGACTGACATTAAATGAAGCCAGTGGAGACAGCATGAGATCTGTGATGGGGGGTGGTCACGGAAGACCCCTTGGGAAGGCCTTCCCACTCTCTGAGGCTCCTCACCACCCGGTCCTGCTGGGCCAGCTCCCTGGTCTCCCCCCGAGCTGAGGTCCCTGTCCCCACCAAGAAGCAGTGCAGACACTGAACCCCTTCACGTCCAAGGAGAGTGCAGTTTTGGGCCCAGCGTCCTGGGATACCCCTCCCCAGATGGGATCAGACCCCCCGTGGATTATTTGGGTAAGCCCCCTTTAACAGTGAAAGGGGGAATGTGCACACTGGTTGCTCCCCCATGTAACAATTATTTACACTGGGCTTGATAATAAATAAAAGTGATTTTATTAAGTACACGCAGTAGGATTTAAGTGGTAATAAGTGAGAGCAGGCAGAGCAAAGTAGATTGCAAACTTAAAATAACAGGAAACACTTTGCTAATTCTAACATTAAAATCTCAGTACAAACTTATTACAAACTCACCCTAAAACTGTTCTTATTCCAGCTAAGCCTCCAAACCAGGGAAGTCCCATCTCATTGGGTCTTTGGTTCCTTCCCTTGGGGGTGTCCAGCCAGCCAAAGACAAAGACCCTGCTAAGCTTCCCATTGTTTTATGGATTCCCTTTTACATGGGGAAGTTACCCGGCCAGTCCCTACCAGTTAGGGAGGTCCAATGACTTCCTCAGACCAATCACTGTTAAGACTTAAGGACAAAAGACTAGTTACATATGATTGCCCAGACATTGAGGCTACATCTACACTGGCAGTTTTTGTGGCAGAAAATATGCTAATGAGGGACTCATTTGCATGAGTCGCAATCTCATTTGCATATTTTCTGCTGATCCGTTTTTGCGCTAGTGGTTTTTGCGCAAAAACAAGCAGTGTGGACGTTTCCTTTTTGCACAAGATCCTTATGCCTCAAAAAAGGCGGTATACCGATCTTGTGCAAAAAGGGGTTTTTGCGCAAAAAGGAAACATCCATACTGCTTGGATGTTTTCTGCGCAAAAATGGATTGGCAGAAAATATGCAAATGAGATTGCAACTCATGCAAATGAGTCCCTCATTAGCATATTTTCTGCTGCAAAAACTGGCAGTGTAGATGTAGCCTGAGGCATCTCAGCATTGGAAACACCCTTGACGGCTTTCATTTGCACTTTTAAACCCGTAAAGCATTCCATTCTCCATATCTCTAACTTCACACATGAGAATGATCCAGACACCGGAATATGATAAACAGATCCAGCAGATTATGACATGAAGATTGATGGGTTACATGAGATAATTTGTCCAAAGCACCTTTGAGTTAGGCATGTCTGTGTCCATAAGTCCATTTCATAAAGCATGGGGTAGGGTGTTCCATCACAAGTTCAATTGAAGAATTCTTCCATTAGCTTAGCTGTCCATGTGAGTAGTGTCTACACTGAAGGGCTGCTGGAGCACTGTTGTGGCTTCTGGAGTCTAGACAAGCAGGTCTTCCAGAAAAGCCTCCGATCTGCAGACATGATGGCTTGGAGAATCCATCAGTTTGCTTCACAATATGTTCCAATGGCTAATCACCCTCAGTGCTAAATGTTTGACCTATAATTTCTTGCTGGAATTAGTTTGTCTTTAACTGCCAGGTGTTGGGTCTTGCTCTAGATTTCTGCACTAGATGAAAGACCTAGCTATTGCCCCCGGCTTTCTCCCAATGCATGCCTTGCTTGCTTGTATTTTGAATGACACGAGTAGGTGAAACTCTTTATTTCTGTCTATGTCAGACATTTTCTCCAGCTTTGAATCATTTTCTTGGCTCTTTTTCATACACTCTCCAATTTTTCAATATCATTTTTTGAGATGTTGACCCTGGAACTAGATGAAGATGGTTTCACGAGTGCCATGTGCAGAGGTAAAGTCCTTCCCCTGCTCCAACTCACCACTCCCCTGTTCATGCATCCAAGGGTCCCATCAGCCCTTTGGGCCACAGCATCACCCTGGGAGCTCAAAATGATTTGGCATCGGTGTGGTACCTCTGATGAACTATATGTCCACACTCATTAAGGGTGCGTCTACACAGCACCCTGAACTTGAAAGAAGATACGCAATTTGCGCTATGCAAATTGGGTATCTTATTCAGAATCAGTTTCAAAATAGCATATTTTGAAATTTGGCACATCTACACAGCACCAAATTTCGAAATAATGTGCTATTTTGAGTCATCCCTTATCCCCCGTGCAACGAGGTATACCGGGATGGCAAAATAGAGCACCCATTATTTCAAAAAATATTTCAAAATAATGTGCGGCTTGTGTAGACGTGGGGTAGCTATTTCAGGATACCTCTGGTATCCCGAAATAGCCATGCAATGTAGCCTAAAGGATGAAACTGAGTTTATCTGAAAAGACCTGTGGTCCAAAATCCATGCTGTTGACTGGCATTAATATTTCTAGACTTTTCAAAACTAATCTTATACCAGCTTTTCCATTGTTTCAAATCTTTTTTAACTTCTCTTTTTTCCCCCTGTACATGCATTTTTGGTGCTTCATTGTGTAATTCTCATTCCAGTTGTGATCTATGCTTCATTTGTAACACTTGGGTTCATAACTCTAATGTTCCACTGTGCCTGGAAACTATTTCACCGCCTCATGGGATAAGAGAACCTCAGGCTGCTTCTTCCCAAACACAAAACAAAATGATTTCTTGAATTCATCTACAGGGTGTCCTCGCTATAAGTCTAAGATATGTTCCAAAAAACTTGGACTTAAAGCAGCATGACTTAAAGTGGGGAATTTTTTTCCCGTGGCTGACTTCCATTTTCGCAAATTGGATTGGGGGGGAAGGGCTTTACGTGACTTAAGAGAAGGGAAAGGGAGGACAGTTCCTACATCTGTTCCTACAGGTGTCAACAACTTTAGTGCAGAATGGATGTATACCAGGGCGATTTATAGCGGGGACGCCCTGTACCTTTTCTGCTACATTAAAAAGTTCCTCTTTTACCTCCAGGAAATGGCCCCAAAAGTCTCCAGAATTTCTTTTGTTCTTAACATACTTAATTGTTACCCTTAGGCCTGGCAGGAATGGATTTTCCCCAATGCCTTTAACTCCACTTACCAGTTATCAAAACTTCTGATCATATTACTTACTGTCTCTTCTCCTATTTCTTATACATCGCTCCCACTTCTGCCAATGACTTTCTTCATTTTGCCATGGATTTAAAGCCAATGTTCTCCATGTTCTTGTCTGTGGAAATGTGGCTTTTAGGCATCTCGTAAACTTTTCTTTTAGAACTCCTGAGTTTCATTCCTATTTTTCTGTGTAACTTTCTCCTCCCCATCAGTTTTTCTAAGAATTTGCCCCAGCTTTGGGGAAGCAGCCCCTCTGAAGAATTAAGAGTTTATATATACATGACTGGATGCAAATTGTTCCCTGTTTGGCCATTTGAACATAAGCAGCTGCAATATTTATTTTTCTCTCCAGTATCACATGCTCCTTTGTTTGCCACTTATGTAAGCTATGCAGCGTAACCCCCTTTTTCTTCCACGGGTGACTCGGGAGCAGGTCACACTCACAGGTGTGCCAGGGTGCCTGATGGTCTTGACATAAAAGGAGATCCTGAGTACCCCAGCGGTGATGTTGTTTAGTTGGGGAAACCCTATCCACCTCCTTGCTACTGTCCCTTGCTCATAAAGAACATATAATGGCGGTGCCTCCACCTGGCTGGCCCTGTACACACTTACTGGGGTGCCTTGGGAACCTCCAGGAATAAACTTATTCCAACAATAAACTGGATCTAACTCCAGAACAATAATTACAAATCATAAATAATAGACATCTAATAGATTGCCTTAGAATGAACAACCTTTACTTAACTTACAGAAACAGGATGTAACAAATTAACAGTGAATAACATCAATTCACAAAGTACACAGACGTAAAAGGAACTTATCTAGCTGCCATTTGCACTGCCAATATTGATCCCACCCCAGTGTGCACACCCCTGGACTCAGGGTCCCAGACTCTTGCTTGCGTGGGTGCACTTGAAGAACTGCAGCTGTAATGGAGATTCTCTGAAGGTAGTGTGTATGTGGGTCCAAGCTATGCTGCAGCTCTGGTTCACTGGGTTGGCCTCTGTGCCTCTCTTTGAACCCAGAGTTAGTCTGTATCTCTGAGGTCTGTCCCAGGCAGCATTTTCCCAAAGATGCCCAGTTACTCACAGTCTCCTTCTGTGTGCTGGATGCAGAGTAGCTCCTAGCCACAAATACAGCCAAAGAGCCTCCCTTCTAGGGCAATCAGAAGCAGCCTGCTAGATCCCAGTTCCAAAGGCTCGCTGTCCCAGTCTGTAACTGCAACATAACAGCTCCTGGACTGGATCAAACTCCTCCACAGCAGCCTAGCTCCCTTTCTGCTCCAAAAACAGAGGGAAGAGTCCACAGATTGCTGAGTCTTCCTCCACACACATGGAGAGACTCCAGATCTCCCCAACAAGAGTCCTTCCTTCCTGTTTTTCCCCAGGGCTCATGGGATTTGTAGTCTGTGAGGCTTGATTGCAGCACGCAGGGTCTTCCCAGAAAATAAGCAGAGGCACCTTTAGTAAGGGGACTACAAGTACAAGACTTTTCAGTCTGTCTGCAAAAAGCAGATTCCCCCAGTCTCATAACCTGCCTCATTTCTATCTGCAGCATCCTTTATTGAAGCTAAAACAGGAAGAGAGTAATTTAAAAATTACTAAGACAAGTTAGATGCCTCGAAGGCACCAAAGCCTTATGAACTGTATCTTAGAATACTCGAGCAGCTGAATGAGGAGCTATGGAAAGACGCAAGTATGGTTGTCCAGTGCCAGTCTGTTGTGGGGCCAGTATGATACAATGTGTGCATGAATGGTGGAAAAAGGGGTGAACAGGGAGGTGGCAAAATTGGCAGATGATGAAAAATTACTCAGCTATTTAACTCCGAAGCCAACTGTGAAGAGTAAGGCTATGTCTACACTACAGGCTTCTTGTGCAAGAAGCTTTTGTTGAACGAGATCTTCTGCAAAAACTTCTTGCGCAAGAGCGCATCCACACTACAAAAGCACATAAAAAAAGTGATGGGCTTTTGCAAAAGAGAGGGTCCAGACTGCATGGACACTCTCTCAAAAGTAAGCCTTGATTGGTATGCACAGAATGGTCACCAGGGCACCTGTGCTTTTTCCTCTTTCCTCTTTTTGTGCAAAAAACCCCTCTTCCCCGTCCACACACGCCTTTTTGCAAAATAACTTTTTCGCAAAAAGGCTTCTTCCTCGTAGAAAGAGGAATACCAATTGCACAAAAAACCCTCTGTTCTTTCAATTCTCTTGCACACAAACGTGCTTGAGGTGAGGGCGCTATGCTAGTTTTTGTGGAAAAACGGCTGTTTTTCTGCAAAAAACTCTGCAGTGTAGACATAGCCTTACAAAGGAATCTCACAATATCAGACGACTAGGCAACAGAAGGGCAGATGGAATTCTGTGTTGATACATGCAAAGTAGCACACCTGATAAAATACATCCCTAATTCTACATACAAACCAATAGGCTGTGTCTACACTGGCACCCTTTTGCGGAAAAGGATGCTAATGAGACACAGCGCAATTAAATGGGATTTAAATATCCCCAGCATTTGCATGAACATAACTGCCGCTTTCGGCTCGGGGTTTTGCCGAGAAAGCGCCAGTCTAAACGATCTTGCGGAAAATAAACCCTTTTCCACAAGATCTCTTATTCTACTTTCAAGTAGGAATAAGAGATCTTGCGGAAAAGGGTTTATTTTCCGCAAGATCGCGTTTAGACTGGCGCTTTCTCCGCAAAACCCCGAGCCGGAAAAAGCGCAGTTATGTTCATAAAATGCCGTGGGGGGATTTATTTCGTCATTAGCATCCCTTTTCCGCAAAAGGGTGCCAGTGTAGACACAGCCATAGGGTATAAATTAACTGTTAGCACTGAAAGATGAGATCTTGAATCATTGGGGATAATTCTATTCAAACACGTGCCTGATGGGCAATTTAAAAAAATACCTTACGGAATGTGGAGATACATTAGGATAGATAAAAAGACCTAAAGTATAATACTGCCTCTGTATAAATCATTGGAACACGACATCGTGAATACCACAGCCAGATTTTGGCACCCCCTCTCAACAAAGTTACATTGGATTTTGGACAAGGGACAGAGAAGTGCAACAGTAATAATTAGGGGGTATGGACCACCCCACTTTTGAGGAGAGATTTCAAAGGCTGGGACTTCTCAGCTTGGAAAAGAGATGACTGAGCGGGAAAAGAAAAAAAAGGCTCTAAATCATGACAGTGTGGAAAAAATGAATGAAGAAATGCTATTTACACTTTCCCATTACAGAAGAACTAGAGGTCACCTAATGAAATGAATAGGCAGCAGATTGAAACAAACAAAATAAAATACTTTTTTGCAGTGAATCTGTGGAAGTCATTGCCAAGGCCAAAACTATAGCATGATTCCTGTGCAAGCCACAAACCTCTAGGGAGTATCGGTTCATCAATGCCTATTAGCCAGTGTTACCAGGGTTCAAATACTTTTTTCTGTACTTCCCTCATCTCTGTTTTCCAGAGGCTGGGACTGAACATTAGGGGTACGTCTAAACTACATGTCTCCGTCGATGGAGCCATGTAGATTAGTTTACTCGGCAAAGGGAAATGAAGCGGCAATTTAAATAATCGCTGCTTCATTTAAATCAAAATGGCTGCCGCGATCAGTGGATTGTCGGCACAGTGCGGCAGTCTAGACGGGGATCTGCCGACCCCAGAACCCTTCGTCGGCAGATCCTGTAAGCCTCGTAAATTGCGTATCTTCTTTCAATGCTATTTTGAAATAGTTTATTTTCTCAGTTGGTGCTGTTCCTTCCATCTAAAGCACCTGGGATAATATTTCCATTAGAGCTTAATATATGTATTGTAATTTTAATATTCTTTCAATGATACGGGATTGAGATATGCGGCTCCTTTCAGCTAATTATTAAGTTAAAGCATTTAAGAATCTGAATAGCTACTGAAATCATGTTTAATGTGACCCTCCCTTACCACACAAGGATCTGAAATTAAATCCCTTTCATTATGAATGGGGGAGGTGGTGACGTTTCAGCAAGTATTGGGGGAGGAGGAGAAGAGTGAGGGAAAAGGGCAGAGATCTGGAGGAAGATGCACAGCAGGGTTGGGCCTAGGTGGAAGAGGTGAAGCAACCAAGTTCTACTTACAGGCAGTTAGAAAGCTAGCATCACAATGGGTGCATCTACACTGCACCCTAAACTCAAAATAAAAAACACAATTTGTGCTATGCAATTTGCATATCTTATTTTGATTCTATTTTGAAATAGCTTATTTTGAAATTTGGTGTGTGGAAAGAGGGTGACAAGGATGCTGAAATTGCGTGCCCGTTATTTCAAAAAATATTTCAAAATAACATGCGGCTTGTTAAGATGCCACGCAGTGTAGACGTACCCTCAGAGTTAAGAGTTGTATGCAGATCACATAATACAGGTTGACTACAGCACATTAAGCCCATTAACAGCTTTATATCTCTTTGAGTGTCCAGTCAGTGACTCACACATGAAGGCCCAGCATCATGTCACCAGCCAGGTTTGTATGGAGCTTGGTCTGTGTGTCCGAGCACCAGGAGAAAAATTTAGGTCCCTTTGTGATGTATCAGTTGGAGCAGCCTGTCCCGGATCTGTTTGGTCCTCACCCCATAGATGATGGGGTTCAACGTGGGGGGCACCAGAAGGTAAACGTTGGCAAGGAGAATGCGGAAATGCTGGGCCACGTTCTGGCCAAACCGTTGTGTGAGGAAGGAGAAGAGAACTGGGATGTAAAAGGTTAAGATGGCAAAGAGGTGGGAGCCGCAGGTCCCAAAAGTCTTAAGTTGGGCATCCTTTGTGGGGAGTCTGAAGATGGCTCTGAGGATCTGGACATAGGACACAGATATAAAAAACAAATCTAGACCAGTCATAAAGAAAGCCACAAAGAGGCCGTAGTAACTACTGATACGGATGTCACCACAGGCCAGCTTCACCACGACAATGTACACGCAGTGTGTGTGTGGGATGATATTGGTTGTGCAATAGGGCCACCTTTTTGCTAGGAAGATAGAGGGCAATATGAGCATGATGCCACGTAGCAACACCACCAGGCCGATCTTGGCCACCACTGGGCTTGTCAGGATAGCGGAATGTCTCAGGGGATGGCAGATGGCCACATAGCGATCCAAAGCCATGGCCACAAAAATCCCAGACTCGAGTGCTAAGAAGCAGTGAATGAAGAACATCTGGGTGAAGCAAGCATTGAAACCGATCTCCTTAGAACTGTACCAGAAGATGCTCAGTGTTTTGGGCAGGGTGGAGGTAGACAGGACCAGGTCGGTGATGGCCAGCATGCAGAGGAAATAATACATGGGCTCATGGAGGCTCGGCTCCCGCTTGACAATGAACAGAATGGTGAAATTCCCCAACATGGATATGGCATATGTGCTGCAGAAGGGGATGGAGATCCAGGCATAGGCTGTCTCCAGGCCAGGAATGCCCAGCAGGATGAAGGTGGAGGGGTCAGTGAAGTCAGTTGTGTTGGAATCAGACATGGAGTAAAGGATGGGCATAGAATTCTGAGGCAAAACCGATTCCCCTGCACGCACTGTATGTTTTCCTGGCTTCTTGTAATCGTGCAGTCTCTAAGGTGATGGTCACAGTGCAGCTGCCTGGATGGAGAGACAATGTTAAGATAAGGAGGCTGGATATGAAGACACACTGAAAAGTCTGGGACTGGTTGTGGTGAACAGACAAGGAAGGGGGCATCAGATAGAACAGAACAAAATGAAAGATTGGAACTAATTACATTCCAATTGACTGCAAACACTTCCCAACCAGTAATATCTGTAGACAATAAAAGCTTCAAAGAAGCTAATTCTTCACAGACGAGTCACATTCACAGCAAGACTGATTAGAACCATTTAGTCAGAGATGCTCAATGACTTCATTGTTTCGATTTTCACCAGGAAGGTTGGTGGTGTTTGGTTGTCTGGAATAGTAATGGCTGGAAAAAATGAGGTAGTTTCAAACATTCAAATAGAAAAAGGAGGAGTTACAGTTGTGTAGACTATGTAGATGCCTTCAAGTCTCCAGGGCCTGATAAAACGCATCCTAGGATACTCCTGGAGCTAACGGAGGAGGTACATTAAAATTCATGGAAGACATGAGATTTTCCAAAAGACTGAAAAAATATTATGCCCATCTATTAAAAGGGAAATAAGGACAACCAAAGAATCCACCAGTCAGCTTAGATTCTGTGTGAGGAAAAATAATGGAGCAAATAATGAAGGAACCCAATTGCAAACCTCCTGAAGATAATAAAGCAATAAGTAAAGTCAACATGGCTTTGTAAAGGAAAAATCATGTCAAACAAAAGAAAATCCTTAAAATCAATGAGCAGTCCTGGGGAACCTCAGAGACTAACAATGTGCTCACGATCTAATATAATTAGTCTCAAGGGTGCCAGAGGACTGCTTGTTGTTTTTAACCGCTTGGAAAAGAAATCCTTGACAAAATTTTGGCCAATTCTTAGAGAGACAGGTTATAGTATCAGGTGAGCTCTTGTAAAATGGACTAAAAACTGGATAATTCATGGACTTCGGGGAGCAGTTGCCAATGACCCATTGTCAGTAAATGGGGTTGTATCCTGCTGGGATCAGTGTAGGCCGGATGTTTGTCACTATGTCGATGAATGATGTGGCAGCAAAGGTAAAATGGCTGCCGATAAAATCTGGCTATGCTACACAGATGGGCAGAGGGGTTAGAATGAGCCGGCCGGAGCAGGTGCACTGAAGTTGCTAGAGTATTATAACAGAGCCCAGGGCTGGCTCGAGCCATTCCTGCACCCTGGGCAGCAGGCACACGGCGCATGCGCGGCCCTGCCCCCCGGCACGCTGTGCCCCTTACAGCTGCATTCAGGCGCGCGGCACCTGATGGCAGCTCTCAAGAGTGCCACATGGCACCCCTTACAGCTGTCATCAGGCGCCCCCCATAGGTTGGCACCCTGGGCACCTGCCCGACTAGCCCCCCCCGCTTACTCCAGCCCTGACAGAGCCATACGAAACATTGTCCCCTCAGAACATGGAGTGCAGGCCAGATGCACAGACTGGGGCACACGGTCTATAACCCAGGGGGATAATCCCCGGAAAGGGATTTAGGTGTCATTGGGGCAACCAAAGGGATTTAGATGTCATTGGGGGCAACCAAAGGGATTTAGGTGTTGTTGGGGGCAACCAAACCATCGTGTGCATAAATTGGGGATGGAGAGTTGGAGCAAAGGAAGGGTTTTATCTCTGCCCTCGGCATTGGTGACTCCATCCCCATCAAGGCCGGGCGGGAGGCACATTTCTAAAAGGACATGGAAAAACTGGGGAGAGGGCAGCAAAGAGACAAAGAAAACGTCTGACAGAGAGAGACTCAGACACTGTTACCCACTTACCTAGATAAGTTATCTGACAGTAAAAGGCTGATCTTATTACCTAGGATCCTCTCTCCCTGTTTAATGGCTGCCTGGAGTAGAAGCATCACGAACATACTCGCAATCCTACCCTGCCCCTCACTGTACCACCCTGCCCAGCAGGTGCGTCTTCAGCAAGAGACGGGTGTGTGGGAATCTGAAGATGTGTCTTCCCTGGGAAGCCCCCTCAGCTTACCCTGCCTCACACAACACTCACCCCAGCATCCCCTGAAACGTCCTTTGCTGACAGGTAACCCAGGGCTGTGCCCCATTTATAAGATAGCTCTGTGCAGTCCCAGTGGGGTTCACTCACACTGTAGCGGTGAAGTGAGAGGATCAGTGTAAACAGACTGGAGACCAGCCTTGGGAGCCAATTCTAATTAAGGGCCCTTCCCCCAAAGGGCAAGAAGAACTCTTGGGCTCTGTGCCGAGACGGGGACGAATTGGCCGCTCTGTGTTTATGATTAGGAAGAAAATTGTGGCATGATGCCCTGATCTCCCCAGGGTCTTTTCCCCTGGAAATGCCCAGGATGGCTGGGTAGATGGCAGGCAGACAGCTCTGGAGAAAGATGACCAGGGGGAGACCTTAATATTTCCTGCAGACACACAGAGCTGTTGCTAAGGGACCAGAGACCAGCAGTTCTCATCAGTACCTATCAGTACCCACCAAAGGACAGTGATTAGGAACCTATCTCCATTGTACAGATAGGTAAACTCAGGCACGGGGTGAGATGCTTTGGCCAAGGTCACACACAGATTGAATGTCAGGATGAAAGACTGAAACCAGGAGCTCTGACTTCCCCGCTATAACCCGAGTCTCTTCCCCATGCCAAGAGGGAAATGGACTCCTGCTCTGGCAGGGGCTGTTTTTTGGGTGGGAGGCAGAGGAAAGGCTGGAAGAGGGAGCCTGAGTCTTCTTTCAGCTCTCAAGCTGAATCTGAGATTTTTAGGACTAGTTGGAGTGTGTGAGCTCCCCGCTCCTGTGAGGTGTGATCTCTAGGACTCCACTTCCTCTCCCACTCAGAAACCTTCGAGCGCATCAGAGTCACTGGGGTCACTCTGGGGAAACACACTCACATAAAGCAACACCCACACAGAGTTCAGGTCAAACTTGTATAGCTTGGCAAACGTATAAGCAACAGAGACTACGTCTACACTACAGTTTCCGCAAAAATTCTTCAGTGTAGACATAGCCTTAGAAAGGAATCTCACAAAATCAGATGAGCAGGCAACAGAACAGCAGGTGGAATTCTGTGATGATACATGCAAAGTAACACACATGATAAATACATCCCTAATTCTACATACAAAACAATACCGTATAAATTAACTGTTATCACTGAAAGATGAGATCTTGAATCATTGGCGATAATTCTATTCAAACACGTGCCTGATATGTAATTTAAAAAAAAAATGTTACGGAATGTGGAGGTGCATTAGTATAGACAAAAAGACCGAAAGCGTAATATTGCTTCTGTATTAACCATTGGAACACGATATCGTGAATACCACAGCCAGATTTTGGCACCCCCTCTCAACAAAGTTACATTGGATTTTGGACAAAGGACAGAGAAGTGCAACAGAAATAATTAGGGGGTATGGACCACCCCACTTTCGAGGAGAGATTTCAAAGGCTGGGACTTCTCAGCTTGGAAAAGAGATGACTGAGCGGGAAAAGAAAAAAAGGCTCTAAATCATGACTAGCGTGGAAAAAATGAATAAAAATGCTATTTACCCTTTCCCATTACAGAAGAACTAAAGGTCACCTAATGAAATGAATAGGCAGCAGATTGAAACAAACAAAATAAAACTTCTTTGCAGTGAATCTGTGGAAGTCACTGCAAAGGCCAAAACTATAGCATGATTCCTGTACAAGCCAGAAACATCCAGGGAGGATCAATTCATTGATGCCTATTAGCCAGTGTTACCAGGGTTCAAATACCTTTTTCTGTACATCCCTCATCTCTCTTTTCCAGAGGCTGGGACTGGACATTAGGGAACAGATCACTCCGAGGGTACATCTACACTGCACCATAACTTAAAATAAGATATGCAATTTGAACTGTGCAAATTGCGTATCTTCTTTCAATGCTATTTCAAAATTGCTTATTTTGTCATTTGGCGCTGTCTGCACAGCACCGAATTTTGAAATAAAGCACTATTCCAAAACGTCCCTTACTCCTCATAGAATGAGATTTACAGGGACATCAGAATAGTGAGCTCGACATAACAGGCTTACTGTGAGGATGTGGGATAGCTATTTCGGCATACTCCGGTATCCCAAAAAAGTGCTTCAGTGTAGACGTAGCCAGAATGTCCCAGTTCTGTTCATTCCATCTAAAGACCTTGGGTTAATGTTTTCATTAGAACTTAGTATATTTATTGTAATTTTAATATTCTTTCTATGATATGGGATTGAGATACATGGCTCCTGTCAGCTAATTGCTAAGTTAAAGGGTTCAAGTGTCTAAATAGCGGCAGAAATCATGATTAATGTAACCCTATGTCACCACACACAAAACTGAAATTTAGGCCCTTTCGCTAGGTATGGGGGAGGTGGCGATGGTCCAGCAAGTAATGAGGGCAGAGGAGAAGAGTGAGAGAAAAGGGCAGTGATTTGGGGGAAGAGATATAGCGGGGCTGGGCCTAAGTGGAAGAGGTGAGGCATCTAAGTTTTACTTACCAGGAATTAGAAATGTGGCCTCACAAGGGGTGAGTCTCCACTGCACCCTAAACTCAAAATAAGATACGCAATTTGTGCTATGCAAATTGCGTATCTTATTTCAATTCTATTTCGAAATAACTTATTTTGAAATTTGGTGCATCTACACAGCACCAAATTTTGAAAGAATGCACTATTTCGAACCATCCCGTAAGCCTCTTGGAACAAAGATTACAAGGATGCTGAAATAGCGTGCCCGTTATTTAAAAAAACATTTCAAAATAACATGCAGCTTGTTAAGATGCAGGATAGCTATTTTGGGATATCTGGGTTACGTCTAACTCACAGGCTACGTCTACACTGGCATGATTTTCCGGAAATGCTTAAAACGGAACAGTTTTCCGTTATAAGTATTTCCAGAAAAAGAGTGTCTACATTGGCAGGATGCTTTTCCGGAAAAGCCCTTTTTCCGGAAAAGCGTCCGTGGCCAATGTAGACGCGTTTTTCCGGAAAAAAGGCCCGATCGCCATTTTCGCGATCGGGCTTTTTTATGAAAAGACTACTGGGCTGTCTACACTGGCCCTTTTCCGAACAGTTTTCCGGAAAAAGGACTTTGCCCGAGCGGGAGCAGCATAGTTTTTCCGGAAAAGCAGCTGATTTCTTACTGTAGATCGTCAGTGCTTTTCCGGAAATTCAAGGGGCCAGTGTAGACAGCTCGCAGCTTATTCCGGAAAAGCGGCTGATTTTCCGGAATAAGTGGCCCAGTGTAGACACAGCCACAGTGTAGACGTACCCTGAGAGTTAAGAGCTGTATGCAGATCACATAATACAGGTTGTCTACAGCACATTAAGCCCATGAACAGCTTTAATATCTCTTTGAGTGTCTAGTCAGTGACTCAGGAATGAGGGCCCCCACCGTGTCACCAGCCAGGTCTGCGTGGAGCATAGCCTGTGAGTCCGGGCACCAGGAGAAAATGTTAGATCCCTTTGTGATGAATGAGTTGGAGCAGCCTGTCCCGGATCTGTTTGGTCCTCACCCCGTAGATGATGGGGTTCAGCGTGGGGGGAACCAGGAGGTACACATTGGCAATGAGAATGGAGAAATCCTGGGCCACATTTTGGCCAAACCGTTGTGTGAGGAAGGAGAACAGAGCTGGGATGTAAAAGGTTAAGATGGCAAAGAGGTGGGAGCCGCAGGTCCCAAAAGTCTTAAGTTGGGCGTCCTTTGTGGGGAGTTTGAAAATGGCCCTGAGGATCTGGGCATAGGACACGGATATAAAAAACACATCCAGACTGGTCACAAAGAAAGCCACAAAGAGGCCGTAGTAACTACTGATACGGATGTCACCACAGGCCAGCTTCATCACTACAATGTACTCGCAGTGCGTGTGGGGGACGATATTGGTTGTGCAATAGGGCCACCGTTTTAGTAGGAAGGTAGCAGGCAATATGAGCATGATACCACGCAACAACACGGCCAGGCCAATCTTGGCCACTACTGGGTTTGTCAGGATGGTGGAATGTCTCAGGGGATGGCAGATGGCCACGTAGCGATCCAAAGCCATGGCTACAAAAATCCCGGACTCGAGTGCTAAGAAGCAATGGATGAAGAACATTTGGGTGAAGCAAGCACTGAAACCAATCTCTTTGGAACTGAACCAGAAGATGCTCAGTGTTTTGGGCAGGGTGGAGGTGGACAGGACCAGGTCAGTGGTGGCCAGCATGCAGAGGAAATAGTACATGGGTTCATGGAGGCTTGGCTCCCGCTTGACGATGAACAGAATGGTGAAATTCCCCAGCATAGATATGGCGTAGGTGCTGCAGAAGGAGATGGAGATCCAGGCGTAGGCTGTCTCCAGGCCAGGAATGCCCAGCAGGATGAAGATGGAGGGGTCAGTGAAGTCAGTTGTGTTGGAATCAGACATGGAGTAGTGGAGGTGGCATTCAATTTAGAGGCAGAACCTATTCCCCTGCATACACTGTATGTTCTCTTGGCTTCTTGTAATTGCGCAGTCTCTGAGTTGATGGTCACAGTGCAGATGCCTGGATGGAGAGACAATGTTAAGTTAAGGAGGCTGGATATGAAGACAAACTGAAAACTGTGGGACTGGTTGTAGTTAACAGACAGAGAAGGTGGCATCAGACGGAACAGAAGAAAATGCTAGATTGAAACTGACTACATTTCAATTAACTGTGAATACTTCCCAACCAGTAATATCTATAGACAATAAATGCTTCAAAGGAGCTAATTCTTCACAGCCTAGGCAAATTCACAGCAAGACTGATGAGGTTGAACAATTTACTCAGAGACATGAGAATAAGAATCGGGAGTCTTTTGAGAAGTGTTTATTAGCTAGCTAATATAATCAAAGCACAGGACTTGATGGGGATGGGGGAATGAACTCTCTAGACATCTGTTGGGATAGTAACACAGCAGGGCACAGAGTATTCCTCGAGTTCTTGAACTGTATTAGAGACATCCCTCTAGGAAAGGGGAGCCGAGAAAGCTCCTTTGCTGTGGATGGAGATCAAAGGAAAAGTCCAAGGGAGCAGGATCTTTTGCGTTGGCATAACCCTGCATTAGGCAGCAGCTCCAGGGTGGACTGGCCAGCACCTCTTCTTACATCCTTACCTCACCAATACCCCCTGAAGATGACCAACAGAAATCCCCTACTGAGGGGACTACCCCGGGGAAGGAAAACTGGTAACTAGACACATGTGAAAGTTCAGAGAAGAGTTGAAAGGTACAATGCGCACTGAACAAACCCAACAGTCCACACAGAAAGTGGGGTAAAATCTAAATATTTGGAAACACCTACCTGAGATAAAAGATTGTGATTCTTACGCCTCATGATGCAATGTTTGTTTCTAGTGGTAAACCTTCCAATAAAGAATCTGATACTGATGATAAATCCTGTGAAAATATGTAACATGTATGATTTTTTAAAAAGATTTGTGAACTTGCAAGGAGTAGTAGATAAGAAGCCTTATGGAGATATTGCTTCTCAACTGCTTCTTGGAGCAGCTGGTTCTGAAACCCAGAAGGGGAGAGGCTATTCTTGATTTAGTCCTAAGTGGAGCGCAGGAACTGGTTCAAGAAATAAATATAACTGGACCGCTTAGAAATAGTAATCATAATGTAATAAAATGTAACATCTCTGTGGTGGGAAAAACATCTAAGCAGCCCAACACTGTGGCATTTAATTTCAGAAAGGGGAACAACACAAAAATGAGAAAGTTAGTTAAACAGAAATTAAAAGGTAGAATGACAAAAGTAAAATCTCTGCAAGCTGCATAGAAGCTTTTCAAAGACACCATAATAGAGGCCCAACTTAAATGTATACCCCAAATTAAAAAAACACAGCAAGAGAACCCCCCCCTCCCAAAAAAAAAGAGAGAACCTGAGATAAAAGATTGTGAATGTTACACCTTACGATGCAATGTTTGTTCCTCATGGTAAACCTGCTAACACAGAATTTGATACCAATAATAAAACCTATGAATATGTGTAACACGTTTGATTTTTGGAAAAGGTTTGTGAACGTGCTAGTAGGTAAGAGGTTGGTGAGACTGAGGGTTCAGCTGCACCTCGATTCCAGGTGTCACCCTGAGGGGGACCCATACCCCATCAGAGGAACCAAAGAGTCAAAGGGGGAGCAAAGGAGCAAACAAGAATGGGAGGCAATGGGGGGGAGGGCGGGAGGCCACAAAGGGCTGGAGGCTTCAAGGTAAAATTTGGAGTAGAGATGGGGTGTTAGGAGAAAAGTAGAGGGAAGGGCAGGGCCTTGGGGTGTCAGTTACAATGATACATACAATAAGGAAAAGGAAAATCAATGTGTCATTGAGCCGCACACAGACAGATTCACCAGTAAGTCACATTCAGAAAGCACAATCAAGTCAGGAAAGGATTTAATCTCTCAGGGGGATATGATAGAGGTCTATAAAATCATGACTGGTGTGGAAAAAGCGAATAAGGAAAAATTATTTACTTATTCCCACAATATAAGAACCAGGGGTCACCAAATGAAATGAATGGGCAGCAGGTTTAAAACAAGCAAAAGGAAGTTTTTCCTCACTCAGCACACAATCAACTTGTGGAACTCCTTGCCAGAGGATGTGGTGAAGACTAGGACTTTAACAGGGTTCAAAAAAAAGCTAGATAGATTTATGGAGGTTAGGTCCATCAATGGCTATTAGCCAGGCTGGGTAGGAATGGTGTCACTAGTCCCTGTTTCTCTGGAAGTGGTTGACAGGGGAGGGATCCCATGAGGATTATCTGTTGTGTCCGCTCACTCTGGGGCATCTGGTATTGGTCACTGTCGGCAGACAGGACACTGGGCTACATGGACCTTTGTTCTGACCCAGTCTGGCCGCTCTTATGTTCTTAAGTAGGTTGAGAATTTGGAAGCTGAAGGCAGCTTGTGTGGAAGTGATCCTGAAATGTTCGAGTTCATGATTCTAAGGAATGGGAGGAGGGAGAAGAACAAAATAAAGCCAATGGATTTCAAGAAGGCAGACTTTAGCAAACTCAGGGAGCTGGTAGGCCAGGTCCCGTGGGAAGCAAGATTAAGAGGAAAAACAACTGAAGACAGTTGGCAGGTTTTCATATGGACATTATTAAGGGTGCAAAAGCACAGTTGTCATGTGTGTAGGAAGGACAGGCGCTGGGGTATGTAAAATAGAGGTCTAGGATGGCTGTACACTGCTAGTGAAGGAGTTCAGCCAAAGCATTGCCCTTTGTTTTTTCCCTTTGTTTCTACAGTCTCGAAAGATAGATTAAGAGTCGGGCCAAAATAGGTATTATCCTTCCTGATGTATGAACATGCCCTTTCCGTTCATTCTTGCAGCCTAGAAAGATAGATAAGTATGCAGTTGCTTTTCCTTGTTGTGTCTTTTACTTACCCTCCCTAGCACTGTATAAGATATTTTCAGGCTTCCTCTCTTGTAATCTCTATAACCTATTGATTTGGAAAGTTTGTGGCATAAGAAAGTGTTGATTTAATTTGCAATTCTGTAAATAGTAATTAGGGGTGGGTATAATAATATTAATCATTTGCTTATTAATATTAATTGTGCAGGAGTTAACATTACTAATAAGGTTTCAGGGAAAGTAGTGATAGACATGTGAATTAACATACTGAAATAGATAAAAGGGTGTAATTGCTGCCAAATTTTTGCCACTCGAGCATTGTGTTGAATGTCGAAGGTAAATGAGCATGGGAAATAAAGCAATTCTGTTTACCTCATCTGCTCCTGGGTCACCTGTTTCTTCTCTAAGAACAGGAAGTATGGCAAGAGACCATCCTAGCTTAACCAGGAGCTCTTGAATGGTCTAAAAATCAAAAAAGCATCTTGAAATAGAGTCAAATTAAAAGTGGTCCTCTTAGAACAGGGAATTCAGCCCTATTCCATAGACTAGGGTACACTGTCAGAGAATCTAGGGATCCAGAAAGGGATTTAGGTGTCTTTGTGTGCAACCAAATCATCATGCGCATAAACAAGGGAGCAGTGAGTGGGTGTAGAAAAAGGACTTTATCTTGGCACATGGAATTGGTGAAACCATCTGCATGCAGTCGTGAAACTATCTGCATTTCAAAAAGAAATTTAAAAAAAATTGAGAGGGTGCAGAAGAGAGATAAAGGAACATTTGGAGGCTGCAGAAAATGCCTGGCAGAGAGAGACTCATGCAGCTTCCTCTACTTATCAGAAACACAATCAAACAAGATGTTCACGGAGAGAGAAACATGGGTAAAAACGGGCTAATCTTAAAACCCAGAGTCCTCTCTCCTTGTTTAATGGCTGTTCGCAGCAGAAAGGGTCACAGACTTACTTGCTAGCCCATCATGCCCAAATTGCACTGAGTCAGTCAAGCAGGTGCGTCTTTAGCAAGAGGTGGGTCTCTGGGAATTTGGAGATGCCAGTGTAGTCCCTGGGAAACCCTGCCCCACACATCACTCACCCCAGCATCTCCTTAAGCGTCCTTTGCTGAGAGCCGACCCAGGGCTGTGCCCCATTTATAACATAGTGCTGGGTCATCCCAGTGGGGTTCACTCACACTATAGCGGAGAAGCTTGAGAGTCAGCTCCAATTAAGGGCTGTTCCCAATGGGTGAGGAGAACTCTTGGGCTCTGTGCTGAGATGGGGAAGAATTGGCTGCTCTGTGTATTATAGTTGATTAGGAAGAAAAACTTGGCCAAATGCCTAGATCTCCTCAGGGTCTTTTCCCTGGAAAATGCCCAGGATGGCTGGGTAAATGGCAGGCGGACAGCTCTGGAGAAAGATTGGGAGGCCTGGCCTCAGTTGCATCCCGCTGAGCCATGGTGACACATAGAGATCACTGACTAGTGCTCTTTACTCCTGGGGTGTGCCTCTGTTTTACACCTGGGGAAACTGAGCGAACAGATTGGGAAGTGCCTCAAGCCAGAAACAGGGCCCCTCGTGGCCAATCCCTTGTTTAGCCTCTCTCACCAGGCTCATGCTGTAGCTGCAGCACACAGACCTGGCGCTCCTTCTCCATTGGCTTCTCTAGAGGGGGGGGTCTCCTCTGGTTTCAGTGGGGCTGCACCCACTTGCCCCAGCCGAGGATTTGGCCCAAGTCATATGCCCTAATAAATTTAGGTCTCGAAGGTGCCACAGGACTTCTTCGTTTCCTTCCTTTCTCCCTCTCTCCCTCACTTCCTTCCTTCCATCCTTCATATTTATTTATTTATTTATTTAATAAGTGTCAGCAGAGACCTGTTAAACAGGCGTGAATAGTCCCACTACAGCCACGGATTCATGGGATGACAAGGGGCACAACCTCTCCATTCAGAAACAGGGAGGATTATTTACAATTTCCAGGGCACTGCTACAGAAAGGCCCTCCCTTAGGGCCTTCAGCTCACGCACTGCACTGATTTGGTTCCTTGCAGCACATTACTAGTCCCTCTATGTGGCGCAGCCTTCCAGGCTGTGTGCGGTCCCTGGTAAAAAAGCAAGACCAAGCTGAAGACTGAGCTGTGTGGAAACATAGTTTTGTGGTGGTAGTGTCAGGCTGTTTCCTTAATCAATGCCTCCTGTTGAAGAAGGAATGCAACTCCACTGATCATGACTCACAAAACTGCTCACTGCATGTAAGACAACCCAAAAGTGTCATGATGATTCATGGCCAGATCAATGGTACTAGGAAGGGTGTGGTGTCGGGATTCCTGGTTTTTACCCACAGGTCTGCTGCCAAATCATTATGTGGCCTTGGGTAAATCACTGGATTGCTAACAGATTAGGGTTAGGTTTAACACAATTTATCTGCTGTAAAATCTGCGCTTCTAACTTTTCTTTGCAGCTGGGACAGCAGCCAGCTTGGTGCGTCCTCCAGCCCTTCCAGCGTCTACCCACCTGGCTCACATCCACAGGCACCCATGCACAGGGGAGGAGATGTTCTAGGAGCAAATGGACTTCATGCACACCCTCGTGGTGGAGATCCAGGCAGAGCGGCAGAGCCGGATCATGGAGCACCAGGAAAGGAGAGCCACCAGGGAGCAGTTTGCGAGACAGCATCGGTCCTTATTTGCCTCTCTGAGCGCTGTTATGGAGTGCACGTCGTCCCACATCCCAGTACCCCGTGCACCCCAATGACACCCTAGGTCCCTCCTCCACCTGCCCCATGGTTTCCACCCCCAGGTTTCCCAGGGGCCACTGGGGCAGGAGGACAAGGGGGACTCAAGGAGAGCCAGAGCCTCTGGGATCTCAGGAGGCAGAAGGCAGTTCCACTTCCATTCCTGAGCCTCCCTTTTGGTTTCCAGTTCTTCCATTTCCCTGCCATTTTCCCCTCATAAAAACACACATTTATGGAGCCATGGTGTCTTTATTGCTTGAACTGCAGAGGTGGAGTGGGGGGTTAAAGGGAGACACGGGGAATGCAGGGCAACTCGTTGAGAGCCATGTGGCAGAGTCCAAAGAGACTTGTGTACAACTGTCCTTCAAGGTCTCTCTGATTCACACAGTCCTGTGCTGTACTCTCCTGATTGCTCTGCTGTCTGGCTGCTCAAAGTCTCTGGCAAGGTGCTCTGCCTCATCCTGCCAGATAAGTTCCCCCTTGCTCTCGCACAGGTTATGGACCATAAAACAGGGAGCCACCACAAAGGGAATGTTGCGTTCACTAAGGTCCAACCAAGACAAGAGATTCCTGAACCTCCCCCTTGAAACATCCAAAGCACATTGCACCACCCGTCTGCAGCTGCTCATCCTGTTATTGAATGCCTCCTTACTGGGGTCCAGGCTGCCCATGCAGAGCTTCATAAGCCACGGGAGGCTAAGCATACGCTGGGTTACCCAGGATCACATAAGAACATAAGAACGGCTGTACTGGGTCAGACCAAAGGTCCATCTAGCCCAGTAGCCTATCTGCCGACAGTGGCCAGCACCAGGTGCCCCAGAGGGGGTGGACTGAAGACAATGATCAAGTGATTTTTCTCGTGCCATCCATCTCCAGCCTCTGACAAACAGAGGCCAGGGTCACCATTTCTATCCCCTGGCTAATAGCCTTTTATGGACCTAACCTCCGGGAAATTATCTAGCTTCTCTTTAAACTCTGTTATAGTCCTAGCCTTCACAGCCTCCTCTGGCAAGGAGTTCCACAGGTTGACTACACGCTGTGTGAAGAAGAACTTTCTTTTATTAGTTTTAAACCTGCTACCCATTAATTTCATTTGGTGTCCTTTAGTTCACCTCACCTATCCACATGCCCGAGAGAAATGATCACCATGGCATCCACATGGACAACCAGGGCACAAAAAGGCATGAGAGGATAGTCTTCCGCTGATGTCACGCAAGCAGGGAAGGACTAGAGGAGTGCATTGTGGGATGCAGGCCCTCAAACCACCTTCTGCAGAGTTTTGAACCCAGCGGATACTGCTTCTATGTTGAGGTAACTGGCTCTATGGACATGGGAAAGTCAGTGGGTGTGATTTACCTTGACTTTAGCAAGGCTTTTGATACGGTCTCCCATAATAGTCTTCCCAGAAAGTTAGGGAAGTCTGGATTGGATAAATGGACTCTAGGGTGAAACGAGGCTTACAGGATCTGACGACAAAGAGTGCTGGGGTCAGCTGATACCCATCTAGACTACTGCGCTGTGCCGACAAACAGCTGATCGGCACAGCGTGGCGGCCATTTTGATGTAAATGAAGCGGCGATTATTTAAATCACCGCTTCATTTTCCTATTTCTAGTAAACTCATCTACATGGCTCTGTCGACAGAGCCATGTAGTCTAGACACACCCTTAGTGAGCAGCAGGTCACAAGGACAAGGTCCTGCCCTTAGGATGGAAAAATCCCAAGCATTGATATAGGCCGGGGACCAGCTGGCTAAGTAGCACTTCAGCAGACAAGGACCTGGGGATTTCAGTGGATGAGAAGCTGGATATGAGTCAACAGTGTGCCCTGGTAGTCAAGAAGGCAAATGGCATATTGAGGTGCATTAAGAGGAACATTTCCAGCAGATCTAGAGAAATGATTATTCCCCTTTATTTGGCACTGCTGAGGCCACATCTGGAACATTGCGTCCAATTCTGGACCCCCCACTACAGAAACGATGTGGACGCATTGGAGATGGTCCAACAGAGGGCAACAAAAATTGTCAGGGGGCTGGAGCACATGACTTACGAGGAGAGGCTGAGGGATTTGAGTGTATTTAGTCTGCAGAAGCGAAGAGTGAGGGGGGATTTGAGAGCAGCCTGCAACTTCCTTAAGGGAGGTTCCAAAGAGGATGGAGAGAGGCTGTTCACAGTAGTGATGGATGGCAGAACAAGGAGCAATGGTCTCAAGTGGCAGTGGGAGAGGTCTAGGTTGGATATTAGGAAAAACTATTTCCCTAGGAGTGTGGGGAAACACTGGGACGTGTTGTCAGGATTGTGGAATGTCTCAGGGGTTCAGAGATGGCCACGTAGCCATCAAAAGCCATGGCCACATAGACCCCAGACTCAGTTGCTGTGAAGCAGTGAACAAAGAACAGCTGGGTGAGGCAGGCACTGAAATTGATTTCCTTGGAATTGAACCAGACATTGCTCAGCATTTTGGGTATGAAGGATGTACACAGAACCAGGTCACTGACAGCCTGCACGCAGGGGAAATAACACATTGACTCATGGATTCTTGGCTCCCTCTTCACAATGAACAGGATAGTGAAGTTCCCCAATAAGACTTGGATGTACACAATGCAGAAGGGGATGGAGATCCAGACATGGGCCCCCTCCAGGCCAGGAATTCCCAGCAGTATGAAGGTGGAGGGGCTGGTGAAGTCGGTTGTGTTGAAATCTGACATGGAGTAGGGGAGAAGGTTTCCAACTCTGAGGCAGAACAGTGTCTCCTGCATGTACTGGTCATTCCCCTGAGTTTACAGATGCGCCCAGAATTCACAAAGTTGGTCGCAGTACGAATGCTTGGAGGGACAGAGAATGACAATATGAGACACCACATGCACTGCTAGAGCCTGTTCTTTGGGGGCAAAGCAGATTGCTCACTCTTCACACAAATGACATTTTCATTATGCAGAGAAATGAATTATGAACAACCGACCCTCCGAATGCCAGCGGTGTTCCAGCGTCTACAATTTCCACGCATCATTTTGTGAGAAACCTTAATAGATACCATCAGGAAATACACCCCAGGGAAAGGCCTGGCCCTCACTGAGAGCAGCACCAGGGGGTCACCTGCTCTTTGCAGCCATGGCCAAAGCACAGACAATGGTTGGACATGTATGGAATGAGTTGGAGGCTCTGGCCACGCACTTCAGTCTGGTTGCCTAGTCGCTGTGCAGGATACAGCAGATAGAGAAGGTGTTTCTGAGACAGGCTGGGAGTCTGGCGGGGGAGGCTGTTATAAGAGGACTGAGAGGAAAGTCTGGAACTGGTTAGTTCAAAGACAGGACACAGAAGGGGGCATTTGATGCTCACCTCCCCTGCGGCCACTTGTATACTTACCTGGAAGTTCTAATTAAGATATGCCACTCCAATTACATTAATTGTGTAGCTTCATAAAATAGAACACTAGAACTGGAAGGGACCATGAGAGGTCATCAAGTCCAGTCCTGTACACTCATGGCAGGACCAAGCACCATCTAGACCATTCCTGACAGATGTCTGTCCAACCTGCTCTTAAATATCTCCAGTGATGGAGATTCCACAAGTTCCTTAGGCAATCTATTCCAGTGGTTAACCACCCTGACAGCTAGGAAGTTTTTCCTAATGTCCAACATAAAAATCCCTTGCTGCAATTTAAGCCCATTTGCCCACAATCCGCAATTAAAGTGCTTCTCACCCATGTTGCTTCTTTGCTGTTCAAACAGCTATCAGGGCCAATTGAAGCTTTCACCTCAGATTATGTCTAGACTGCACTGGCAAATTGGAAAAAGTATTCAATTTGTACACAAATTGTGTAACTTTTTCCAATTTACTTTCGAAAGAGTTTTTTAAAAAGTTTGGCGTGTCTACATGGTGCAAAATTTTGGAAAAATGAACTCTTTTGATACATCCCTTATTCCTCGTAGAATGAGGTTTACAGGGATGGTGAAAGAGCGCCTCCGCTTTTTCCAAAAAAATGTTGGAAATGCAGATGCCTCCGATATCCCTAAACAGCAATGCAGTTTAGACGTAGCCTCTGTCAGAGCAGTTGAAGCTGTGGTCACCAACCTGTTGATCGCGATCGACTGGTTGATCATGAGGGCTCAACCAGTCGATCTCGAGGCGTTCAGGGCCCCCTCATTTCCTCCCACCCCCAAGAAGCCCCACTACCTACCTCCAGGGACAATGGAGGTAGTGCCGGCTTCCTGCAGGGTGGATGGAAGTCCTGCACCTGCACGCCACTTCCGGGGGTTCCGGAAGTGCTCTGGCTGCTCCCCTCCCCCAGGTCTGTGGTGTGCCAGGAACCTGGGGGAGGGGAGTCATCTCCGGAGGAGGCACATGCCGGGGCTTCCTTCCTCTGCGGGTGGGAGGCAGGAGGAGTCCCAGGAGGAGGCAGGTGCAGGGGACTCCCTGCCCCCAGCAACACCTTGTCCTCTGCCCCCACTGGCCCCCTGTTCCCTGCTGCAGAACCCTGTCTCCTGCCCCCCTGGCACCCTGTCCCCTCTCTGCCACCCCACTGGCCCCTGACTCCAATGGTCCCCTGCCCCCACTGGCACCCTGCCCCCACCCCAGAACCCTGTCCCCTGCCCCCACTGGCACCCTGTCCCCTGCCCCAGCACCCACTAGCACCCTTCCCCAGTACCAAGGCTCCTGCTCCCACCAGCACAGTTGGGGCCACATTAGTGAGGCTTGGGGGGAGTTATTTTTTGCATCTCACTTGTGTGGTCCCCAACTGACTTTTCTGTGGGTCAGTGACCCCTGACTCAAAACAGGTTCCCTGCCCTTCTCATAAATAAAAACAATGCAGAAAGTTTTTGTGTTTGACATAGTATTTTATTTAAAAATGAAGCCTGGCCAACAAACCCCCAATTGGGGCCAAGCCCCCATCTTGCCACAGCCACTCCTGCACTCCTCCTTGCCCCACACCCTATATCTGTACACTGGAACCCCCTGCCCTGAGCCCCTCAGATACCCCAACCCAAATTCCTGCACCTTCACATCCACAAGCCTGTGGCTTGCTTAGTACCACAGCCCTCCATCTGACCCCCACAGTCCCCAGCCTGGAGTCCCCTCCCCGAGCCAGCATCCCCTTCTCCACCTCCTCCTGCATCCAAATTTCCTTCCAGAGCTTGCACCGCTCAGCCCTTCCCACACCCAAATCCCTCATTCCCACCCCAGAGCCCACACATCCTGTCTCAACTCAGTGAGGGTACGGCTAGACTGCAGGAGTTTTTCCAGGATTCCTGAGATATCCAGAAAAACTCTTCTGCATCCAAACTCTTCTGTTTGTTCTTCCGCTTTTTTTAGTGGAAGAGCAAACGTGCTCTTTCGGCAACCCCTGTATTCCTCATTCCATGAGGCATATGGGGCCCCCAAAAGAAGGGGTTTTTCTGACATTTGGTCCAGTCTAGACAGGCCAAATGTTGGAAAAACCTCTTCCTACAGAAGAATCGGGGAAGCGGCAGTGTAGAGTGTATAAGGACTGGGGATAGCAAGTGATGGAGAGGAGAACAGAGAGGGCGGGGCTTCAATGAAGGGGTGGGATCTTGGGGGAAGGATGGGGTGTAGATCTTGGCTTGTTCTGACATTTTAAAAGTGATTTTGGGTGTAAAATGGTTGGAGACCATTGAGTTGAAGGGTTTTTAGCTTGTGTAGATTCTCTGACGACTAATAAGATATGAGTGCCCACTGAAGAGTTTCCCACTGTCAGAGCAGTGGTAGGGTTTCTCCCCTGTGTGGATTCTCTGATGTGCAGTACGGTTTGAGCATTTCCTGACGCGTTTGCCACAGGCAGAGCAGTTAAAGGGTTTGTCTCCTGCGTGAAGTCTGTGATGAGCGTTAAGATTTGAGTGTGGACTAAAGCATTTCCCACAGTCAGCGCCCTTGACGTTTTCTCCCCTGTATGGATTCTCTGGTGTTCAGCAATGCTTGATTGGCAATGTAAGCTTTTCCGACAGTCCGGGTCGTCACAGATTTTCTCAGCTGGGCGCATCCCCTGATGGGTAATAAGTTTTGAGCTCTGACTGACGTTATTCCTACATTCAGACAAGTTGAAGGGTTTCTTGCTGGTGTGGCTTTTCTGGTGTAAAATGGGGACAGGGCCTCCCTGCTACAGGCCCCCAGCCAGGAAGGACAAAAGGGAACGGAAAGCTAAAGAAATAAGCCACACAGTAGTCTCTTCCCTCCCGTGCTTTCAAGCATCAGCTGCTTCCTGGCTTCCCTCTCTCTTCCAGCCTGTCCCCATTTTACACCAGGAGCTGCTGCTAAAAGCTAGAGCCTTGGAGCTAGCAGGCTGCTTCGGGGGCTGGTGGGGATTGTCCCTGGAGGGGCTCAGAAGGGCCTGGATAGAAGATCAGTTTTCCTCCTGAGGCACTTTTTGCCTGGATTCGACCTGCCACTCTCACTATAATGTCTCTCAGGTGATCTCCTGCCTGCAAGCGACTGTGCCTCTCTGTGAAGTCTGTGAGGGAAAGATCTACATGGAATCTGTGGGGGTAGGGCCCTTCCTTGGTGCTTTTCAGCTGCTGACTTGCCTGACTGTGGCTCTTGTACTGGGTTAGGGTCCCGGCTTTCCTCATCAGCTCCACTTCCGTCCTCAGATGTCAGAAGCAAGGCCGATGTGCTCACATGCGTCTCACTTTGCTCTTTTTGCTTTGCTGCCTTCTCAGCTACTTTTCTCTCAGCCTTCAAGAGTCTCTTCAGCTCATTTTTGCGGAGAGGGGCCTCGGCCTTTGCCACAACACCGGCCGCAACCACCCTGGAGGTTGCTGCCACGATCCGGTGCAAGAGAGTAGTACTTCCGGGTCAGGCTCTTTCCACAGCAGCCTGGACCAGGAAATTTGAGAAGCATGCTGCTTGTCTAGAGCTAGAATTCAGGATGAGACGGTGTCTGCGGAGACGGATCAAACATTCAGGCCTATACACATTTCCACTTCTCCAGTGCTACTCCCAAAAATGACCTTGAGCGGGTCACTGCAGACTATGTGGCTCTGAGGAGAAGGATAAAGGAATTTGAGGTGCAAATTATGTTCTCATCCCTCCCCTCTGGTGAAGGAAAAGGCCTGGAGAGGGATCACTGAATTGTGGCATGTCAGAGAGTTCTTGACCATGGGAAGCTGTTCTGGGCATACGGATTGCTAGGAGGGGATGGGAGCTACCTAATGAAGAAAGACATGAGTATCTTTACAGGCAGGCTTGCTAATCTAGGGAGGAGGGTTTTGTGACGGGGTGAGGTCACAGATGACCCCTCAGGGATGCCTCCTGGGGTGCTAACCCAGCCACTGCCACTCGCCTTGCCACTCTCTGGGGCTCCTCACTGCCCAGTCTTGCTGGGCCAGCTCCGCTGGTCTCCCCCAGCCAAGGCCCCCAACTGAGGTCCCTGACCCCACCGAGAAGCAGCACAGACACTGAACCACTTTGGGTCCAAGGAGAGTGCAGTTTGGGGCCCAGCCTCCTGAGAGGGCTTGGCAGTACCTCAGTTCTGGGACATACACCGAGGCAGCACACCACCCCCCCCCCAAACAGGCCCTGCCAGATGCAACCTCCCTCTTTTCATGCATTGCCAAGTGACAGTGACAGTAGGAGTCATCAGGACTGCTAGGCTGTCTCTGTCATCTCCCTGGGCCTCACTTTACCCATCTGTACAACATGGAGACATCGCTAGAGACTTTCATTCGCTGGGCGGTTGGTGGCTCCTCCAATGGAAGCCGCTACGTGGTATGATGGCTGTTACTGTTGAGAATGTCCTGATCTCTGATCCCAAAGCATCAGGCCCATGTGCCTACAGAAAGTGTCCGTGTTTCCCTTCAGTCATCATTCTTCACAGCAGTCTGTCTGCTCTCTGCCCATCCCTCCTGGGACTTTACAAGGTCTCAGACTGCCTGGAGAACTAGCCGTTATCTCTAGTTTCTTACCAATAAACTCTATTTTTAAATACACACAAACACACAGAGCAGCCAATTATACTTAGTCAGCCCAGAGCCCAGGAGTTCTCCTCTCCCTTTGGGAAGGGCTCCTAATTGCTGTTTACTCCTAAAGCTGGATAAGAGCCCAGAAGCAGAGACATGGATATAGAGAGCTTTTCTGGGGCGACTCTGGTCTCCAACCTATTTACATCCAGATACCCCTGCTCCCCTAGAGGCTGAGGGATCCCCCTGGGCCAGCCCAGAGCTGTGTTATAGGCAGCACCAATGCCTGTGGCTGCAGACACTGGGGGAGAGAGGCGCGGGCCACGGCTACCTGAGGAGGAGTCCCAGGGAGTTCACAGGTATCTGTCTGTTACTGAGGAACTCACCTGCAGGACAAGTCTAGTGTGACGTGGGCACGGTGGGACGGAGAGTCGTTCTGTCGTCCTTTCTGCTTTGCAAAGCTATTAAACGTCCCAGGGACTGTTCCTTAGGTACCACTGGCCACAGTGCCCCTGCAGGCTGTGCCCCCAGACCGGCTGAATGGCTCCACCACTGAGGAGATGTCCATGGCAGAGATATCTTTTGGGATGAAAGGGGTTGGTAGCTGCAGAAAAAGGGGGAATTCTGAGGCTGTGTTAATGCACAGAGACTGTCCCTTCCTGGTTTTGAATCTCAGGGCTCCGGTGGTAGGGAGGTTGGTGGACTGGAGGAGCTGTGGTCTGACGTGAAACTACAGGAAAACATGGAGGTCCTAGCTCTCCTCACTGGGACAGTTATAAGAATTTTCCAGCATGAGACAGACACCGTCTCTTCTGGTTCCATTTGAGTTGTTGGTTGGATTGTTGCCTCCCAAACTTTCAGAAAACAATTCCGCGGGAAGCAGACACACAGCATGCAACAGCCCGCAGGCTGACGGGTTGGCAAACTTGTAAGCATCTAATAATGACATTTCCTAATTGAAGGTGTCAGAGTTTTATCTAACTATGATGCCTGCAGCAGCACTTACAGTGGCCAATCCATTTGAGAGTCTTATTCACCTAAGCCTGGGTGAAAGGGTCGTAGGAGTAGAGATATTTCCATAGGCCAAATAGGGATGATGTCAATCATTTTCTTCTATCAGTGTTATATGTTCAGACTTTGAGTGTAATTGAATTGTCCATTGTGTATGTGCAGTGAGATACAGTAAATAGAAATGCCTGATCGATTTCCTTTAGGGAAAGGACTGGGCAGGGATCGTCAAATTGAGGAAGTAAATGCGTGGTTGCGCAGGTGGTGTCACAGAGAGGGCTTTGGTTTCTTCGACCATGGGACTCTGTTCCGGGCACAAGGATTGTTAGGAAGAGACGGGATCCACTTAACCAAGAGAGGAAGGAGCATCTTCACGGGCAGGCTTGCAAACCTAGTGAGGAGGGCTTTAAACTAGATTCATTGGGGGATGGTGACCAAAACCCTGAGGGGAGTGGGAAAGTCGGATACCGGGAAGGAATGCAAAGAGAAACGAGCAAGAAAGGAGGACCCCTGATTCGAATGGAGAAGATAGGGCGATCAACTGGTTATCTGAGGTGTTTGTACACTAATGCGAGAACCTTGGGTAACAAACAGGAAGAATTAGAAGCCCTGGCCCAGTCGAAGAACTATGATTTGACTGAATTAACAGAGACTTGGTGGGACGACTCGCATGACTGGAGCGCTGTCATGGAAGGGTATAGACTGTTCAGGAAGAACAGGCAGGGGAGAAAAGGAAGAGGAGTTGCACTATACGTAAGAGAGCACTATGATTGCTCAGACCTCCAGTATATAGAGGGAGAAAAACCTGCTGAGAGTCTATGGGTTAAGTTTAGAGGTGCAAACAACAGCAGTGATGTTGTGGTTGGTGTCTACTACAGGCCACCGTATCAGGTGGATGAGGTAGATGAGGCTTTCTTTGTACAACTGAGAGAAGCTTCCAGATCGCAGGCCCTGGTTCTCGTGGGGGACTTTAATCACCCTGATATCCGTTGGGAGACCAATACGACAGTACACAGACAATCCAGGAAGTTTTTGGAGAATGTTGGGGATAAATTCTTGGTACAAGTGCTGAAGGATCCGACCAGGGGCCGTGCGCAGCTTGACCTTCTGCTCACAAACAGGGAGGAACTAATAGGGGAAGTAGAGGTGGGTGACAACCTGGGAAGCAGTGATCATGAGATGGTAGATTTCAGGATCCTAACCAAAGAAAGAAAAGAGAGTAGTAAAATACACACCTTGGACTTCAGAAAAGCAGATTTTGACTCCCTTAGATACCTGATGGGCAGAATCCCCTGGGATGCTAACATAAAGGGGAAAGGAGTCCAGGACAGCTGGCAGTATTTTAAAGAAGCCTTATTGAAGGCACAGAAAGAAACCATCCCGATGCATAGCAAGAGAGGCAAACATGGTAGGAGACCGGATTGGCTTACAGGGGAAATCCTTGGTGAACTTAAGCACAAAAAGGAAGCTTACAAAAAGTGGAAACTTGGACAAATGACCAGGGAGGGGTTTAAATGTATATCTCGAGAATGCCGGGGGGTTATCAGGAAAGCAAAAGCGCAGATGGAATTGCGACTGGCTAAGGATGTGAAGGATAACAAGAAAGGTTTCTACAGGCATGTTAACAAGAAGAAGGTGATCAGAGAGGGTGTGCGGCCCCTACTGGATGAAGGAGGTAACCTAGTGACAGATGTGGGGAAAGCTGAAGTACTCAATGCTTTCTTTGCCTCTGTATTCACGGACAAGGTGGGCTCCCGGACTAATGTGCTAAGTGACGCAAGATGGGATGAAGATGGACAGCCCTTGGTGGGTAAAGAACAGGTTAGGAACTATTTAGATAAGCTAAACGTACACAAATCCATGGGTCCGGACTTAATGCATCCGAGGGTACTGAGGGAGTTGGCAAATGTCATTGAGGAGCCTTTGGCCATTATCTTTGAAAAGTCGTGGAGATCAGGAGAAATCCCAGATGATTGGAAAAAGGCAAATGTAGTGCCCATCTTCAAAAAAGGGAAGAAGGACGATCCAGGGAACTATAGGCTGGTCAGTCTTACCTCGGTTCCTGTAAAAATCATGGAAGGGATCCTTAAGGAATCCATTTTGAGGCACTTGGAAGAGAGGAAAGTGATCAGGAATAGTCAGCATGGATTCACAAAGGGCAAGTCGTGCCTGACCAATCTGATTAGCTTCTATGATGAGGTAACTGGCTCTGTGGACGTGGGAAAGTCAGTGGATGTGATATACCTTGACTTTAGCAAGGCTTTTGATACGGTCTCCCACAATGTTCTTGCCAGCAAGTTAAGGGAATGTGGATTGGATAAATGGACGGTAAGATGGATAGAAAGCTGGCTAGAAGTCCGGGCCCAGTGGGTAGTGATCAACCGCTTGTTGTCAGTTTGAGGTCGGTGGCAGTCGGTTTCTAGCAGAGTGCCCCAAGGTTCGGTTCTAGGACTGGTTTTGTTCAATATCTTTATTAATGACCTGGATGAGGGGATGGATTGCACCCTCAACAAGTTTGCAGATGACACTAAGCTAGGGGGAGAGGTAGATATGCTTGAGGACAGAGATAGGGTCCAGAGTGACTTAGACAAATGGAAGGATTGGACCACAAGAAATCTGATGAGGTTCAACAAGGACAAGTGCAGAGTCCTGCACTTGGGATGGAAGAATCCCAACCATTGTTACAGGCTTGGGACCAACCAGCTAAGTAGTAGTACTGCAGAAAAGGACCTGGGGATTACAGTGGATGAGAAGCTGGATATGAGTCAACAGTGTGCCCTTGTAGCCAAGAAGGCTAATGGCATATTAGGGTGCATTAGGAGGAGCATGGCCAGCAGATCCAGAGAAGTGATAATTCCCCTTTATTAGGCTCTGGTGAGGCCACATCTGGAGTATTGTGTCCAGTTCTGGGCCCCCCACTACAATAAGGATGTGGACGCATTGGAGAGGGTCCAGCGGAGGGCAACCAAAATGATTAGGGGGCTGGAGCATATGACCTATGAGGAGATGCTGAGGGAGTTCGGTCTGTTTAGTCTGCAGAAGCAAAGAGTGAGGGGGGATTTAAAAGCAGCCTTCAACTTCCTGAAGGGAGGTTCCAAAGAGGATGGAGAGAGGCTGTTCTCAGTAGTGACGGATGGCAGAACAAGGAGCAATGGTCTCAATTTGTGGTGGGAGAGGTCCAGGTTGGATATTAGGAAAAACTATTTCCCTAGGAGAGTGGTGAAGCACTGGAATGGGTTACCTAGGGAAGTAGTGGAGTCCCCAACCCTAGAGGTGTTTAAGTCTCGGCTTGACAAAGGCCTGGCTGGGTTGGTTTAGTTGGGATTGGTCCTGCCTAGAGCAGGGGACTGGACTTGATGACCTCCTGAGGTCTCTTCCAGCTCCATGGTTCTATTATTCTATGATCAGTAGATTCATATCATCAGAAGGGGGCATGAAATTGTCCAGTCTAACATCCTGTAGAACACAAAGCAGTTAATTCCACCTAGGTACCCCTGTGTTAAGCCCCTTGATATGTGTGTAACTAGGGTCTGGTCTGCACTAGGATTTTACACCATGGAACCCTAGAGGGCTAGACAGAACATCTGAGGTCAGTCACTCTAATTCCTTCCCAAGATGCAGGATTTGCTGTGTGCAACTGACACAAGACAGAGGACTCTCCACCTTCCCTTGGAAAACCGCCAGTAAAAGGAGCTGTCCTTACTTCTTCTAGTGTCCCACTGTGCTTAGAGTCTGGCATTGTATCTGGAGATTTAATTCTAATCCGCTCTGATGTGGTGTGATCCCGTTTCTCTTGTGCTGTGCCCTGTGGCAATCAAAAGCAACTTTTCCACATCCTTTTCTAGCAGCCTTGCAAATATTTGAAATATTTGAAGAGCGATTTCATGTCACTGCTAAATCTCTGCTTTTCCAAACTCAAAGTCACAATTTCTTCAGTCTTTTCCAGGATGGTGAATGTTCCATCCCTTTCATCATCCTTGTGTCTCTCCTCTGGATCTGATCCAGTTTCTCTTCATCTCTCTAAATAGCAGGGAACAAAAGTGGACCTAGCACTCCTTCCGTGGCCTAACCAGCATTCCTCTGCTAATGAAGACAAAGCATTGTGTTTGCCTCTCCTTGCAATAGCAAATACATCCACAGACACTAGAGATGTCTTCCCAAACCCGGGATAGAAAACATGAGGTCGACAGAAGAATTCTACCATCGATCTAGCTACCACATCTAGGGAAGCGTGATTACCTGCACTGACAGGAGAAACCCCGTCATCGGTGTAAGTTCTGTCTCACTGACGTTCCTCTCAGGGCTGCTTTAGCCTTTTAAGTATGCGCAAGTCCTCTAGCAGATCCTCTGGAAAAACTTCCAGTCTGCACCTAGAGGCATGAGGAGTTGGAGAATTTCCCCTTCCCCTCACAGCTTTGACCAATGGTCAATCACCCTCAGTGCAAGCCGCTTTTTCGAAAGAGAGTCTAGACGTTCTCTTCCGAAAAAGTCCTGTTTTCATGCAATAGTGCCTTTTTTCGAAAGATGACTTTCGAAAAAAGGCGTTATTCCTCATAGAATGAGGTTTACTGCCATTGACAAAACCGCCGCGTTCTGTTGATTTACTGTCGACAGATCGTGGTGGTAGTCTAGACGCAGGTATCGTTGTTTTGAAAAAAGGTCACTTTTTTCGAAAAAAACCCCTGTATTCTATACACACCCTTAGTGGCTCTTTTCTACACCCTCTCCAACTTTCCAACACCCCGTTTGAAATGTGGATGTTGGGACTGGCTGCGGATGGTTTCATCAACGACACATGCAGAGGTCAAATCTTTTCTCTGCTCCAACTCACCGCTCCCCTGTTTACACATCCAAGGTTCCCGTCCACCCCCTTGAACACAGCATGGCACTGGGAGCTCAGGACGAACTGATTGTCCACTGTTAACCCTTGAGCATGCTCGTTGCCCCTGTGTTCCATAGCACAGTGCTACTGTAGGTCATTCCGGCTCCCATTCCTTTTCCCAGAAGTCACATTTGCATTTGACTATAAAAAAAAAATTATTTGTATTGGCTCAGCTCACCAAATACTCCAGGTCATTCGATGTATGTGTCCCGGCCTCCTCATTGTAACCCCTCCGCCTGTCTTTGGGTCGCCCACCGACTGTGTCTGGAGAAATTTTCTATTGGCTGCCCAGTCATTTATCGAAATATTGGATAGCTTCGGGCCTTGAGCTAGTCCCTGCAACACAACACTTAGAACAGCCCCGTTCACTGCCAATGGGCCATCTGCCAGCCCGCGCTCAGCCCAATTTTCGTGTGCTCTTCTGATACTGTAACGGGCTCATTGTCAGATGAATGTTTTCCAGGACGAAACCAACTCCCTCAGAATAATCCAAGTCCCTTGCACCTGACTGAGTCCCTTCAGGAAACCAAGAAAGAAATCAGGTTTGCTCGACAGATCGGTTTTCCAGAAAACACGTTGATTGACATAATGATATTTTACCTAATCCCATACCAGCTACTTCATTGTTTCCTACTTTTGCCAAATCTTGGGGTTTTTTTATTTTTAACTTTCCCTTTTTAAAAGTAGTTTACATTTAACACAGAACTGTCAGTTATTTGCTTTCGATGTTTCTGTTGGTTTTGCTCTGGTGTTGCCTGACTGGGTACTTCTGGCTCCCAATGAGATGTGGGGCTGATCGGTCACTTAGAAATGGTTTTTATATCTCTAGGTTTCTACTGTAGATAGTGGTTCAAATCTTCCTTGCCTGCTAATGGACTGCAAAGTGTCGCATCACCTTAGATCATATGGGCACAGCACATGGCTTTCTTCCAAAGGCAGAGCAAAAAGGACTTCTTGAACACACCCACTTTTTCTGTAACCAACAGGCTATTTTGTGTACCTCTAGGAATGGGTGTAACTTTTGGTAGGATTTCTTTTGTTCTTATTATACTCAATATCCTCCTTCTTGTGATGATGAAGTAAGCCAAGCAAGGATTTTTCTCTGATGCATTTAATGTCGATTATTACTTTTCATGACTTCCAAATTGTGTCCTGGTCTCTATTTTTTTCTTTTTCTCATTCATTATGTATGGCTGTTTTTTCCACTTATTGTTAACTGCTCCTTGCTATTGAACTGTGGTGTGTAGGGGGGCGAGGGGTTGTCCAAAGTTCTCTGCTTTCCTGACTGTGGAGTTCTTTCTTTTTAGGTATACAATAATCTCTTCGTACAGAACTCCCATTTTTCTGTCTAAATCTTACCCACCGATCAGTTATACTGATAGTTTGCTTCAGCTCTGGGGAATCAGCCATTTTGAAGTACAAGTTTACCACAGATATTACTGCCTGGGTGTTCTTCTCTGTTTGTCCATTTGAGTGTCATCAGGATCTTCCTCATTTTGATCTCCTCTCTCATATGCTCCCTTCTTTGCCCCTTGTCTAAACATAAGAGTCTGAGACTTTCCCCTCTGTCTGCAGGTGGCAGCATCTCCCATTCATGTAGCCTGTCTTGGAAACCCCCTTTCTGTCTCCCATCTCATTCATACAGACCAAGGGTACGTCTACACTACAGGCTTTTGTCGACAGAAGTTTTGTCGACAAATACTGTCAACAAAGCTTCTGTCGACAAAGAGCATCAAGACTACAGCCAGTTCTGTCGACAAAGCAAGCCGCTTTGTCGACATGACAGTGTAGACGCAAAGGACAGTGTACATGCAATAACGCCTTCTGTCGACAGAACTCTGTCGACAAAAGGCGTTATTCCTTGTAGAATGAGGTTTACCACCGTCGACAAAACTGATGAGTTCTGTCGACGTTATGTCAACAGAACTCAGCAGCAGTGTAGACGCAGGTATAGTTTTGTCGACAAAAGTCCACTTTTGTCGACAAAACCCTGTAGTCTAGACACACCCCTGGTGATCAAAACTAGGCACATGTCCAGAGCAAGTTGTTCTGCATCCCATTCCTTAATCATCCCAAGATTGCCTGTCCTCTGTGGAGAAGGAGTAGGGTTTCCACAGAGTGGCTGTCAATGAGCACGAGGTATTTCCCTGAGATGAGTTTAGTTGGGATGTTTCTGCCTGGCCATTGTTTACATGTTTTCAGATCTCAGATTATAAGCAAGCAAGAGAATGGTTAACGCCAAACAGCATGGGATGTACCAACTGGGCTTTCATTGTGCTAAGGAAGAGTGAGGGATAATGGGTCTCCAGCTACAGGATTCCTGCTGCTTTTTCCAACCCACCTCAGGTAGGAATAACTGAGCCATGGAGCACCATTAACTATGGAGTTGGCATTAGGAGGGTCAGTTATTCAGATTCATTTCTCTGAGAGTACATCTAGACTACTTCTTTCGAAAGGAGAAATGCAAATTTGATGCTAATTTGCATATCTTCTTCCGATTGCTTTTTCGAAAACTTTTTTTTTTAAGAAAGCAGTTTAGACGTGGTTCTTTTGAAACAAAAACCTTTTTCGAAAGAACCCTTCTTCCTCAAAAAACGAGGTGTGCAGGGTTCTTTCAAAAAAGGGGATTTTTTTTGAAAGAACCATATCTAAATTGCTTTCTTTTTCGAAAAAAACTCTTCGAAAAAGCAATCAGAAGAAGATATGCAAATTAGCACCGAATTTACATGTCTCCTTTTGAAAGAAGAACATAGTCTAGCTGTACCCAGAATAAGGTCCTTTTAAGTGTCCAATTTGGTTCACCCATTAGAACAGCCTCCAGCAGTGCATGTGTTTTCTCATATGAACATCATCTCTCCTTCCAGGCATTTGTACTGTGACCATCACCCTAGACTCTGGGTGCGTCCAGGAAGTCATAGGAATGTAAAGTATGTGCAGGAAACACGGTTCTGCCTCAGAGTTGGATGCCTTTTCCCCTGTTCCATGTCAGATTCCAATACAACCCACTTCACCAACCCCTCCACCTTCATCCTGCTGGGCATCCCTGGCCTGGAGGCAGCCCATGTCTGGATCTCCATCCCCTTCTGCATCACTTATGCCATAGCCATCTTGGGGAACTTCACTATCCTGTACATCGTGAAGAGGGAGCCGAGTCTCCATGAACCCATGTACTATTTCCTCTGCATGCTGGCTCTCAGTGACCTGGTTCTGTCTACATCCACCCTGCCCAAAATGCTGAGCATCTTCTGGTTCAATTCCAGGGAGATCCATTTCAGTGCCTGCCTCACTCAGATGTATGTCATTCACAGCTTCTTAACGATAGAGACTGGGATCTTCGTGGCCATGGCTGTGGATCGATACGTGGCCATCTGCCATCCCCTGAGACATTCCACCATTTTGACAAACGCAGTGGTGGCCAAGATTGGCCTGGCCGTGGTGGGGCGTGGTGGCGTGCTCTCACTGCCCTATCTCCTGCTGGCGAGGCAGTGGCCATATTGCAGAACCAACATCATCCCACATGCATACTGCGAGCACATTGCCGTGGTGAAGCTGGCCTGTGCCGACATCCGTGTGAATAACTACTATGGACTCATTGTGGCATTCTTTGTGACCAGTCTGGATCTGTCTTGTATCGCTGTGTCCTACACCCAGATCCTCAGGGCCATTTTCCGCCTCCCCACCAAGGATGCCCGGCTCAAAACTTTTGGGACCTGCAGCTCCCATCTCTTTGTCATTTTAGCCTCCTACACCCCAGCTCTCTTCTCCTTCCTCACCTACCGATTTGGCCAGAATGTGCCCCTGTATTTCCATGTTCTCATTGCCAGCATGTATCTTCTCGTGCCCTCCATGCTAAACCCCATCATCTACGGGGTGAGGACCAAACAGATCCGGGACAGGCTTCTTCGGCACATGACTCCTGCGGACTGATCATTTCTCCCAATTCTCTGACTCTCGGACTGAGCTCTGTGCGGAGCTGGCTGCTAACACGGTGCTCAGCCCTGCTCCCGGAATCACTGACTGGCCAATGAAAGAGACAAAATCTCTTTATTGACTTTACAATGTGGTGTCAATGCGACAATTTGGGTTTTCCAGCTATGTACAATTCATAGGTTTGCCCCCGTTCTAATTGCTGGTATCTGGACTTCTGCGTCCCCCCTTCTGCCCCAACCCTTCCATCCCCATGACCCTCTAATCTGTCCATGCCCAGGCTCTGTTTCCACGTCTCCCCCCACTCCCTCATCCCTGTTGCTCACTCCTCTCCTTCCTTACCCCTACTAATCCCTGAGTTGTCTCCACCTCCCTCCTCATGTCATCTGTGTCCTGCTCATGGCTGGGACGGGAGCCGCTGCAGCCTCACAAGGATACTGCCTGCCAGTCAGAAGTGGCCCCAGCTTAGCAGGGGCTGATGTGGGTTAGTGACCTGGCCCTTCCCCCTGCTCTTTGTACTGCCAGATCCCCTTGGGAATACAAAATGGCACTCGGACACAAATCAAAATCGGACAGTCCGGTAAAATCCAGACGGGGGGACCCCCTTGGCTCACGTGTTCTTCTGTAAACCTGCTGCTTCCTTGTCTTTTGGGGCTTTGCCTGTTCTCTTCACTCATGCTCCTTGAGCTTGGATGGAGGAGGCTGGGGTGGAGTCATTGCTGTATTAATAGGTTGGTCATTAAAGACTATCAGCAGCTAAGGATACAGTATCTGCAGAGGTGTGGGCATGGAAGGGATGGAACCTCCCCAGAAGAGGAACCAGAGGGAGGAGGTTGTTCCAGCCCTGACAAACCACAGCAGCTGGAGGAGTCAGGAGAAGCTGGGGCAGGAGAACATAAGAACGTAAGAAGAACATAAGAATGGCCATACTGGGTCAGACCAAAGGTCCATCCAGCCCAGTACCCTGTCTGCCAACAGTGGCCAATGCCAGGTGTCCCAGAGGGAGTGCATCGAACTGATAATGATCACGCGATCTCTCTCCTGCCATCCATCTCCACCCTCTGACAAACAGAGGCTAGGGACACCATTCCTTACCCATACTGGCTAATAGCCATTTATGGACTTAACCGCCATGAATTTATCTAGTTCTCTTTTAAACCCTGTTATAGTCCTAGCCTTCACAACTTCCTCAGGCAAGGAGTTCCACAGATTGACTATGAGCTGTGTGAGGAAGAACTTCCTTTTATTTGTTTTTATTTGTTTAAAGAGAGGATCGAGGGCGACTGTTTGGTTGCAGGGCTGCGGCTGCAGCAGAGACAGACTCCAGCAGGAGAAGAGGCAGGACTTATGCTCTAAGGAGAGTAATTGTTTAGTGACCTCTTGGGCAAGGACGGGGTCTCTTTGCTGTGCTGCCCCCGTGCCCTGAAAGAGAGAAACAGGAAGGCAAGTACACCTCAGTGGCAGTTCTGGGTGTGATGAAACTATTGGAGATCTGGGGCACACAAGCCCAAGCTTGTCTCTGGACCATAGGGGCTGGCACCCAAGTGTCCGGTCCTGGAGGAAGGTCCTGTCACAGAAGCTGCACCCAGAGAGAAAGCCTAGAACCTGTGAGCCAGAGGCAGAGCTGGAACACTGCTTAGACTCAAATGCACATGGGCCCTGTGTGTGAAACCCAAACATGTGTGCTTGGTAGGTGCCCAGACACAAGAGCTAGGGCAGGGCTGTGACCCCAAACCGAGGTCTGTCAGGGGACAGGGAAGGGGAGAGAGGCTGGGTGGGGAGAGGTTCACATAATGTTCTCTTCACCCAAATGGGCCTTCTCAGTCCTTGCTGTTTCCCAGAGTGCTCTGGTTCTGACAGGGCAGGCTTGGGGTCAAGGACAGAGACACCCCATCCCCTCTCTGCATTTTGGTCCATCTCACCCTTTCCTTTGTAACACAACCTCCCCCCACCCCCAACACACACGGTCCTCTCTAGTTGCCCTGAAAGCAAAGAAAAAAAACCCCAACACTGTTTGGTTTGGACTTTCTGGCTGTGCAGATTTAACTTTCTGTGTGCCTTTCCCCGAGGCAGCAACAGAAATGAAGAAAGAGAAAAAAATCCTCCAAAACGTCCAAACAGCAAAACAGAAGAAAAAAATAAAGTGTCCTTTTAAAATCCTGAGGGCTGTGTTCCTGGTTCAAAATGATCCCACTTCTGCCACCATGTCACCATGGCCATGTGCAGAGGTAACGTCCGTCCCTCTCTTTGACCCACAACGCTCCTGTTTGTGCAGCCAAGGATCTCGTCCTCCCTGCTGGCCGCAGCAGTGCACTGGGAGCTCCCCATGAGTCTGTTGTCCATTATGACCCCAAGTCCATTTCAGGGCCTTGCGTCCCAGATCCCAGTGCCTTAGTCTGTGGGCCAGGCCTGCAGTCCCAGTTCTGAGAAGTTATCTTTGCATGTGACTGTCTTAAAGCACTGTGTTTACATGGGTCCCGCTCACTGAATGCTCAGGCAGTATGCCTGCCCTCATGTCTCATTGTAACCACTCTGCAGCTGTGTCTAGACTACACCTCTCTGTCGACAGAGAGATGTAGATTAGGCACGTCGAAATTGCTAATGAAGCAGGGATTTAAATATCCCGTGCTTCATTAACATAAACATGGCCGCCACTTTTTTCCAAAATGGAGTTATTTTGAAAAAAAAAAAAACAGGCAGTCTAGATGTGGATCTGTCGAAAAATAAACCCTTTTTCGACAGATCCTGTAAACCTCATTTAAATCCCGGGCTTCATTTGCAACTCCGGTTGCCCTCATTTGCCTACCTAGCTTGAACTAACGAGCTAGTGTAGACATACCCTCAGTTAGTAAGGCCCAGGCCCTGGTTCAGGGTGGGGCAGCAAAACACCCCGGCTCAGAGAGGGGTTCTTTTCCCTCTGGGTCAGTGAGCGGCCACCCCTGCTCACTACAGGTCATTGAGGATAGTTCTCTGAAAACATCTGCTCAATGGGCTACAACGGTGAAAAAATGCTCATAGAAGATTGGGGATCATTAGGAAAAGGAGAGATAGTAAGACAGGAAGTATCGTATCCCACATCTTGCACACTTCATGAAGATCTGGTAGCCCCAAGTCAAATCTCTCTCTCTCTCTCCATACACCCCATCTATCTATCTAATATCTGAAATTCAGCAGAATTGAAACAAAAAACAGGACTATGTAGCACTTTAAAGACTAACAAGATGGTTTATTAGGTGATGAGCTTTCGTGGGCCAGACCCACTTCCTCAGATCAAATAGTGGAAGAAAATTGGCACAACCATATATACCAAAGGATACAATCAAAAAAATGAACACATGAAAAGGACAATCACATTTCAGAACAGAAGGGGGATGAGGGGGGAGGTAAATGTCTGTGAGCTAATGATATTAGTGATAATTGGGGAAGCTATCTTTGTAATGGGTAAGATAATTAATGTCTTGTTTAGACTGAGATGTAAAGTGTCGAATTTAAGCATGAATGACAGTTCAGAGGATTCTCTTTCAAGTTTGGTGTTAAAAGGTTTTTGAAGCAGGATGCAGGTAATCAAGTCGTTGAGACAATGCCCTTTCTGGTAGAAATGGTTTTTTCTTTGTGATCCTGTCTAATATCTGTTTTGTGGGCATTGATTCTTTGGCGAAGTGTCTGAGACGTTTGTCCAATGTACATAGCAGACGGACACTTTCGGCACATGATAGCATAAATTATATTTCTGGATGAGCAGGAATATGTGTTCTTGATCTTATAACTCAATTGGTTAGGTCCAATAATGGTATCAGCAGAGTGAATATGTGAACAAAGCTGGCAACGGGGTTTGTTGCAAGGGAAGGTTCCAGGGTTGGTATTAGTGCGGTATGTCCTGTGGTTATTGGTAAGAATCAACTTGAGGTTAGGTCTATATTTGATTTGTCCTTTTCATATGTGTTCATTTTTTTTTAATTGTATCCTTTGGTATATATGGTTGTGTCAATTTTCTTCCACTATTTGATCTGAGGAAGTGGGTCTGGCCCACGAAAGCTCATCACCTAATAAACCATCTTGTTAGTCTTTAAAGAGCTACATAGTCCTGTTTTTTGTTTCAGCTACACCATACTAACACGGCTACATTTCTATCACTATTCAGCAGAATTGAGCATTGAAAATGACTTAGGGGTAAGCAAATGCTTCCCATGAAGAGATAAATAACTTTGGGACATTTCAGTTTGGAAAAGAGAGGACTAAGGGGGGAATACAATAGAGGTCTACCAAATCATGTGTACAAAAAGTAAAGAAGGAAGTATTATTTATTGCTTCTCCGATTGTAAGAAATCTGTTGACGAATGAAATAAATAGAAAGTTGGTTTAAAACACACAAATGAAGCATTTCTTGACAGCATGCAGTGTCCATCTGTGGAACTCTGTGCCGGAGGATGTTGTAAAGGTCATCACTATAACAGGGTTAAAAAAAGAACTAGATGAATACATGGAGGATAGCTCTATCAATGGCTAGGATGGTGTTCTTAGCCTATGTCTGCCAAAAGCTGGGAAGGGCGATCTGGGATGGATCACTTGATGATTCCCTGTTCTGTTTATTCCTTCAAGGGCATCTGGCATTGGCCACTGTCGGCAGACAGGACACTGGGCTAGATGGACCTTTGGTCTGACCCAGTGTAGCCCTTCTTATGGTTTTAGGGGCCCATTTATCAGCATTAGAACAGTGGCAACCCAGTGAGTTCTACCTAGGCTGGTTCCCCAGGTTGTCAGACTGACACCGCACAGTAATGTCAGGAGAGTTTTTACTGTCTTGGTCTGCCCAGTAAGTGACTTAGGGAACAGGGCCCGGCACCAGAACACCACATGCCTCTGCGCAGGGATTGCTCTGACAGCCAGAGTACAAGGAGAGGAAAAATTAGGTCCTTTGAACAATAAGGAGACGGAACAGCCTTTCCCGGATCTGCCTGGTTCTCACCCCGTAGATGATGGGGTTCAGCACGGGGGGCACTAGGAGGTATACGTTGGCAATGATAATGTGGAAATATAGGGCCACATTGTGGCCATACCGGTGTGTGAGAGAGGAGAAGATTGATGAGATGAAAAAGACGAAAATGGCAGAGAGGTGGGACCCGCAGGTCCCAAGCGTCTTGAGCCGGGCGTCCCTTGTGGGGAGTCGGAAGATGGCCCTGAGTATCTGGATATAGGACACTACAATAAACATGATATCCAGCCCCCTTCACACAGAAAAGCACAAAGAGCCCATAATAGTTGCTGATGCGGGTGTCGGCGCAGGCCAGCTTCACCACGGCCATGTGCTCACAGTGCGTGTGGGGGATGATGTTGGTCCTGCAATATGGCCACTGCCTGGCCAGGAAGGCATAGGGCAGTATGAACACGCCACCTCGAAGCACCACGGCCAGGCCAATCTTGGCCACCACAGTATATGTCAGGATGGTGGAATGTCTGAGGGGGGTGGCAGATGGCCACGTAGCGGTCAAATGCCATGGCCATGAAGATCCCTGACTCCATCACTAAAAAGCAGTGAACAAAGTACAGCTGGGTGAGGCAGGCATTGAAATCGATCTCCCTGGAGTTGAACCAGAAGATGCTCAGTGTTTTGGGCAGGATGGACGTACACAGGACCAGGTCGGTGACGGCCAGCATGCAGAGGAAATAGTACATGGGCTCATGGAGGCTCGGCTCTGTCTTCACAATGAACATGATGATGAAGTTCCCCAAGAGGGCTATGATGTACATGGTGCAGAAGGGGATGGAGATCCAGACATGGGCTGCCTCCAGGCCTGGAATGCCCAGCAGGATGAAGGAGGAGGGGTTGGTGAAGTGGGTTGTGTTGGAATCTGACATGGAGCAGGTGTGAAGATGAGTAGCTCTGAGGCAGAATGGTGTTTCCAGCAGGAACTGTATGTTCCCCCTACTTCCTGTGATGCCCACGGTCTAGGGTGATGGTTGCAGCATAAATGCCTGGATAGAGAGACAATGTTACTCTGACACACATCATGTTCTACTGGAAGCTGGTCTCCTCACTGAAGCAAAATGGTCACAACTCACACACGGACCAATGACATTTTCAATGTTCAGAGAAAAGGAAGGCAGGCCAACCAACCCTACTAATCCTAAATCCCTATCTGTTGGTGCTCCATGCAGTAATAATTCCTGCACCACATGGTTAGGGAAGCCTTAACAGGCACCAGCAGGAAACTCAAGGGAGGATACTGGTTCTAGAGCATTGTTCATGAATGCAATGGTACAGGTTTGAGAACCATTAGGGAGCTCCCCTATGATCTCAGACTACAAAAAACACCAACATTGCACACAATATGTTCCAGGGCAGATATCCCAACTATAACACATCTCCAGGTAAAGACTTGGATGTCTCAGAGAGCAGCTCGTGGGAAACAGCTGGGTTACGTCTACACTGGCAGCTTCTTGCGAAAGAACAGCCATTCTTCCGAAAAACTTGTCTGCTGTCTACACTGCACACGCGTTCTTCCGCAAGTAAATTTACAGTACAGCGTTGTAAAACAGGGCTTCTTCCGGAAGAGTTATTCCTCTCCCCACGAGGAATAAGCCCTCTTGCGCAAGAGCTCTTCCACAAAAGGGCAATGTAGACAGGCAACATGAATTTCTTGTGCAAGAAACCCCTATGGTTAAAATGGCCATCAGAGCTTTCTTGCACAAGAGAGCGTCTACACTGCCATGGACGCTCTTGCTGAAAAGCACATGGCAGTGTAGACGTGCTCTTGTGGAAGATTTTTTGCACAAGAACTCTTCTGCAAAAGAGTTCTTGTGCAAGAAGCTGCCAGTGTAGACATGGAGAATGACCTGCAATGGACCTTTGATCTGGCTTGGTCATCCAGTCCCTATAAAGGCTAGGAAGAGGATTTTTGAGACAGGCCATGAGAAAGAGAGACGCTGCCATAGAAGGGCAGCATGAAAAGTGGAGAATGTTAGTGTAAAGAAAAGACAAAGAAAGTGGCATGTGACAAAGGAACGGAAAATAAAGAATGGAAGGCTAGTTCTACACTGCAGAGGTAAGTCGGAACAAGAAACACAACTTGCAAATTGCATATCTTTCACCGCTTTACTGTCAAAAGAGGCTTTTCTGAAATTTGGCGTGTTTACATGGCACCAAATTTTGGCAAAAAGTGCTCTTTCGAGACATCCCTTCTTTCCTGTAAAACGAGGATGAAAGAGTGCGTCTGCTTTTTTGAAACATTTTACGAAAAAGCGGACGCTTTCCTTGGACGCAGCATTGCTTTTCCGGGATACCTCTGGTATCTCGGAAAAGCACTGCAGTCTAGACATGGCTGAACTGATTACATTCAAATGGACAGAGAACAAGTCCCAGCTGGTAACACTTAGGGTACATCTACACTACAGAGAAGAACGAAGCTGCCGATGTTTATCTGCCAGGGTTCAAATGAGCGGATCTAATAAAGACACACTAATTTGAAGTGAGAGGGGTGCTCCGGTCGATGTCAGTAGTTCTGCTTCCACGAGGAGTAAGAGAAGTAGAAGGGAGAGTGTTCTCCCTTCAACTTCCTGCAGTGTGGACAGCACCAAAAGCCGAGTTAAGCAACTTCGACTTCAATGACGCAATTAATGTAGCTGAAGTTGTATAGCTTAATTCTACTTATCACGTAGTTTAGACATACCCTTGGTGCTTTAAAAGGGCCAATTCCCCAAACTTGGGGCAGATTATTAGCAAAATTGATTGGGAGGAAACAATTAAACATAAAAATGGGAATGCAACGTGGGAGAGTTTTAAGAAGAGTTTATTAGATAGCTAAAAAGCCATGATTACACAGTAAAAAAAGTGGAGAAGTTTATCTAAAAACTGTGTTCAGTGGCAAACTGGAGGTCACAACTCAGGGACAAGAACATATAACAATTGGGGGAAAGGGAAAATAGATAGCAAGATATACAATCTGAAGTTTAGAGGGCTGATGAAGAGAGATTAAAAAGACTGGGACTTTTCAGCTTAGAAAAGTGGAGACTAATGGGGAATATGATAGAGGTCTATAAAATCACGACTGTCACCAAATGAAATCGACAGGTAGCAGGTTTAAAACAAACTAAGGAAAGTTTTTCTTCACTCAACACACTGTCAACCTGTGGAACTCCTTGCCAGAGGATGTTGTGAAGACCAGGACTTTAACAGTGCTCGAAAAAAAAATAGGCTCATTCCTGGAGAATAGGTCCATCGATACATATTAGCCAGGATGAGTAGGAATGGTGTCCCCCTATCCTCTGTTTGTCAGAGGCTGAAAATGGGCGAGAGAAAAGGAATTGTTTGATAATTCCCTGTTTCTGTTCATTCCCTCTGAGGGCACTTGGCATTGTCTACTCTTGGCAGACAGGACACTGGGCTAGGTGGACCTTTGGTCTGTCCCAGTAGGGCCATTCTGGTGTTCTTATGGACATGGTAATTGGATGAAATCATATGGCCCGTGCTATAAACAAATTAAGACTGGTCTTGAACCCCATAAATCTGTCACTAAAAGTAGTAGATGACAGATTTATATCTACTCAGTCTCAGAACACTCAAAGAAAGCAACATCTAGATACATTTAAAGTCTGAACATATAACTCAATGAGAATAAACTGCATACATGTACGTATTTACCCTGTGGAACTCCTTTCCACTGACTTATTGGTGCAAAGAGCATAGCTGAATGGAATTCACAAATGAACTGGCCACTCTAGTTGGTGCTACTGTCTCCACCCTTACTTAAGGCTATCTGACACCATCAATTAGAACACATTTTCAGTTGCTTTCAAGTTAGCCAAGCTATAAGGAGGTGTCTACACTGCACTGTAACTAGAAATAAGAAACACAATTTGAGCTATGTAAATTGCATGTCTTATTTCGACTATTTCAAAATAGCTTATTTTGTCATTTGGTGCTGTCTACATGTTGATCTTTTTATTCATGCTTTTATTAATGTTTGAGTTTGTATGTGTGTGTTCCTCCTCTCTATATGTTTAGCTGGTTTTATGTCCCTCCGGAGTCTCATATTTTAAATTTTTATATATATTTGTATTGTGGTTTTTTTGTAAGCCACCTTGAATATTTTAAATAGAAAGGTAGGGTAAAATATTTAAATAAATTAATTAATTAAACTGTAGTGCCAAATTTCAGCGCTATTCCAAAACGTCCCTTACTCCTCGTAGAACGAGGTTTACAGGGGCATCAGAATAGCAAGCCTGCTATGAAGACAAGAGATAGCAATTTGGAGATACTCTCTGGTACCCTGAAATAGCATTGCAGTATAGACATAGCCTAAGAGTTTGGACTGAAATATCTCTCAGAGGGTGTCTGTTTCCAGCTGAATTTTTTTTTTTCAAAGTGTGAGGCATAAGCGTTCAGATGCCTTCTTGAATGAGGCAAGGAGAGAAGATTTCTTGCATTTGTTTAAAAATTCTTGTTCCAGTGCGGAGTCCTAGACCCTCCATGCTTTCAGCAGATAAAACAACCAACCCTCCTCACATTTACACCCCCTTTGGCATTTCAAACAGCAGCATTTTAGTGTTTTTCAGCCCACTTAATTAGCCGCATTAGCACCAGTCCTACAATTGACGGGTACTTTCATTTCCCATTATAAAATAATCGGTTGAATTTATTCCTCTCCTACTGAGGAAATGGGTTTAGTCCACCCAAGCGCATAATACTCTATATGTTTGTTAGTCTCTGAGGTGGCACAAAACTACCAATTGTTTTAACTGTGTTTTAAGTAAAGCAAAGAGGAAGAGGTGACAGGATCTGTGCATTAACACATAGTTATGTCCTGAGGCCCTTACTCAGTTCTTACACCAAAGGGCTTTCTACCTCAGTGAGACATGGGTGAGTCATGGTCCAGGGCCGCAGAATTTGGCCTTGTATGACACATCGACTGACGGAAGAACATAAGAACATAAAAACAGCCAGACTGGGTCAGACCAAAGGTCCATCTAGCCCAGTGTCCTGTCTGCCCACAGTGGCCAATACCAGATGCCCCAGAGGGAGGGAACTCAACAGGTAATCCCCACGTTATCCCTCCCCTGTCACTCATTTCCAGACAAACAGATGCTAGGGACCCCATTCCTACCCATCCTGGTTAATAGCCATTGATGGACCTGACTTCCATGAATCTATCTAGCTCTTTTTTGAACGCTGTTAAAGTCCTAGTCTTCCTTCACCTTATCCTCTGGCAAGGAGTTCCACAGGTTGACAGTGCGCTGATTGAAGAAAAACTTCCTTTTCTTTGTTTTGACCCTGCTGCCTATTCATTTCATTTGGTGACCCCTCGTTCTTTTATTGTGGGAATAAGTAAATAACTTTTCCTTATTCGCTTTTTCCACACCTGTCGTGATTTTACAGACCTGTATCATATCCCCCCTTAGTCTCCTCTTTTCTAAGCTGAAAAGTCCAAGTCTTTTTAATCTATCTTCACATGGGATCTTGTTCCAAACACCAAAGCATTTTTGTTGCCCTTTTCTGAACCATTTCCAGTGCCAATATATCTTTTTTGAGATGAGGCAGCCACATCTGTACGCAGTATTCAAGATGTGGGCGTACCATGGGTTTATATAGAGGCAATAGGATATTCTCTGTCTTATTCTCTATCCCTTTTTTAATGATTCCTAACATTCTGTTTGCTTTTTTGACTGCCGCTGTACACTGAGTGGGTGTTTTCAGAATCCACTGTGTCACGTAACGCCATCAGCTGGGGAGGCACAGCAAAAATGATCAGTTTAGCTGATGTTACTGGAGCAAACTCATTCCCTGTAGCAAGGGCCCCGGGATGTTTAATGGCCGTGCAGAGCAGAAAGGCCCATAGACTTACTTTCTATCCCATGGTGACCACGTTCCACTGGGTTTGTGGAGCAGGGGAGCCCTTCAGCAAGAGATGGGTGCTTATGAATCTTGAGACCAAAGGGTCTTCCCTGGGAATCCCCCTTAGCCAGCCACGTCCCGCATCTCTCTCAGCCCAGCATCTGCAGCAGCGTCTCTCATCGAGGGCCGAGAGAGCAGCGTGCAGTTGGTAATATAGCTCTGGACAATCCCAGTGGAGTTTGCTCAGCTGTCAGGGGAGAATCAGCATGTGAATGTAAACAGGCGGGAGACTGGATACCTTCCAGCCCATCTTGCTCTTTCTGAATCTGGGCTTCTGGGCTGTTTATCCAGCTTTCAGAGTAAACAGCAATTAGGGGCCCTTCCCAAAAGGAAATGAAAACTCTCGGGCTCTAGGAATGAGTCAGAGAGGAAGTGGCTGCTCTGTGCAGTTGCATATATTTAAAAATTACAGTAGATTAGGAATAAAATGTATAGATGTCTGTAAATGCAGGACACCCTGTAAATGCATAGGATGGCTGGGTAGCTAGTGGACAGGTGGTGTTACCTGGGGTTCTTTCAATTTAAACCTCTTGGTAACTTTTACTCTGTGAGGGTATGTCTACACTTGCCCCCTACAGTTAAACCTCATTAATTAATAATAGTTTTAATTAATGGAGATTGCCTATCTCCTAGAAACAGGAAGGGACCTTGAAAGGTCATCCAGTCCAGTCCAGTGCCATGCCTTCACAGCAGGACCAAGTACCACCCCTGACAAATTTTTGCCCCAAATGGTCTCCACAAGGATTGAACTCACAACCCTGGGTTTAGGGGCAGGGGGATCAACACTCAAACCACTGAGCTATCCCTCCCCCCATTGCAGGATGAATACCAAGTAATTCGAGTTAGGGCTTTAAATCGGACTCCTGTTTCACTGCTGCGTGTAGACGCGGGCAGTTACTCCGGGCTAGTGAATTTCTAAAATGGCGACCGGCCGGGAACATGCTAATGAAGCGTAAGATATTTAAATCCCGGGCTTGATTTGCAACTTCGGTATGCTTCATTTGCCTCCCTACTTCGAAGTAGGGGGCAAGTGTAGACATACCCTGAGGTGGTGTCAGGAAATACAGTAATTCCTCATTTAACACTATAGATGCGTTTCTGAAAATGTTTGTACTAAGCGAAAACGTGTTATGTGGGGTCAATTTTCCCATTAAAAATAATGGAAAAGGTGGGGGTTGTGTTTCAGGTGGTGGTGGCAAAATCAATTTTTTGTCGGTGCTGAGTCATCAACATCAACATTAGATATCTAGCAACACAAGATAACTAGCAACACAAATCACCGCGGTTTGTTAAAACACAATGATAAACATGAGTGAGTGAAGGAGCGCTGTGACCACGCGTATTCATCCGCTCATGCGTATTACCACTGTTTTCACCAACTTACACTGCCACGTGAAGTAGTCCGCCACTTGATTATTTTCGTGTTATTTCGGGGATGGTCGTGTTATTCGAAAAGCGTTCCCTAAAGATAAAATCGTGCTATTGCGAAAACGTGTTAAGTGGACACGTGTTAAACGAGTAATTACTGTAATTCAGGGGAGACAGTCGCTAGACCAATAAATGGATGGTACAAACAGGACAACACAAGAGTGCTTTCACTTAAAGCGAAACTTTACTTAGTCTCAAGCACTTACACACGTCCGCAACAGGTTAGTAAAACACCTCCACCCCTCGATAATTACTGAAGTTGAGTGTGGCTCGCGAGTGACACCGGGCAGGCTTCCGATGGCCAGTCTTCCGTCTGCTGGTGCGGACGGAGATGTGTCCAGATGTGATGAGTCCTCAAGGAGTCCTCGAGGCGTCCCTCCAACTGTTCCCAAAATCGTCCCACTAACTCAAACTTCCCTTCCCTATTTATCCATTAGTATTACAATAACATGTCACTCAAACAGCACTTTGTAAAGGTTAGGCAAGAGGTTTTCTTCTGATCATCACTTTCACCAGATGCATTTTTTCTTTTTCAGAGGCTCCATGCTCGGTGGCCCTGCTAGATCTATGTCTTAGGGCATTTGTTGGGCTTCCTGTTTTTCTAAATGTATAGCTCAGCAATTTCACTAGAGATTTGGGCCTCAGGTAGGATGCGGGGTCAAGCTGCCTTCTCTGTGGCACTCAAACCCCCTTTCGTCCTCTCCTCCCCAAACTGTGATCATGCGGAAGCTGCAGTCTAGGTCTCATTTGGGCTTGTTAGCTTGGTTGCTAAAGTTTAAGCAGTAAGCAATAGCGGTTCAGGCACATTACTGGATTTGCCAAAATCTCCCCGTACAGTGGATCTGAAGACAGATGATGGAAGAGGCATACTAGTCCTTTTGGAGGATGTGTTGGGCTTTCAAGAAGGAATCAGAGCTCAGTCATTCTCATCTGTAATTACCATCAGACTGGGCAGCACCTTTCATTGAGGGATCTTCAAAAGACCTACCAAAGGAAAGTGACTATGAAACTATTCCCATGAAACAGATAAGTAAACTGAGGCACAGGGAGACATGAATTGGCCAAGGTGTCACAGAGAATGATGGACAGAATCCAGGAGTTCTGACTTCCATGCTATAACCATGGTCTTTCCGTCACACTCATATACAGACACGGGCATAGCCAGCTGACTCATAGTAGCCAGATCCCCCACACCCCAGCTCTCCAGTCTGGTGCCCAGAGGTGTATCATCATGCTCTGGTCCAAAGCCTGACCAGTGTATATTTATTACCCATACACTGGGTTTATTCCACCCCTCCCTCAATGTGGAAAGGACCATGCACCAGCTGGGGACCGACTGGCTAAGTAGTAGTTCTGCAGAAAAGGACCTGGGGGTTACAGTGGATGAGAAGCTGGATATGAGTCAACAGTGTGCCCTTGTAGCCAAGAAGGCTAATGGCATATTAGGTTGCATTAAGAGGAGCATTGTCAGCAGATCCAGAGATGTGATTATTCCCCTTTATTCGGCTCTGGTGAGGCCACATCTGGAGTATTGTGTTCAGTTCTGGGCCCGCAACTACAAAAAGGTTGTGGACGCATTGGAGAAGATCCAGCAGAGGGCAACCAAAATGATTAGGGGGCTGGAGCACATGACCTACGAGGAGAGGCTGAGGGATTTGGGTTTGTTTAGTCTGCAGAAGCGAAGAGTGAGGGGGGATTTGATAGCAGCCTTCAACTTCCTGAAGGGAGGTTCCAAAGTGGATGGAGAGAGGCTGTTCTTAGTAGTGACGGATGGCAGAACAAGGAACAGTGGTCTCAAGTTGCGGTGGGAGAGGTCCAGGTTGGATATTAGGAAAAACTATTTCAGTAGGAGGGTGGTGAAGCACTGGAATGGGTTACCTAAGGAAGTAGTGGAGTCTCCATCCCTAGAGGTGTTTAAGTCTCGGCTTGTCAAAGCCCTGGCTGGGTTGATTTAGTTGGGATTGGTCCTGCCTAGAGCAGGGGGCTGGACTTGATGACCTTCTGAGGTCTCTTCCAGCTCTATGGTTCTATGATTCTACACAAACAACCAGGGTATCATATCTAGCAAATCATAACTTTCACGTTGATACCCTACATGGCACACTGTAATTAAAAGACATCATAAAAATATCACTTTGGTAAATATGGGCTTGCTAGGGGATGGTTTGGGGAATGGAGTGTCACAGTTCACCCCTTAGTTTACTGCAGGAGTGTTAGTCTCTGAGTTAAGAGGAGACAGTTATGTTTTTAGATTTTGACCATACAGCTCCCAAGTGTTGCAAACTGTTGTGTTACTCTAAGGTGTTCTTGCCAAGTGCTCTCTGTACCTCTGAATGGTTTGTAGGTCAGTCTGGTAATCTCCAAAGACAGGAAGTTGCCTTCCCTGGGTCGCTTGCGAACTTCTCTTTGCATCATGGTGGCTTTTTTAACACTTGTGCTTCTCCAGCTGTTGATAACTCAGTGCAGATATTGATCAACGTACTAGAGCCAGTGCCTCATTTTCCTCTTCCACACGCAGCAGACCAGATGTCTTATGGTTTCCATGCTGGGATAAGTGTTGCGTCAGCCTACAGGGGTCAGGTAACTAATGACTGGTTTGAAACAATTAAACAAGGAAATGCTATTTACTCCTTCACATCACACAAGCACTAGGGGTCAGCCAATGAAATGAACAGGCAGATTTAAATCAAACACAAGTTGTGATTTCTTTGTGGGAACTCCACGGAGCTCTTTGCCAGGGAATGTTGTGAAAGCCACATTCCATAATAGAGTTGCAACAGGAACTCAGTAAGTTCACAGAGGACAGGTCCATCAATGGCCGTTGGCCAGGGTGAGCAGGGAACCCAAACCATGTTTGGCATTGTTCCTCACCTCTGTTTGGCAGACACTGGGACTGGACAACAGGGGAGGGATCACTCAGCTGTCCCAATTCTGTTCATTCCCTCTGAAGCACCTGGCATTGGTCAGTGTTAGAAAACAGGCTGGCCTTGGATCCTATCCATTATGTCCATTCTGATGCCATTACAGAGACCCCAGATGTATTTGCCCCTTGATGTAACACACTTGACCCCACTCCTCTCCCAGAGCTGAGGGAGAGCCCAGGAGGCCTGACAGGAGGAGGAGGGGTGTCTCTCTTTTTACAGAGTTGGTAACAAAGGAGGAATATACTTTTATTTTATTTTGCCTTTTAAACCTACCAATGTTCCCCAGTGAGAAGTCAGCGGATGTCAGACCATGTTAATATTACTGCAGAGTGGTTCTAATAGTTAGGGTGACCAGACTTGCCTCTGCCCAACATGGGACACCAAGGAGGAGCTGCCAGTGCTCGGGGCTTTAGTCCCCCAGTGTGCGGGGTGGGGAGAGGAATTGGGATAGGAGCCACCTAGGAATGGGGCTTCAGTCCTGAAGCAAGGCCCAGCCAGGAACAGGGCTGAGATCCAGAGCCAGGGCTTCCCTGGAACGGGGCTTCAGCCCCACGGTGAAGGCTGCCTGGGAAGAGGGCTGAGCCCTGTGGTGGTGGGGGACTGCCCAGGCACCGGGCTGCATCCCACATTGAGTTGAGGGGCCACTGGAAAACTAGGCGGAGGCCCCCAGTAGGTGGGGGCCACCAGAGAACAGGGCTGAGCCCCACGGTGTGTGGGGGCTGCAAGGGAACCGGGCTGAGCCCCACAGTGGTTGGGGTCCACCCTGGGACTAGGCTTGAGCCCCATGGCAGGTGGGAGCCACCGGGGAATAGGGCTGAGCCCCGGGGTGGGTGGGGGCTGCTGAGGAACTGGGCTGACCTCTGCGGCAGGAAGGGGCCACCAAGGAACCAAACTGAGGCGGGAAGCAGGTGGGGGCCACCAGGGAACTGGGCTGAGCCCCACGGTGGGGGAACGCCCAGGAATCGGGATTCGAGTCCTGCGTCAGGTGGGGGCCACCAGGGAACTGGGCTGAGCCCCACGGTGGGGGAACGCCCAGGAATTGGGATTCGAGTCCTGCGGCAGGTGGGGGCCACCAGGGAACTGGGCTGAGCCCCATGGTGGGGGAACGCCCAGGAATCGGGATTCGAGTCCTGCGGCAGGTGGGGGCCACCAGGGAACTGGGCTGAGCCCCACGGTGGGGGAACGCCCAGGAATCGGGATTTGACTCCTGCGGCAGGTGGGGGCTGCCGGGCAACTGGGCTTCAGCCCCACAGCACGTGTGGGAAGCCCAGGAATGAGGCAGAGCCCCTGTGGTAGCAAAAAGTTTCAGCCGTGCGGCAGGTGGCCGCTGCTGAGGAATGAGGCTCCAGCCAGCAGTGCTGACACGCCGACCTGGTTCCTTCCTTGGCTCCCTTCCCGAGAGCCACGTGCTGCTGCCTGCTGTACCGTCAGCCACAAATAGGAGGCTGCTGCAGCGGCAATGACCGGGGAACTCAAGTGCCATCAGGGGGCCTGCAATTATGAGACATTTTGCCCCTTCTTAAAAAAGAGTCGGGATGAAGACAGCTTAAATACGGGGCAGTCCCAATAACAAAGGCACGGATGTCACCTGACTAATAGCTATTCATTTCTTTTTTTATATATATTGTGGGCAAGGGCCCCGCTACCCCAAGCCACCACTGGGTAGGTCTCCTCCCCTTAGCCCCCAAGTTTGGGGTTTTGCAGCAGGTCTCAATGGTAGGGAGCCCAGCCAGGTGCCCTCAGGCTCCCTCCCTAGCTGCCTTTACCTAGTGCTTGGTCAAAATTGTTCTCTCCGATTTCTTTCTCTCCACCACCTTCCTTTCATCCTCTCACTCTCTCCTCCCAGCCTCCAACGGCTGAGGCTTTTAAAGGCCCTCAGACACACAGCAGAGAAGTCAGCTGGCCCCAATGTGCCTGAGCCAGCTCCCTCCCATCTGCATCTAATTGGGCTGCAGTTCTCTGCTTCTTCTCACAGGGTTTTTTCCCCTTTTGGGCTGCCTTTTCCCTTCTCTGCAGCAGCTCCCTGGCCTGACCCTGTCACTATATATATTTAGCAATTTGACCCATCGCTCCTGTAAGCTAATTGCTACGTTATCTGTCCAAAAAAAAAAAAAGCGTTCAAATGCTGAAGTAGCCTTTGGAATTACAGTTACTATTCCTCCCCCACCGAGCCACCAGACCAAAATCCAAAATGGCTTCCTTCCAGCCGCGTGCAGTGAGACGGGGGAGAAGTGGTGATGGTCCAATGAGGCACTGAGGGGAAGGAGAGAAACGAGGAGTAAGAGTTGGATCTTGGGGGATCAGGCACAAGAGATGGGCAGTGGGCCGGACACCAAAGCTCAGTTCCACCAATGAGGAATGAGTTCTCCACAGACAGGTTACGCAGTGTGTCACCCTGAAGGAATGCTGTAAGGTGGCATTGGCTGCGTCTAGACTGGCAAGATTTTGCGCCAAAACTTGCCGCCTGTCTACACTGGCCGCGAGTGTTTGCGCAAGAGCACTGACGTTCTACTGTATGAAATCAGGGCTTCTTGTGCAAATACTCTGACGCTCCCGCTCAGGGATAAGCCCTTTTGCACAAGTGTTCTTGCGCAAGAGGCCAGTGTAGACAGGCAGCCAAGACATTTTGCGCAGAAGCAGGCTAAACGGAAAAAAGCCCTAGTGGCCGCTTGGATGCTCCGTACCTGCAGGCAGCTCCGGACTTCGTGGTAACCCGAGACCCCTTAAAGGCAGACGCAGCCTGAAGAGGCCATGAGGCAGAAGCTCTGCAGTGAGCTGTGCCACGCGGCCCCTGCCGTCCCCAAAAGCCACCAGCCCAGGATGGCAGCTCCAGGGGGAGAACAGCCACCCGCACCCCCAGCGCAGGAGGCCCCAAGGGGCAGAAAACGGAGGGCCCCGTCCTGGTCCCTGGGGGAGCTGGAGGCCCTACTGGACCTCTGGGAAGAAGAGGAGACCCTCCACAGCACCCACTCCCGTCGCCGCAATGCAGATGTATTTGACCGCATGGCCCAGGCGCTCTCCCACCAGGGACATCCAGCCCGGACTCTCAAGCAAGTCCGGACTAAGGTGAAAGAGTTGTGCCTGGGCTATGTCCAGGCCAGCGAGGGCCAGGGGGCAGGAGCCGACACCTGCCCCCACTATCAGCGGCTCCACCACATCCTGGGCCAGCCAGCACCCCAGGGACCGTCCGTCCCTCTGGATACCTGCAGGCGCCCCCCTGTCACCAGGACCAGCGAGGTGGGGGAGGAAGACGAGCCAGCCAGCGGGTCGGAGGACGAGGCCAGCACCGTGACCCTCCACGCAGAGGCCCCCTCCAGCAGCCCCGATGTCTCCCGTGAGTCCTCGGAGGCCGGGGAAGGATCCACCGGTGAGTGTTGCACTTTGCACTCACAAGGGCGGGGGGGAGCCAGGCGCCCGGAGGGGGGAAGGGGAGAGCGCGTCACTCAGGCCACGTGAGCTGCACGCTGTGTAGCATTAGCAGTATGCAGCACGTGCAACCACGTGCAGCCTGGTGACTGAGCGGCATGTGGCCGCGGCAGGCAGCTGCAGGGCACGCCTGGGACCGTGCTGCTCACACACATCCGGCGGGACCAGGGGGGAAGGGTGGATGCCGGCTGGAACCAGCCAGGGCCCCAGGGGTTCAGGCCAGAGCCCGCACCTCCGCCCAAGGGTGCAGCACGGAGAACGGCACACTGTCCCATGCCTGGCTGTGAGGCACAGCCAGTTGCTCCTGGGAAAACCGCAGCGTCACAGCCCTGTGAGCGTGGCCCCCACTGAGTCCCTTGCCTGCTCCCAGTGCCTTGGCTGGCCCCCCCGAGGGAAGTCCCCACTGCAGCCACACATGTCCCTGGGCTACCGTGTGTGAGGGCTAGCGGGAGGGGGAGGAGGGGGGAAGCGCTCGGGCCGGCCCTAGGGCCACCTGAGTTTTGCTGCAAGGATGGTACACTCCCCAGTCACTCTCCTGGTTCCATCCAGGAGACATCCCACGTGATGGGGATCTGAGAGCCCAGACCACATCTGCCATATGTGCTCCCAGGCACTGTGTGGGGATTCATCTCGCTCCCTGTCAAACACCATTGATTAGCCCAAAGCCTCACAGCCTCCACCGGCAGTGAGTTCCACAGGTTAACACAACACATGCACCCTCCCACTCCTCAAGGAGCCAGGACACAGACCGGTGGTTACAATACATGGAGGAGGACCCTACTCCAGGGGCAGTCCTGAATGCAAACAGGCAACACGGGGGAAGGGGGTAACCAAGTGGGCCCAAGCCACACAACTGTGATGTCACCTGGGCTCAGGGGTGGACAGCATGGGGTGTGGGGACAGTGGCCGGGCTGCGTGACTGACCCATCCTTTCTTCTGTTCCCTGCAGCGGGATCAAGCAGGAGCGGGGCACCCTCCAGCCCTGCAGCAGCGGCAGCACCCCCAGCCACCCAACCACCAAGCCGGTGGGTCCGGCAGCGGGACCAGCTCCTTCGGCGGCACGTGCAGGCCGTCGAACGGGTGGAGGCAGCCATCACGCGCCAGGTGGAGGTGGACCTGCCGTGGCAGCAGGAGGCCTGGGGCTCCTTCCAGGCCCAGTGTACGCGGATGGCGGATGCCATCTCCACCCTCACCGCACACATTGGCCGTGCCATTCACTACGGCATGGCCTTGCCGCATGCACCCGCCATCCCTCCCCTAGCACTGCCCGTGCCCCCTCCTGCCCCCGCCATGCCCCCTCCTGCCCCTGACCCTCCAGCCCACCTCCCCATGCTGCCTGCCCCGACGCGGCCTGACCCCCATGTGCAGGTCCGCCCCCGCAGAAGCAGTCGCAGGGGCCACCCCTCCCAGCAGTAGCTCCCTCCTCTCCCCAGTTAAGAGCCTCCACCCCCTCCCACCCTACATCTCCCCCCTCCCCATTGTAAATAAAAATTTCAAATGTTGTGTTAAAAAAAAACTGTGTTGGTTGTTTATTGGGAGGTAAGGGGAGGGGAGGAGAGAAGGGTTGGGGATGGGAGAGAGATGTCAAGGGAGACAGAGGCGACCCTACTATGGGGCCTGGGAGAACATGTCCGTCAGGGCCTCCCGGATGCGCAACCCATCCTGGTGCGCCTGGCGGATGGCAGCTGTGCGGGGCTGTTCGAAGGCCTGGCCCTCGCCTGCCATCCATGCCGGGAGGAAGGCCTCCCCCCTCCGCTCCACGACATTGTGGAGCACGCAGCACGCAGCCACTACCTCGAGGACATTCCGCTCACCCATCTCCAGACGGGTGAGCAAACAACAGAATCGGGCTTTCAGACGCCCGAAGGCACACTCGACTTGGTTGCGGGCCCGGTTGAGGCGGTCGTTGAACCGGGCCTGGTTCTGGTCCGGCCGCCCCGTGTAGGGCCGCATTAGCCAGGGCAGCAGGGGGTAGGCCACGTCCCCCACAACACAGGTGGGCACGGGCACGTCCCCAACAGTAAATTCCCGCCGGGGGAAGTAAGTGCCCGCCTCCAGCCTCTCAAACAGGCCGGAGTTGCGTAGGATGCGGGCGTCATGTGCCCTGCCGGACCAGCCCACATAAATGTCCAGGTAGCAGCCACGGTGGTCCACGAGGGCCTAGAGTACAATTGAGAAATACCTCTTCCTGTTTATAAAATGGGCCGCTCGATGCTCCGGGGCACGAACAGGGATGTGGGTTGCATCCAGGGCTCCCCCGCAGTTGGGGAACCCGAGGGCAGTGAAGCCGGCCACCATAGCCTCCACGTCGCGCAGGCGGATGACTTTCTGGAGCAGGACGTCATTGATGGCGTGGACGACCTGCAGAAGGGTGCAGAGAAACACAGGGGAACACATCACATAAGGCAGGATGAGTGTGTGCTCCCTTGGGGGGCCCACCCCGTGATGCCCTCTGTCCTCACGCACACACACACACCAGGGCCCCCTCGCTCCATGGGCCCCCCCACCAGCAGGCCTGTGCAAGGGAGGGACGGCCCAAACCCCTGGGTGACCCAGCCTGGAGTCTTGCCTGCCCCTGGGCATGGAGTGCAGCATCCTCCCCTCACCCCGCTCTCCACTCCCCACTCCCCCTGGGACTTACCTCCATGACAATGGCACCGACGGTCACTCTGCCCACCCCGAACTGGTGTGCTCTCGATTGGTAGCTGTCCGGAGTGGCCAGCTTCCAGACTGCGATGGCGACCCTCCTGTTGACGGGGATGGGTGCCCGCAGCCGGGTGGTGGTTCTCTGGAGCGCAGGGGCGAGCCAGGCACATAGCTCCAGGAACATCCGCTTTCGCATGCAAAAGTTCCGGAGCCATTGCTGGTCGTCCCATTGCCCTAGGACCAGCCGGTCCCACCAGTCGGTACTGGTGTCCAGTCTCCACAGTGGCCTCTCCACAGTGGGGTGGGGATGCCACAGGGACGCCATGGCCTCCCAGGTGAGGGAGTCCAGAGCGATCTGTGCCTCAAGGTCCTGGACGAGGAGCGCAGCAGCCTGGAGCACCAGCTGCAGGCACTCCAAAATGGCCGGAAGGGGCCAGAGCAGGCACATGGCCACCCCTGGCTCCATGGCACAAAAAACAAGCTAGATAAAAAAAAACAGCCAAAGGCACTAAAAGGCAGAAGGCAGTGGTGTCCAAAAAGGCAGAGGGCAACCACCAAAACTGCTATGGCTGTCAGTCCCTGCAAGAGGTCCTATAGCACGCAGCAGGAGAGAAACAGCTGTCCAGGGAGATCCCTTTAAGCATGTGTCTCAAAGGAGCTCCAGCCCCCGCCCCCGGAAAGGGCTGGTGCCCTTTTGCCGTCTTCAAAATGGTTCCGGGCTTCTGCTTTTGCGCAAAAGCATCCCGCCAATGTAGACGCGCTTTTGCGCAAAAGCGCATCGTTCTCATGATGACTCCCGGACCAATCTAGACGCTCTCTTGCGCAAATACTTTTAACAGAAAAACTTTTCCGTTAAAAGTATTTGCGCAAAATTATGCCAGTCTAGATGTAGCCAATGTGTTTAATGTCCGCTTGACCATCCAGTAAGTCAGTCAGGGATAAGGCCCCACAGTCAGAACCTAGACGGTGATGGAGCTCAGTGGAAGAGCCAGAGAACAAGGAGAAAACCTCAGGTCTCTTCCTTAGTAAACAGATGGAGCAGCTTGGCCCTGATCTGCCTGGTCCTCACTCCATAGATGATGGGGTTTAGCATGGCAGGCCCCAGGAGATAGACGCTGGCAATGAGAACGTGAAAATGTGGGGGCACGTTTTGGCCAAATCGATGTGTGAGGTAGGTGAAGAGACCTGGCATGTAGAAAGCTAAAATGGTAGAAAAGTGAGCACTACATGTCCCAAAAGACTTGAGCCAGGCATCTTTGGTGGGGAGGCTGACGACGGACCTGAGGATCTGGGTATAGGACATGATGATAAAAAGCACATCCAGGCCCGTCACAAAAAATAACACAAAGAAGCCGTAGGAAGTACTGATGCGTGTGTCAGCACAGGCCAGCTTCAGCACAGACAAGTGTTCACAGTACGTGTGGGGTATGATATTGGTTCTGCAGTATGGCCACTGCCTGGCCAGGAAAAAATTGGGAAGTATGGATAGGCTGCTGCGCAGTACCACAGCCAGGCTAATTTTGGTCACTATGGGGTTTGTCAGGATGGTGGAATGTCTCAGGGGATGGCAGATGGCCACGTAGCGATCAAAGGCCATAGCCACGAAGATCCCAGACTCTACTGAAAAAAAGCAGTGAATGAAGTACATCTGGGTGAGGCAGGCACTGAAATCGATCTCCCTGGAATTGAACCAGAAGATGCTCAGCATTTTGGGTAGAATGGAGGTGGACAGGACCAGGTCGGTGACAGCCAGCATGCAGAGGAAATAGTACATGGGCTCATGGAGACTGGGCTCCTTCTTCACAATGAACAGGATGGTGAAGTTCCCCAAGATGGCTATGGTGTACATGACACAGAAGGGGATGGAGATCCAGACATGGGCTGCCTCCAGGCCAGGAATGCCCAGCAGGATGAAGGTGGAGGGGTTGGTGAAGTGGGTGGTGTTGGAATCTGACATGGAGGAAAGGAGAAGGTGGATTACTCTGAGGCAGTTCCAGCTTCCTGTCTGCTATCTCCTGTAAGTGCTGTATGTTCTCCTGACTTCCTCTATGTATCCAGGGTCTAGGATGGTGCTCGCAGCATAAATACCTGGAGTGAGAGACAATGTTAGTACTCGACTCAACATGCACTACTGGAGGCTGTTCTCCTGCATGAAGCAGGTTGGTCACTCCTCACACACTTAAATACGCCATTCCCACTCTTCAAAAAAATCAGTTATGAACAACTGCCCCTATTAATGTGAATTCCATCTGCGAGGGTGTTCCCGGTGTCAATAATTCCTAAAGTGACATGGTGTGGGAATCAAGGGCCTGACCAAGGAGATGCTATCGCCACCATGAACAGGTTGGATTATGAATTGGAGGGTTGCTAGGCAACTCTCCAACCACACAATCCACAGGCCATTATACTCTGATCCCACTGAGGAAGGCCAAAAGAAATTACACCCTTTCCTCAAGTATCTCCCTGGAGAAGCACAGGAACAAATTCACACATTCACATCCCTAGATTCATGAGAAGGGTTATTCTTTCTGATGCCCAAGATCCATCAATCTGGGAATCCTGGGCGGTCCCTCACTTCAAGCATTGGAATTCTTTCAGCAGAGCTGTCTGGCTATATAGACTCTCTCTTCAGGCTCTATGCCACCAGCACTCCCAGCTGTCTTTGAGACACCCTGGACTTCCTGAGGAAATGACAATCCATTGGTAATGTCCTGAAAAACACCATCCTGGCCACTACAGCTGTAGAAGCTCATGGCACCTACATTCCATACGCAGATGGACTACATGCCGGCGGGAACAGTATCCCTGATGACGTCACCGCACACTTAGTTGCTGAGATTGGTGACTTTGTCTTCATCCAAAACCATTGCAGATTTCTGGATGACGTACACCGTCAAGTCAGACGCACTACTGTGGGTGCCCGTGTGGCCCTTCAGAATGCCAACATTTTTGTGGCTGACTTAGAACAATGCTTCTTCAGCTCACATAGACTCATAGAATCATAGAGCTGGAAAAAAACCTCAGGATGTCATGAAGTCCAGCCCCCTACCCAAAGCAGGACCAACCAACCCAACTAAATCCCAGCCAGGGCTTTGTCGAGTCGAGACATAAAAACCTCTAGGGATGGAGATTCCACCACCTCCCTAGGTAACCCATCATATCGGTTGCCCTCCGCTGGACCCTCTCCAATGCATCCACATTCTTTCTATAGTGGGGGGCCCAGAACTGGACACAATACTCCAGATGTGGCCTCACCAGAGCCGAATAAAGGGGAATAATCACTTCTCTAGATCTGCTGGCAATGCTCCTCCTAATGCAACATAATATGCCATTAGCCTTCTTGGCTACAAGGGCACACTGTTGACTCATATTCAGCTTCTCATCCACTGTAATCCCCAGGTCCTTTTCTGCAGAACTGCTACTTAGCCATTTGGTCCCCACCCTGTAACAATGCTTGGGATTCTTCCGTCCCAAGTGCAGGACTCTGCATTTCTCCTTGTTGAACCTCATCAGATTTATTTTGGCCCAATCCTCCCATTTGTCTAGCTCACTGTAGACCCTATCCCTGCCCACCAACATATCTACCCCTCCCCCAGCTTAGTGTCATCTGCAAACTTGCTGAGGGTGCAAACCATCCCCTTATCCACGTCATTATCATAGAATCATAGAATCACAGAACAATAGAGCTGGAAGAGACCTCAGAAGGTCATCAAGTCCAGCCCCCTGCTCTAGGCAGGACCAATCCCAACTAAATCAACCCAGCCAGGGCTTGGTCAAGCCGAGACTTAAACACCTCCAGGGATGGAGATTCCACTACTTCCCTAGGTAACCCATTCCAGTGCTTCACTACCCTCCTAGTGAAATAGTTTTTCCTAATATCCAACCTGGACCTCTCCACCGCAACTTGAGACCATTGCTCCTTGTTCTGCCATCTGTCACGACTGAGAACAGCCTCTCTCCATCCTCTTTGAAACTCCCCTGCAGGAAGTTGAAGGCTGCTATCAAATCCCCCCTCACTCTTCGCTTCTGCAGACTAAACAGACCCACCTCCCTCAGCCTCTCCTCATAAGTCATATGCTCCAGCCCCCTAATCATTTTGGTCGCCCTCCGCTGGACCATTTCCAATGCGTCCACATCCTTTTTGTAGTTGGGGGCCCAGAACTGGACACAATACTCCAGATGTGGCCTCACCAAAGCCGAATAAAGGGGAATAATCACTTCTCTAGATCTGATGGCAATACTCCTCCTAATGCACCCTAATATGCCATTAGCCTTCTTGGCTACAAGGGCACACTGTTGACTCATATCCAGCTTCTCCTCCACTGTAACCCCCAGGTCCTTTTCTGCAGAACTACTACTTAACTGGTTGGTCCCCAGCTTGTAACTGTGCTTGGGATTCTTCCGTCCCAAGTGCAGGACTCTGCACTTGTCCTTGTTGAACCTCATCAGATTTCTTGTGGCCCAATCCTCCAATTTGTCTAAGTCACTCTGGACCCTATCTCTGCCCTCAAGTGTATCTACCTCTCCCCCCTAGCTTAGTGTCATCCACAAACTTGCTGAGGGTACAATCCCATTCCCTCATCCAAGTCATTAATAAAGATATTGAACAAAACCGGTCCTAGAACCGAACCTTGGGGCACTCCACTAGAAACCGACCGCCATCCTGACATTGAGCCGTTGATCACTACCCCGCTGGGCCTGGCCTTCTAGCCATCTTTCTATCCATCTTACCGTCCATTTATCCAATCCACATTCCCTTAACTTGCTGGCAAGAATATTGTGGGAGACCGTATCAAAAGCCTTGCTAAAGTCAAGGTATATCACATCCACTGACTTTCCCTCGTCCACAGAGCCAGTTACCTCATCATAGAAGCTAATCAGATTGGTCAGGCATGACTTGCCCTTTGTGAATCCATGCTGACTATTCCTAATCACTTTTCTCTCTTCCAAATGCCTCAAAATGGATTCCTTAAGGATCCCTTCCATGATTTTTACAGGAACCGAGGTAAGACTGACTGGCCTATAGTTCCCTGGATCGTCCTTCTTCCCTTTTTTGAAGATGGGCACTACATTTGCCTTTTTCCAATCATCCGGGATTTCTCCCGATCTCCCACGACTTTTCAAAGATAATGGCCAAAGGCTCCTCAATGACACTTGCCAACTCCCCTCAGTACCCTCGCATGCATTAAGTCCGGACCCATGGATTTGTGTACATTTAGCTTTTCTAAATAGTTCCTAACCTGTTCTTTACCCACCACGGGCTGTCCATCTTCATCCCATCTTGCGTCACTTAGCACATTAGTCCAGGAGCCCACCTTGTCCGTGAAGACAGAGGCAAAGAAAGCGTTGAGTACTTCAGCTTTCCCCACATCATCTGTCACTGTCATTAATAAAGATGTTGAACAAAACCGGTCCTAGAATCAATCCTTGGGGAACTCTGCTAGAAACCGACCACCAACCTGACATTGAGCCATTGATCACTACCTGTTGGGCCTGACATTCTAGCCAGCTTTCTATCCATCTTACAGTCCATTTATCCAATCCATACTCCCTTAATTTGCTGGCCAAAATATTGTGGGAGACTGTATCAAAAGCTTTGCTAAAATCAAGGTATATCACATCCACTGACTTTCCCATATCCACAGAGTCAGTTTCCTCATCATAGAAGCTAATCAGATTGGTCAGGCATGACTTGCCCTTGGTGAATCCATGTTGACTATTTGTGATCACTTTCCCCTCTTCCAAGTGCTTCAAAATGGATTCCTCGAGGATCACCTCCATGATTTTTCTGGGGACTGAGGTAAGGCTGACTGGTCTATAGTTCCCTGGATTGTCCTTCTTCCCTTTTTTAAAGATGGGCACTACATTTGCCTTTTTCCAATCATCTAGGATCTCTCCCGATCTCCATGAGTTTTTAAAGATAATGGCCAAAGGCACTGCAGTGACATTTGCCAACTCCCTCAGTACCCTTGGATGCATTAAATCCAGACCTATGGATCTGTGTATGTTTAAATAGTTTTCTAAATAGTTCCTAATCTGTTCTTTCCCCACCAAGGACTACCCACCTCCTTTCCATACAGTGTTGCCTAGTGCATTACTTTGGGACCTGACCTTGTCTGTGAAAATAGAGGCAAAGAAAGCATTGTGTACAAATTGCACCTCTTTTACTTGTGCTACATTGGTGACATCTTTGTCATCTGGACCCACGGGAAGGAGGCACTTGAAGAATGCCCCAGGGATTTCAACAATTTCCACCCCACCATCAACCTCAGTCTGGACCAGTCCACTCGAAAGATCCACGGCCTGGACACTTCAGTTCAAATAAGTAATGATCACACAAACACCACCATATACCACCCTATACCAGAAACCCACTCTACTTACTTACATGCTTTCAGCTTTCTTTGAGAAGGTATCACAATCCATTTTCTACAGCCAGACCCTAAGATACAACCACATTTGCTCGAATCCCTCAGACAGAAACAAACACCAATAGAATCTCTATCAAGCCTTCTTAAAACTAAGGCTATATCCACACTGCTCCTTTGTTTTTGAAAAAGCTATTCAAAATGCTCACGAGATGTCAAGGGGGGAGGTGACAGGCTCTGTGCATTAACACACAGCTGGCTCCTCAGGTCTTTCCTCAGCTCTTTCTCCAAGGGACGTTTTGCTTCAGTGGTTCCTGAGCTATGCACAGGCCACGGCCTCAGAGTCTGACCTGGTATCACACGTCTACTAACCCCTTTCATCCTGAGGGATACTGCGTGCCACTGAAATGCAGCCCCGTTTGGACTGGAGGGTGCAGAGAAGTGAGTTTTCACAAGTGATGCTGGAGCAAACTCATCGTCACCACAGGATGTTTGATGTCTGTGAAGGGTGGGGAGGATGCCAGACTGACTCTATCCCATCCCGCTCACCTGGCATTGGGTCTGTGGAGCAGGCGAGTCATCAGCAAGAGCTGGTACCTGGGACTGATGAGAGGGAAGCGTGTTCCCTGGGAATCCCCCTCAGGCAGCCATGTCCCGCACTTCTCTCAGCCCAGCAGCTGCTGAAATATCCTATGCCACCAGCGGTCAGAGGGGTATTTATAACATAGCTCCGTGCAGTCGCAGTGGGGTTCGCTCTGCCTCTGGTGCAAAACCAGCATCTGGATGTAAACAAGTTGGAGCTCAGCCCCTGTGCTTCTGGGCTCTTTCTCCAGCTGTGGGAGTAAACAGCAATTAAGGGCCCTTCCCAACGGGCAAGAAGAACTCTTGGGCTCAGGGCTGAGTCAGGGAGGAATTGGCTGCCATGTGTATTTGTGTGTATTTCACAATTATAGCTGGTTAGGAAGAAAAACTACTTCCCCATGGGGTCTGATATCTGCCTACCTATCTAGTGACCTTTCTGTCCGTCTCCCTACACTCTGTCTACCTATCTATCTATCCCCTGCTCCCACTCCATATATTCGAACTAGGCCCTGCAACTAACCCCTCCAGGCCTGACAGCACTGAGGCTGGGTGGTCCCACAGGCAGCTTGGTAGGCGTGAGACAGCTCCAATGCACCGCCCTGACCTGGCTTTGAGAAGGAAGCCCTGGGCCTTGAAGACAAGGCGCAGCTCACGAGTGCAGCACACGAGAAAGGGGGCATGCGAGTGTCTCCTGGGGCTTTACTAGGAGAGCGCGTGTCCGGGGGAATAGGATATCGGGTTCACCTGGATAAGCTATTGAGGGGTGGCTGCAGCAGACACTCAGTGGGGCATGCCCGGCTCTCCTTTCGCTTTGGTACCACTGTGCCCCTGACTCTGCTCCTCGCCCCAGGCCGTGTGTCTTAACTGCAGCTCCCACACCTGGAGCTCAGCTCTGACCAGTACCAAATACAGGAGGCCGGCTGCAAGAACTACACCGGGAACACTCCTCCCAGCCCTGAGTGTGGGTCCCAACTACAGGGCCTGGCCAGGACTCTGCTCCCACACCCAGCCACAGCCCCCTTGCCCCTGTCTGTGCCTCCTCCCACCTCCTGGAGCCACAGTGCTGTCCCGGAGGCAGGACTGGAGATAGAGGCACAGCTGAAGTAAGGAGGGATGTGCCATATACAGTTCCAGGACCATTGGCTTTTAGCACACCTATGGTTAGAGCTGCTGAGAGTAGTCCTGTGTCACCTCAGAGCAGGGGTGGGGAACCTAAGGCCCAGGGACCGGATGTGGCCCCCGTGGCCTGGATCTGGCCCCCAAAGTTTAGAGCCTCCTCCAGCATTGGGGAGCACACGATGGTACTCCCACGTCCCCTCCCGACCATCTCCGCACAACCCCCAACCCCAGACTGATTTTTCTATAAGAACATAAGAATGGCCGTACTGGGTCAGACCAAAGGTCCACCTAGCCCAGTAGCTTGTGTGCCGACAGTGGCCAGTGCCAGGTGCCCCAGAGAGGGTGGACCGAAGACATTGATCAAGCGATTTGTCTCCTGCCATCCATCTCCAGCCTCTGACAAACAGAGGCCCGGGACACCATTTCTATCCCCTGGCTAATAGCCTTTTGTGGACCTAACCTCCATGAAATTATCTAGCTTCTCTTTAAACTCTGTTATAGTCCTAGCCTTCACAGCCTCCTCTGGCAAGGAGTTCCACAGGTTGACTACACACTGTGTGAAGAACTTTCTTTTATTAGTTTTAAACCTGCTACTCCTTAACTTCATTTGGTGTCCTCTATTTCTTCTATTATGGGAACTAATAAATAACTTTTGTTTATTCGCCCTCTCCACACCACTCATGATTTTATATACCTCTATCATATCCCCCCTCAGTCTCCTCTTTTCTAAACTGAAAAGTCCCAGTCGTTTTAACCTCTCTTCATATGGGACCCGTTCCAAACCCCTAATCATTTTAGTTGCCCTTTTCTGAACCCTTTCCAAGGCCAAAATATATTTTTTGAGGTGAGGAGACCACATCTGTACACAGTATTCAAAATGTGGGTGTACCATAGTTTTATACAGGGGCAGTAAGATATTCAGTGTCTTATTTTCTATCCCTTTCTTAATAATTCCTAGCATCCTATTTGCCTTTTTGACCGCCGCTGCACACTGGGTTAGGGGCCCCCAACACAAAAAAGATTCCCCGCCCCTGTCCTAGAGACTAACAGAAATAAATAGTGCAAAACCCACTTCCGCAGATGAGATGATCTTGGGCTCCAAAAAAAGGGGGGTGGACTCAGAATAAGAAGGGAGGGAGTAAAGGAAAAGAACCCCTCTATTGTAGTCCTGGGGCTAATGAGGCTCAGTGAGCTGGATCGGTCCCCTACGTAGCTTTTCATGCTAAGGGGGTGTTGAATATAAGGAAAGCTGGTGTACAATGGGTTAACCAGATCAAGTCCACGTTCAGACCAAGTGAGACAGTGCCACATTTGCATAGGAAGGTCCATTCCCCACTTGCGCTCTGTAGCTGGCTGGTGACATTCCTTTGTAGAAAGTTGGCTGCTTTTCAATCCATTCACGAGTGATCAGGCAGGTTAAAACATCCCCCTGCGGGTTTCTGGATGTTACCATTTCTGAGGTCGGACTTGTGACCAGTTCTCCTTCGGCGCAGAGACTGTCCAGTTTGACCAATGTCCATGGCACAGGGGCATTGCTGGCATCTGACGGTGTACGTCACATTAGGGGATGGGCAGTTGTATATACATCTGGAGTGGTGGCTGATGTGGCTAGGGCCTGTGATGGTCTGGGTTACATAGATGTGGGGACAGAGTTGTCAGTGGTGTTTGTGCATAGAACCATAGAAAATCAGATGGGGTCGGCTGGGAACCAGTCTTCAGTCCCACAGCACGTATGGGATGCACAGGATCGAGGCAGAGTTGCTGGAGAACTGGTCTGAGCCCTGCAGCAGGTGAGGACCACCCGGGAACAGCGTTTCGGCCCTGTGGCAGTGAAAGGTTACAGTCGTGTGGTGGGAAGGGGTTGCCCAGGAATGGGGCTGCAGCCAGGTTTGCTGACACTCCTACCTGGTTTCTTCCTCGGCTCCCTGCCTGACAAACAGGCGCTGGTGCCTGTTGTACCGCCAGCCACAACTAGGAGGTGGCAGTGGCTCAGGCATCAGCAAGGGGCCCGCAATTACGGGATATTTTGCCCCTTCTTAAAAAATAGTTTGGACACCTCGGAGACAGCGAAAATACGGGGCAGTTCCAGTGACAACAGCACAGCTGCTCACCCGACTAATAACTATTTATTTCTTTTTATATATAATATTTATCAGTTTGACGCAACACTCCTTTTATCTAATTGCTACAATATCTGTAAAAAAACCCCCATAAATTTCAAATGTTGAAGTAGCCGTTGAAATTACAGTTACTATTCCTCTCCTCACCCAGCCCCCAGGAAGAAATCCGAAATGGCTTCCTTCCAGCTGCGTGGGGTGAGGCGGGGGAGAAGTGGCGATGATCCAATGAGGTGTTGAGGTGAAGGAGAGAAACGAGGAGTAGGGGTTGGAACTTTGGGGACCAGGCACAAGAGATGGGCAGTGGGCAGGGCACCAAAGCCCAGTTCCATCAATTAGGAATGAGTTCTCCACAGACTGGTTACACAGTTTGTCACCCTGAAAGAGCACTGTAAGGCGGGAATGCGTTTAATGTCTGCTTGACCGTCCAGTAAGTCAGTCAGGGATAAGGCCCAACAGCCGGACCCTAGACGTCTTTGAATGGAGCTCAGTGGAAGAGCCGGAGAACCAGGACAAAACTTCAGGTCTCTTTCTTAATAAATAGACAGAGTAGTCTGTCCCGGATCTGCCTGGTCCTCACCCCATAGATGATGGGGTTCAACATGGGGGGAACCAGGAGGTAGATGCTGCCAATGAGAACGTGGAAATGCAGGGCCACATTGTGGCCAAACCGGTGCGTGAGAAAGGAGAAGAGACCTGGAATGTAGAAAGCTAAAATGGCAGAAAAGTGAGCGCTACATGTCCCAAAAGTCTTGAGCCAAGCATCTTTGGTGGGGAGGCTGAAGACGGCCCTGAGGATCTGGGTATAGGACATGATGATAAAAAGCACATCCAGGCCTGTCACAAAGAATACCACAAAGAGGCCGTAGGAACTACTGATGCTGATGTCGGCACAGGCCAGCTTCACCACAGCCATGTGCTCACAGTATGTGTGGGGGATGATGTTGGTTCTGCAGTACGGCCACTGCCTGGCCAGGAAGAAATTGGGCAGTATGAATATGCTGCTGCGCAGCACCACGGCCAGACTAATTTTGGCCACTACGGGGTTTGTCAGGATGATGCAGTGTCTCAGGGGATGGCAGATGGCCACGTAGCGATCAAAGGCCATGGCCATGAAGATCCCAGACTCTATTGAAAAGAAACAGTGAATGAAGAACATCTGGGTGAGGCAGGCACTGAAATCGATCTCCCTGGAATTGAACCAGAAGATGCTCAGCATTTTGGGCAGGATGGAGGTGGTCAGGACCAGGTCGGTGACAGCCAGCATGCAGAGGAAATAGTACATGGGCTCATGGAGACTGGGCTCCTTCTTCACAATGAACAGGATAGTGAAGTTTCCCAAGATGGCTATGGCATACATGGCACAGAAGGGGATGGAGATCCAGACGTGGGCCATCTCCAGGCCAGGAATGCCCAGCAGGATGAAGGTGGAGGGGTAGGTGAAGTGGGTGGTGTTGGAATCTGCCATGGAGGAAAGGAGAAGGTGGATTACTCTGAGCTAGTTCCAGCTTCCTGTCTGCTATCTCCTGTAAGTGCCGTTTGTTCTCCCGACATCCTCTATCTGTCCAGGGTCTAGGATGGTGCTTGATGCATAAGTACCTGGAATAAGAGACATTTATTTATCCAACCTCTCTATTTAAAATATTGGAGGCGGCTTACAATTTTTTTTAAAAACACCATTTTAGTACTCGACACAATATGCACTACTGGAGGCTGCTCTCCTGAGTGAAGCAAGTTGGTCACTCCTCATGCATTTAAATACGCCATTCCTACTCTTCAAAGAAATGAATTAGGAACAACTGCCACTATTAATGTGAATTCCGTCTGTGAGGGTGTTCCCAATAATTCCTAAAATGACATGTCAATAATTCCTAAAATGACATGGTATGGGAATCAAAGAGACTGACAAAGGAGATGTGGTAGCCACCAAGAAAAGGTGGGATTATGAACTGCAGGGTTGCAATGAGTTGGACCGGGCAGACAAACTGGCCAAGCTAGAAAATTATAATGAAGTCCATTGAAAATGTATCGTATCTGAACAGGGAAAGTTGGCCCAAGCCACAGACTAGGGCACTGCATTATGGACCACAGGGACCTTGAAAAGGGCTTAGGGGTCACCATGGACACCCAACTCATCCGGACTACTAAGCACGATGCTCTTGATGAATAATGTGGATGAGATTCTTGGACTTGTAAACCTGGGAGAGGGGAGCTGGAACAGGGAAGGATTTTCCGTCTGCACAGGGCAATTGTGAAACTGACTCTGTCTAGTTCTGGGGTCCACATTTCCTTAAAGATGTTGAAATATTGGGAAGGGTGCAAAAAAGAGCTACCAAAATGATTGGAGGCTAGAAAAATACCGCACAGAATGAGACTTAAAGAGCTTCACCTACGTATTCAAAAGACAGTCAAGTGAGGAGTTCATGGGGAGAGAACCATGGGTAAGAACGGGATCTTTGATCTAGCAGAGAAAGGCAGAACAAGACCCATAGTCTGGAAGCAGATGCCAGACAAATTCCAGTTGGCTCTAAGGGCCAAATATTTAGCACTGAGGGGGATTAGCCATTGTGACACACTGCAAAGGGAAATGGTGAACCCTCCAACTCCCCATGTCTGTAGACCCAGTCTGGATGGTGTTCTGGAAGATCTGGTGAGAGATTGCCTACAATTAAAACTTGAAAGCAGCCCAGCTAAACAGCGTCCCTGTAGATACTACTTACACCCCGTGTAGGTGTCCTCCATCTGCCTAGTAGTCCTCTTACCTGGGAGCTGGGAGCCAGGTCAATGGAAGAATTCATGTATTGGCCTCATGCCGTCTATGCCACAGTTAGATTGCTATAGTTACATCATCTAGGGCTGTGGATTTTTTTATTTATTGAAAAAAAATGCAATGCAATTTTGGGCTACATTAACTGAGGCCTACCATGCAAGTCACGGGTGGGGATCGGATGCCTCTCTCTCCACAGGTTAGGCCTCCGCAGTAGTATGGTGTCCAGTTTTGGTTACCGATGTACTGAATGGAGGTAGAAACACTGGAAAGGGTCCAGAGATGAGGGACAAAGATGATCCAAGGGATGGAATAAAAACCAGGCGGGAAAAAAAAGGCTGAGGGATCTGTACAAATGTAATTTGAAAAAAGAAGAAATTGAGGGACATCACTGCGGTTTTCAGATACTCACAAGATGACCATAAAAAGATGGAGAATGGTCGTTGTCCACAACAGGCAGGAGAAGAGGCAAAACATTTAAATGGTTCCAATGAGGAGCCCTTCCATATCTATGCTTGTCAGTAGGCATGAGTCGTGTAACAGCCTAACACCGCCTAAACTCCAGTTACCAGCCAGAGCTCTGAGATCATAGAATCATAGAACCATAGAGCTGGAAGAGACATCAGAAGGTCATCAAGTCCAGCCCCCTGCTCTAGGCAGGACCAATCCCAACTAAATCAACCCGGCCAGGGCTTGGTCAAGCCAAGACTTAAACACCTCTAGGGATGGAGACTCCACTACTTCCCTAGGTAACCCATTCCAGTGCTTCACCACTCTCCTAGTGAAATAGTTTTTCCTAATATCCAACCTGGACCTCTTCCATCGCAACTTGAGACCATTGCTCCTTGTTCTGCCATCTGTCACTACTGAGAACAGACTGTCTCCATCCTCTTTGGAACTCCCCTGCAGGAAGCTGAAGGCTGCTATCAAATCCCCCCTCACTCTTCGCTTCTGCAGACTAAACAGACCCAAATCCCTCAGCCGCTCCTCATAGGTCATATGCTCCAGCCCCCTAATCATTTTGGTTGCCCTCCGCTGGACCCTCTCCAATGCCTCCACATCCTTTTTGTAGTGGGGGGCCCAGAACTGGACACAATACTCCAGATGTGGCCTCACCAGAGCCGAATAAAGGGGAATAATGACATCTCTGGATCTGCTGGCAATGCTCCTCTTAATGCACCCTAATATGCCATTAGCCTTCTTGGCTGCAAGGGCACACTGTTGACTCATACCCAGCTTCTCATCCGCTATAACCCCCAGGTCCTTTTGGAGGAGGTGACTGGCACTGTACATTAACACACAGCTGGCTCCTCAAGTCTTTCCTCAGCTTTTTCTCCGAGGGACCTTTTGCTTCAGGGGGTCCTGGATCTATGCACAGGCCACGGCCTCAGAGTCGGTCCTTGTATCACACGTCTACTAACCCCTTTCACCCTGAAGGGTCCTGTGCGCCACTGAAATGCAGCCCTCTTTGGAATGGGGGAGAGGGGGTCCAGAAAAGTGAGTTTTCACAAGTGATGCTGGAGCAAACTCATCATCACCACAGGATGTTTCATGTCTGTGAGGGGTGGGAAGGACACCAAACTGACTATCCCATCCCACTCACCTGGCACTGGGTCTGTGGAGTAGGCGAGTAATCAGCAAGAGATGGTACCTGGGAGTGCTGAGAGAGAAGCGTGTTCCCTGGGACTCCCCCTCAGGCAGCCGCGTCCCGCACTTCTCTCAGCCCAGCAGCTGCTGAAATATCTTACGCCACCAGCGGTCAGAGGGGTATTTATAACTTAGCTCCGTGAAGTGGCAGTGATGTTCGCTCTGCCTCTGATGCAAAACCAGCATCTGGATGTAAACAAGTTGGAGCTCAGTCCCTGTGCTTCTGGGCTCTTTCTCCAGCTGTGGGAGTAAACAGCAATTAAGGGACCTTCCCAAGGGGAAGAGGAGAACTCTTGGGCTCTGGGCTCAGTCAGGGAGGAATTGGCTGCTCCCCCCCTTTGTTTGTATTTCACAATTATAGCTGGTTCGGAAGGAAAAATGAGTTCTCCATGGGGTCTGAAATCTGCCTATTTGTCTATTGATCTTTATGTCTGTCTTCATCCACTATGTCTCTCTGTCTTTGTGTATCTATCTAGCTCCATCTACTCTATCTATCTATCTTCATACACTCTATCTATTTATCTATCTATCTACCACCTCTCTGGCTCCATATATTCAAACTAGGCCCTTCAACTAACCATGCCAGGCCTGACAGCACTGAGGCTGGGTGGTCCCACAGACAGCTAGGTAGGGGTGAAACAGCTCCAATGCACCACCCTGACCTGGCTTTGAAAAGGAAGCCTGGGCCTTTAAGACAAAACGAAGCTCACGAGTGCAGCACACGAGAAAGGGGGCATGCGAGTGTCTCCTGGGGCTTTACGAGGAGAGCGCATGTCCGGGGGAATAGGATATCGGGGTTCACCTGGATAAGCTATTGAGGGGTGGCTGCAGCAGACAGTCAGCAGGGCACGCCCAGCTCTCCTTTCGCTTTGGTACCGCTGTGCCCCTGACCCTGCTCCTGGCCCCAGGCCCTGTGTCTTAACAGCAGCTCCCACACCTGGAGCTCAGCTCTGACCAACACCAAATATAGGAGGCTGTCTGCAAGAACTACACCGGGAACACTCCTCCCAGCCCTGAGTGTGGGTCCCGACTGCAGGGCCTGGCCAGGAGTCTGCTCCCACCCCCAGCCTGAGCCCCCTTGGCCCTGTCTGTGCCTCCTCCCACCTCCTAGAGCCATGGCGCTGTGCCGGAAGCAGGACTGGAGATAGAGGCATGGCTGGAGTAAGGTGGGATGTGCCATACACAGTTCCAGGAGCATTGGCTTTCAGCACACCCGTGGTTAGAGCTGCTCAGAGTAGTCCTGTGTCACCTCAGAGCAGGGGTGTGGAACCTAAGGTTCTTGGGCCGGATGTGGCCCCTGAGTGGCCTGGACCTGGCCACCAAATCTTAGGGCCTCCTTCAGCATTGGGGAGTGCGCATTGGTACTCCAGCTTTCCCCTTCCCCAACGACCATCTCCCAACAGCCCCGAACCCCGGACTGATTTTTCTATGGGTTAGTGGCCCCCAACCCAAAAAAGATTCGCCACCTCTGTCGTGGAGACTAACAGAAATAAATAGTGCAAAACCCACTTCCGCAGATGAGATGATCTTGGGCTCCAAAAAAAGGGGGGTGGGCTCAGAATAAGAAGGGGGGGAGTAAAGGAAAAGAACCCCACTATTGTAGTCCTGGGGCTAATGAGGCTGAATGAGCCGGATCGGTCCCCTACGTAGCTTTTCATGCTAAGGGGATGTTGAATGTAAGTAGTGTTGAATGTAAGGAAATCTGGTGTACAATGGGTTAATCAGGTCAAGTCCATGATCAGACCATGTGAGATGGTGCCTGCAAATATGAGACATTTTGCCCCTTCTTAAAAAAAAGTCAAGACACCTGGAAGTCAGCTTAAATACGGGGCAGTCCCGGTGACAATGGCAAGGATGTTCACCCGACTAATAGGTATTCTTTTCGTTTTTTATATATATTTAACAATTTGATGCATCGCTCTTGTTAGCTAATTGCTACGTTATCGGTCAAAAAAAAACAACACATAACTTTCACATGCTGAAGTAGCCTTTGGATTACAGATAATATTTCCCTCCCCAAACATCCCCCAGACCAAAATCCAAAATGGCTTCCTTCCAGCTGTCTGTGTTGAGGCGGTGGTGATGATCCAGTGAGGCATTGAGGGAAAGGAGAGAAACGAGGAGTAGGGGTTGGATCTTTGGGGACCAGACACAAGAGATAGGCAGTGGGCAGGACACCAAAGCCCTGTTCCACCAATTAGGAATGAGTTCTCCACAGACTGGTTACACAGTGTGTCACCCTAAAAGAGCACTTTAAGGTGGGAATGTGTTTAATGTCTGCCTAACCATCCAGTAAGTCAGTCAGTGATAAGGCCCAACAGCCAGACCCTAGATGTCTTTGAATGGAGCTCAGTGGAAGAGCCAGAGAACCAGGAGAAAAACTCAGGTCTCTTTCTTAGTAAATGGACAGATTAGCCTGTCCCGGATCTGCCTGGTCCTTACCCCATAGATGATGGGGTTCAGCATGGGGGGCACCAGGAGGTAGATGCTGCCAATGAGAATGTGGAAATGCAGGGCCACATTGTGGCCAAACCGGTGCGTGAGAAAGGAGAAGAGAGCTGGAATGTAGAAAGCTAAAATGGCAGAAAAGTGAGCGCTACATGTCCCAAAAGTCTTGAGCCAAGCATCTTTGGTGGGGAGGCTGAAGACGGCCCTGAGGATCTGGGTATAGGATACCATGATAAAAAGCACATCTTGGCCCGTCACAAAGAATACCACAAAGAGGCCATAGGAACTACTGATGCTGATGTCGGCACAGGCCAGCTTCACCACGGCCATGTGCTCACAGTATGTGTGGGGGATGATGTTGGTTCTGCAGTACGGCCACTGCCTGGCCAGGAAGAAATTGGGCAGTATGAATATGCTGCTGCGCAGCACCACGGCCAGGCTAATTTTGGCCACTACGGGGTTTGTCATGATGGTGGAATGTCTCAGGGGATGGCAGATGGCCACATAGCGATCCAAAGCCATGGCCATGAAAATCCCTGACTCTATAAAATAGAAGCAGTGAATGAAGAACATCTGGGTGAGGCAGGCACTGAAATCGATCTCTCTGGAATTGAACCAGAAGATGCTCAGCATTTTGGGCAGGATGGAGGTGGTCAGGACCAGGTCGGTGACAGCCAGCATGCAGAGGAAATAGTACATGGGCTCATGGAGTCTGGGCTCCTTCTTCACAATGAACAGGATGGTGAAGTTCCCCAAGATGGCTATGGCGTACATGGCACAGAAGGGGATGGAGATCCAGACGTGGGCCATCTCCAGGCCAGGAATGCCCAGCAGGATGAAGGTGGAGGGGTAGGTGAAGTGGGTGGTGTTGGAATCTGCCATGGAGGAAAGGAGAAGGTGGATTACTCTGAGGTAGTTCCAGCTTCCTATCTGCTATGTCCTGTAAGTGCCGTTTGTTCTCCCGACATCCTCTATCTGTCCAGGGTCCAGGATGGTGCTCACAGCATAAATACCTGGAATAAGAGACATTTATTTATTTATTTAAAATATTTTTACCCAGCCTCTCTATTTAAAATATTGGAGACGGCTTACTATTTTTTAAAAAAACACCATGTTAGTACTCGACACAGCATGCACTACTGGAGGCTGTTCTTGTGCGTGAAGCAGGTTGGTCATTCTTCACGCACTTAACTACGCCATTCCCACTCTTCAAAGGAATGAAATAGGAACAACTGCCCCTATTAATGTGAATTCCATTTGTGAGGGAGCTCCCAGTGTCAATAATTCCTGAAGTGACACGGTGTGGGAATCAAAGAGACTGACAAAGGAGATGTGGTAGCCACCATAAAAAGATCGGATTATGAATTGGAGGGTTGCAATGAGTTGGACCGGGCAGTCACACTGACCGAGCTGGAGAATTTTAATACAGTCCAATGAAAATATATCGTATCGGAACAGGGAACACCGGGCCAAGCCACAGACTAGGGCCCTGCATTATGGACCACAGGGACCTTGAAAAGGGCTTAGGGGTCACCATGGACACCCAACTCATCCTGACTGCTCAGTGAGATGCTGTTGATGAATAATGTGGATGGGATTCTTGGACATGTAAATCTGGGAGTGGGGAGCTGGAACAGGGAAGGATTTTCCGTCTGCACAGGGCAATTGTGAAACTGGCTCTCTCTAGTTCTGGGGTCCACATTTCAAAAAGGATGTTGAAATATTGGGAAGGGTGCAAAAAAGAGCTACCAAAATGATTGGAGGCTAGAAAAATACCACAGAGAATGAGACTTAAAGAGCTTCACCTACTTATTCAAAAGACAGTCAAGTGAGAAGTTCATGGGGAGAGAACCATGGGTAAGAACGGGCTCTTTGATCTAGCAGAGAAAGGCAGAACAAGACCCACTGGCTGGAAGCAGATGCCAAAAAAATTCCAGTTGGCTTTCAGAGCCTAATATTTAGAACTGAGGGGCATTAGCCGTTGTGACACACTGCAAAGGGAAATGGTGGACCCTCCAACTCCCCATGTCCGTAGACCCAATCTAGATGGTTTTCTGGGAGATCTGGTGAGAGATTGCCTGCAATTAAAACTTGAGAGCTGCCTGGCTAAACAGCTTCGCTGTAGATACTACCTACACCCCGTATAGGGGTCCTCCATCGGCCTAGTATTCCTCTTACCTGGGAGCTGAGAGCCAGGTCAATGGAAGAATTCATGTATTGGCCTCATGCCGTCCATGCCATGGTTAGGTAGCTATAGTTATATCGTCTAGGGCTGTGGATTTTCTATTTATTGAAAAAAAAAAAAAAAAGACAAAGCAATTTTGGGCTACATTAACTGAGGCCTACCATGCAAGTCACGGGAGGGGATCAGATGCCTCTCTCTCCACAGGTTAGGCCTCCGCAGTAGTATGGTGTCCAGTTTTGGTTACCAATATACTGAATGGAGCTAGAAACCCTGGAAAGGGTCCAGAGATGAGAGACAAAGATGATCTAAGGGATAGAATAAAAACCATGTGGGGAAAAAAAAAGGCTGAGGGAACTGTACAAACATAATTTGAAAAAAGAAGAAACTGAGGGACGTCACTGCGGTCTTCAGATACTCACAAGATGACCATAAATAAAGATAGCTTTCTTTGATAGGATAACGAGTCTTGTGGATAAGGGAGAAGCGGTGGATGTGGAATACCTAGACATTAGTAAGGCCTTTGATACGGTCTCGCATGATATTCTTATCAATAAACTAGGCAAATACAACTTAGATGGGTCTACTATAAGGTGGGTGCATAACTGACTGGATAACCGTACTCAGAGAGTAGTTATTAATGGTTCACAATCCTGCTGGAAAGGTATAACAAGTGGGGTTCCACAGGGGTCTATTTTGGGACCTGCTCTGTTCAATATCTTCATCAAGGATTTAGATATTGGCATAGAAAGTATGCTTATTATGTTTGCAGATGATAACAAGCTGGGAGGGGTTGCGACTGCTTTGGAGGATAGGGTCATAATTCAAAATGATCTGGAGAAATTGGAGAAATGGTCTGATGTAAACAGGATGAAGTTTAATAAAGAGAAATGCAAAATGCTCCACTTAGAAAGGAACAATCAGTTTCACACATACAGAATGGGAAGCGACTGTCTGGGAAGGAGTACGGCAGAAAGGGATCTACGGGTTATAGTAGACCACAAGCTAAATATGAGTCAACAGTGTGATGCTGTTGCAAAAAAAGCAAACATGATTCTAGGATGCATTAGGAGGTGTGTTGTGAGCAAGACACGAGAAGTCATTCTTCTGCTCTACTCTGCATTGGTTAGGCCTCAGTTGGAGTATTGTGTCCAGTTCTAGGCACCCGATTTCAAAAAAGATGTGGAGAAATTGGAGCGGGTACAGAGAAGAGCAACAAGAATGATTGAAGGTCTAGAGAACAGGACCTATGAAGTAAAGCTGAAAGAATTGGGTTTCTTTAGTTTAGAAAAGAGAAGATTGAGGGGGGACATGATAGCAGTTTTCAGAAATCTAAAAGGGTGTCATAAGGAGGAGGGAGAAAACTTGTTCATCTTGGCCTCTGAGGATAGAAGAAGAAGCAATGGGCTTAAACTGCAACAAGGGAGGTTTAGTTTGGACATTAAGAAAAAGTTCCTAACTGTCAGGGTGGTCAAAGACTGGAATAAATTGCCCAGGGAGGTTGTGGAATCTCCATCTCTGGAGATATCATAGAATCATAGAATACTAGGACTGGAAGGGACCTCAAGAGGTCTAGCCCCCTGCCCTCCTGGCAGGACCTAATACTGTCTAGACCATCCCTGATAGAGATTTATCTAACCTACTCTTAAATATCTATACAGATGGAGATTCCACAACCTCCCTGGGCAATTTATTCCAGTATTTGACCACCCTGACATTTAGGAACTTTTTTTTAATGTCCAACCTAAACCTCCCTTGCTACAGTTTAAGCCCATTGCTTCTTGTTCTATCCTCAGAGGCCAAGATGAACAAGTTTTCTCCTTCCTCCTTATGACACCCTTTTAGATACCTGAAAACTGCTATCATGTCCCCCCTCAATCTTCTCTTTCCTAAACTAAACAAACCCAATTCCTTCAGTCTTCCCTCATAGGTCATGTTCTCTAGACCTTTAATCATTCTTGTTGCTCTTCTCTGGACCCTCTCCAATTTCTCCACATCTTTCTTGAAATGCGGTGCCCAGAACTTGGCACAATACTCCAACTGAGGCCTAACCAGTGCAGAGTAGAGAGGAAGAATGACTTCTCGTGTCTTCTTCACAATACACCTGTTAATGCATCCCAGAATCATGTTTGCTTTTTTTGCAACAGCATCACACTGCTGACTCATATTTAGCTTGTGGTCCACTATAACCCCTAGATCCCTTTCTGCCGTACTCCTTCCTAGACAGTCGCTTCCCATTCTGTATGTGTGAAACTGATTGTTCCTCCCTAAGTGGAGCGCTTTGCATTTCTCTTTATTAAACTTCATCCCGTTTACGTCAGACCATTTCTCCAATTTCTCAAGATCATTTTGAATAATGACCCTTTCCTTCAGAGCAGTCGCAACCCCTCCCAGCTTGGTATCGTCTGCAAACTTAATAAGCATACTTTCTATGCCAATATCTAAATCGTTGATGAAGATATTGAACAGAGCCGGTCCCAATACAGGCCCCTGCGGAACCCCCCTTGTTATACCTTTCCAGCAGGATTGTGAACCATTAATAACTACTCTCTGAGTACGGTTATCCAGACAGTTATGCACCCAACTTATAGTAGCCCCATGTAAGTTGTATTTGCCTAGTTTATTGATAAGAATATCATGCGAGACCGTATCAAAAGCCTTACTAAAGTCTAGGTATAGCACATCCACCACTTCTCCCTTATCCACAAGACTCGTTATCCTATCAAAGAAAGCTATCAGATTGGTTTGACATGATTTGTTCTTTACAAATCCATGCTGGCTGTTCCCTATCACCTTGCCACCTTCTAAGTGTTTACAGATGATTTCCTTAATTATTTGCTCCATTATCTTTCCTGGCACAGAAGTTAAACTAACTGGTCTGTAGTTTCCTGGGTTGTTCTTATTTCCCTTTTTATAAATGGGCACTATATTTGCCCTTTTCCAGTCTTCTGGAATCTCTCCTGTCTCCCATGATTTTCCAAAGATGATAGCTAGAGGCTCAGATACCTCCTCTATCAGCTCCTTTAGTATTCTAGGATGCATTTCATCAGGCCCTGGTGACTTGCAGGCATCTAACTTTTCTAAGTGATTTTAACTTGTTCTTTTTTTATTTTATCTTGTAAACCTACCCCTTTCCCACTAGCATTCACTATGTTAGGCATTCCTTCAGACTTCTCGGTGAAGACCGAAACAAAGAAGTCATTGAGCATCTCTGCCATTTCCAAGTTTCCTGTTACTGTTTCTCCCTCCTCACTGACCACTGGGCCTACCCTGCTCTTGGTCTTCCTCTTGCTTCTAATGTATTTATAAAAAGTCTTCTTGTTTCCCTTTATTCCCGTAGCTAGTTTCAGCTCATTTTGTGCCTTTGCCTTTCTAATCTTGCCCCTGCATTCCTGTGTTGTTTGCTTATATTCATCCATTGTAATTTGTCCTACTTTCCTTTTTTTATATGACTCCTTTTTTATTTTTAGATCATGCAAGATCTTGTGGTTAAGCTAAGGCGGTCTTTTGCCATATTTTCTATCTTTCCGACACAGCGGAATAGCTTGCTTTTGGGCCCTTAACAATGTCCCTTTGAAAAACTGCCAACACTCCTCAGTTGTTTTTCCCCTCCGTCTTGATTCCCATGGGACCTTCCCTATCAGCTCTCTGAGCTTACCAAAATCCGCCTTCCCAAAATCCATTGTCTCTATTTTGCTTTTCTCCCTTCTATCCTTCCTCAGGATTGTGAACTCTATGATTTCATGATCAATTTCACCGAAGCTGCCTTCCACTTTCAAATTCTCAACCAGTTTGTTAGGATCAAATCTAGAACAGCTTTCCCCCAGTAGCTTTTTCAACCTTCTGAAATAAAAAGTTGTTTCCAATGCAGTCCAAGAACTTATTGGATAGTCTGTGCCCCGCTGTGTTATTTTCTCAACATATATCTGGATAGTTGAAGTCCCCCATCACCACCAAATCTTGGGCTTTGGATGATATTGTTAGTTGTTTAAAAAAAGCCTCATCCACTTCTTCCACCTGGGTAGGTGGCCTGCAGTAGATTCCTAGCATGACATCACCCTTGTTTTTAATCCCTTTTAGCCTAACTCAGAGACTCTGAACACTTCCAGCTCCTATGTCCACCTCCACCTCACTCCAGGTGTGTTCATTTTTAATATATAAGGCAACACCTCCTCCATTTTTTCCCTGTCTATCCTTCCTGAGCAAGCTGTACCCTTCCATACAAACATTCCAATCATGTGCATTATCCCACCAAGTTTCTGTGATGCCAACAATGTCATAATTGTACTTATTTATTAGCACTTCCAGTTCTTCCTGCTTATTACCCATACTTCTCGCATTTGTATATAGGCATCTAAGATACTGATTTGACCTTGCCTCCCACTTTTGCCCTGACCCTCCTTTCTCTCTGCCATTATAGCCCACGCTCCCTCCCATTTCCGACCCATCTCCCAGGTCTCCATGTTCTCCACTTACCTATACTCCATGTTCTCCACTTATTTATTTAAGAGTAGGTTAGATAAACGTCTATCAGGGATGGTCTAGACAGTATTTGGTCCTGCCCTGAAGGCAGGGGACTGGACTCAATGACCTCTCGAGTTCCCTTCCAGTCCTAGTATTCTATGATTCTATGATTCTATAAAAAGATGGAGAATGGTTGCCCACAACAAAACAAGAGAAGAGGCAAAATGTTTAAATTGTTCCAGTGAGGAGCCCTTCCATATCTGTGCTCGTCAGTAGATATGAGTTGTGTAACAGCCTAATCCCCCTAAAATCCAGGTGCCACGCAGCTCCCTGAGATGCCAGGGGAGCTGGTGACGGGCACTGTGCATTAACACACAGCTGGCTCCTCAAGTCTTTCCTCAGCATTTTCTCCAAGGGACGTTTTGCTTCAGGGGGGTCCTGGATCTATGCACAGGCCACGGCCTCAGTCGGTCCTGGTATCACACATCTACTAACCCCTTTCATCCTGAGGGACCCTGCGTGCCACTGAAATGCAGCCCTCTTGGGAATGGGGGGGGTGCAGAAAAGTGAGTTTTCACGAGTGATGCTGGAGCAAACTCATCGTCACCACAGGATGTTTGATGTCTGTGAGGGGTGGGAAGGACGCCAGACTGACTCTATCCCATCCCGCTCACCTGGCACTGGGTCTGTGGAGCAGATGAGTCGTCAGCAAGAGATGGTACCTGGGAGTGCTGAGAGGAAAGCATGTTCCCTGGGACTCTCCCTCAAGCAGCCGCGTCCCGCACCTCTCTCAGCCCAGCAGCTGCTGAAATATCCTACCCCACCAGCGGTCAGGGGGGTATTTATAACTTAGCTCCGTGCAGTCGCAGTGGGGTTCGCTCTGCCTCTGGTGCAAAACCAGCATCTGGATGTAAACAAGTTGGAGCTCAGTCCCTGTGCTTCTGGGCTCTTTCTCCAGCTGTGGGAGTAAACAGCAATTAAGGGCCCTTCCCAAAGGACAATGACAACTCATGGGCCCTGGGCTGAGTCACGGAGGAATTGGTTGCTCTGTGTGTTTGTGTATATTTCACAGTTATAGCTGGTTAGGAAGGAAAACTAGTTCCCCATGGGGTCTGATATCTATCTATCTAGCTATCTATCTAGCTATCTATCTATCCATCATGGAAAATTAGGACTGCAAGGGACTTCGAGAGGTCATCAAGTCCAGTCCCCTGCCCTCATAGCAGGAGCCAGTACTGCCTAGACCATCCTTGATAGACATTTATCTAACCTACTCTTAAATATCTCCAGAGATGGAGATTCCACAACCTACCTAGGCATTTTATTCCAGTGTTTCACCACCCTGACAGTTAGGAAGTTTTTCCTAATGTCTAACCTAAACCTCCCTTGCTGCAGTTTAAGCCCATTGCTTCTTCTTCTATCCTCAGAGGCTACGATGAACAAGTTTACTCCCTCCTCCTTATGACACCCTTTTAGATCTCTGAAAACTGCTATCATGTCCCCCCTCAATCTTTTCTTTTCTAAACTAAACAAACCCAATTCGTTCAGCCTTCCTTCATAGGTCATGTTTTCTAAAACTTTAATCATTCTTGTTGCTCTTCTCTGGACCTTCTCCAATTTCTCCACATCTTTCTTGAAATGTGGTGCCCAGACCTGGACACAATACTCCAACTGAGGCCTAATCAGCACAGAGTAGAGCAGAATAATGACTTCTCATGTCTTGTTCACAACACACCTGTGAACACATCCTAGCATCACGTTTGCTTGTTTTGCAGCAGTGTCACATTGTCGACTTGTATGTAGCTTGTGGTCCACTATAACCCCTAGATCCCTTTCTGCCGTAGTCCTTCGAAAACAGTCGCTTTCCATTCTCTATGTGTGAGACTGATTGTTCCTTCCTATGTGGAGTACTTTGCATTTGTCCTTATTAAACTTCATCCTGTTTATCTCAGACCATTTCTCCAATTTGTCCAGATCATTTTGAATGATGACCCAATCCTCCAAAGCAGTTGTAACCCCTCCCAGCTTGGTATCATCTTCAAACTTAATAAGTGAACTCTCTGTGCTGATATCTAAATCATTGATGAAGATATTGAATAGAACCAGTCCCCAAACAGACAGCTGCCAAATCCCACTTGTTATGCCCTCCCAGCAAGATTGTGAACCGTTAATAACTACTGCCTTACTAAAGTCTAGGTATACCGTGTCCACCACCTCTCCTTTATCCACAAGACATTATTCTATCTAAGAAAGCTATCAGATTGGTTAGCTTTCTTCGATAGTATAACATGTCTATCTATCTATCTATCTATCTATCTATCTATCTATTCCCCACTCCTGCTCCATGTATTCGAATTAGGCCCTGCAAATAACCATGCCAGGCCTGACAGCACTGAGGATGTGTGATCCCACAGACTGCTGGGTAGGGGTGAAACAGCTCCAATGAACCGCCCTGCTCTGGCTGTGAGAAGGAAGCCCTGAGCCTTTAAGACAATGTGCAGCTCACGAGTGCAGCATGCGAGAAAGGGGGCATGTGGGTGTCTCTTGGGGCTTTACGAGGAAAGCGCGTGTCCATGGGAATAGGAGATTGGGGTGCACCGGAATAAGCCCTAGGGGTGTGGGAGAAGTGCAAGAGTCAGGAGAGGGGCCTAAGGGTGAGGGAGAGGTACAGGAACCAGGGCAGGGGCCTAGGGGTGTGGGAGAGGTGTAGGAGTCAGGGCAGAGGTCTAGGGGAGTGGGAGAGGTGCAGGGGTCAGGGCAGGGGCCTAGGAGTGTGGGAGAAGTACAGGAGTCAGGGCAGGGGCCTAGGGGTGGGGGAGAGGTGCAGGTGTCAGGGCAGGGGCCTAGGGGTGTGGGAGAGGTGCAGGAGTCAGGGCAGATGTCTGGGAGTGTGGAGCAGGTTCAGGGTAGGATATTAGGTGTGTGTGTAGTGGGCATGTATAGGGGAGGGCTGTGGCTAGGTTACGTTACCTGTCTGGTGGACAATCTTGGCCCTGCTGCTCCCTTTATCTGACCAAGGAGCTGTAGGCTGGCTGTGTGGGGGTACTGCCCTACTCTGTATTTCAACTCTGCTACCTGTGGTGGGCCTGCTGCTAACACAACAGGTACCACAGTGGAAAAGCCAGAAGGGCTGGTGGCCCATCAGCGAGGACAATGAATGTTCCAAACTGCCACTGATTCATGGAGGCCGAGATGCTACAGAGGCAGGCAGCCTGGTCACCTGATACTGTCTTCCCTCTAGGGTGGCTGAACTATTCCATGGAGGAGGTGGGGAAATCCCAGCTAAAGTGGGGCCGGAAAACAATCAAGGTCTCCAGTTTGCTTCTCCTCTGTTTGTCTGCCTGAAGAGACACTTGAAAGAAGGAGACTCTTGAAAACATCCGGAGACAAAGGGACAGGAACTGAAGAGTGGGGACTGAACTACCACTAGATCCACATTGTAAAAAATACCTACCACATGAAGGAATCTACATATTTAGGGTGAGGAACTCTCATCTGTAAACAATTTCTTTAGAGAATCAAGCTTAGTTTCTGCGCTTTGTTTTATTTTCTTATTCATCTTCTTAGTTCTGTTTGCTACCTCTTCAACCACTTACAGTCCACCTCTTGTCATTAATAAATGTATTTCCTATTGACAATATAAGTCAGGGTTTATAATTTCTCACTGGGGAGATGGAAGTTATTCATATATTTTTTTCCACATTGAGGAGGGAAGGCAATGTTATATAATTTTGGGTTTGCACTCTAAGGGAGGTGGATACCTGGGTGGCAAGTCACCTCAACCTTCCCAGAGCTGACCTCAGTGTCTGTGTGGTTCTTCCGTTGTCTGTGTCAGAGGAATCTCAAGAGCCTGGCTCAGCAACACAGGGCTGAAGAGTGCCCAGGCTGGCAGAAGAGGCAGGCTCTGTGGTACTTCTGTGCACCAGGTGACATCTCAAGAGGGGCTTTAGTTTTGGAAGAAGAGTTGGGGCAAGGGATGGGGATTTGGAAGCCCAGTTGTCACTTAGGGTATGTCTACACTAGCCACCTAGTTCGAACTAGGGAGGCTAATGTAGGCATTCGAAGTTGCAAATCAAGCCCGGGATTTAAATATCCGCTTGATTTGCATTTTCAACGTCTCCATTTTTGAAATTTACAAGTCCAGACTAACTGCCCGCGTCTACACGCGTCAGGGACCCGGTAGTTCGAAATAAAGCCCTAGTTCGAACTACCTGTTAAACCTCATTCCAGGAGGAATAACAGGGCTTTATTTCATACTAGGGCTTTACTTTATACTACCGGGTCCCTGCTGCGTGTAGACACGGGCAGTTAGTCCGGACTTGTAAATTTCAAAAATGGCGACCGGCCAGGAAGATGTAAATCAAGCGCGGGATATTTAAATCCCGGGCTTGATTTGCAACTTGGAATGCCTACATTAGCCTCTCTAGTTCGAACTAGGGGGCTAGTGTAGACATACCCTTACAGAAGTGGAACCCAAGCAGTTGTAAATAGACTTGTTCCCCCTTCTGTCATGTGGGCCAAGCACAGTAAGTCAATGTTTAATGTCTCTTTGACGGTCCAGTGAGTGATTCAGAGAATAGGGCCTGACACCATGTACTGAGATTAGTCTGCACAGAGTTTGGTCCGAGACCAAGAGCCCCAGGAGGAAACATTAAGTCCCTTTATGAGAAAAGAGCCAAAGCAGCCTGTCCTGTATCTGCCTGGTACTTACCCCATAGATGATGGGGTTCAGCATGGAGGGCACCAGGAGGTACACGTTGGCCATGAGAATGTGGAAATGCAGGGGCACATTGTGGCCAAATCGGTGGATGAGGAAGGAGAAGAGACCTGGGACGTAAAAGGCTAAGATAGCACATAGGTGGGACCCGCAGGTCCCGAAAGTCTTGAGCCGGGCATCCTTCGTGGGGAGGCTGAAGACTGCCCTAAGGATCTGGGTATAGGACACAGTGATAAAAAACACATCCAGACCAGCTACCAAGAGTGGCACAAAGAGACCATAATAAGAACTGATATGGATGTCGGCGCAGGCCAGCTTCACGATAGCGATGCGCTCGCAGTACGAGTGGGGGATGATGTTGGTTCTGCAATATGGCCAGAGCCTCGCCAGGAAGGGAATGGGAAGTATGAGCAGGAAGCCATGCAGCACCACGACCAGACCGATACTGGGTTTGTCAGGATGGTGGAATGTCTCATTGGATCGCAGATGGCCACGTAGCGATCCAAAGCCATGGCCACGAAGATCCCAGACTCCATCACTGAGAAACAGTGAGTAAAGTACATCTGGGTGAGGCAGGCACTGAAATTGATCTCTCTGGAACTGAACCAGAAGATGCTCAGAGTTTTTGGCAGGATGGATGTAGACAGGACCAGGTCGGTAATGGCCAGCATGCAGAGGAAATAGTACATGGGCTCATGGAGAGTCTGTTCCATCTTCACAATGAACAGGATGGTGAAGTTCCCCAAGATGGCTATGATGTATGTGATGCAGAAGGGGATGGAGATCCAGACATGGGCCGCCTCCAGGCCAGGAATGCCCAGCAAGAGGAAGGTGGAGGGGTTGGTGAAGTAGGTTGTGTTGGAATCTGACATGGAGGAGGGGAGAAGGTGTCCAACGCTGAGGCAGAACCGTGTCTCCTGAATGGACTGTCCATCCCCTTGGCGTCCTTCATGTGCCCGGGGTCCAAGGCAATGGTTTCAGTACAAATGCCTGGATTGAGAGAAAATGTTAACATGAGACACAACATGCACTGCTGGAGACTGTTCTCATGGGGGAAGCACTTTGGTCGCTCTTCACACCCAAAAACATTGTTCTGAGAAATGACTTATGAACAGTTGACCCCACTCATGGCAAGTCCATATTTGATGATGCTCTGTGCATCAATAATTTCTACATGGCATGGTGTGGGACCATTCCTTAAAAGGCACCACCAGGAAAGATGAGTGTGGATACTGGTTTTCCCTTGTGGTTGCCTAACAAATGAAACATTGGCTCAAGAGCCGGCTGTGTAGGGAGCTCTCCATTCATGGAGCTGCGCAAAATCTGGGAACTGAACCCCCCGCCCCGCCGAGCTTTGGTAAGACATGTGCAAGCGGGAAATCTCCCTCATGAGAGGAGAGCCCTGGGGCATCGGATAGCAACTCCAAAAAGCCACCTTCTTATTTGCAGAAGTGCCAAAACACAGTGCTCAGGTGCATCAGTAATGGGATGGCGAATCAACTGCTCTGAACGTGTGCTCAGTTTTGGTCACCCCGTCTGCATTAAGGATACAGCAGAAGGAAAGCGGTTTTCTGAGGCAGACTGTGAGAATGGGGGAGGCTGCCATATGTGGACATATTGAAAAGTCTGGGACTGTTTGTTTGGAGGAGAGAAAAAAGAAGGGGGCTGAAGAAAGAGGAGAGGAAAACAAAGAATGGACAGGATTTCAATACCTAAGAACGACCATACTGGCTCAGAATGGTGAATGAAATTCATAAAATGGCAAATGAAATGTAATGTTGATGAATGTAAAGTAATGCACACTGGAAAAATAATCTCAACTATGCATACAATACAGTAGGGACTAATTTAGCTACAACTACTCACGAGAGAGATCTTGGAGTCATTGTGGATAATTCTCTGAAAACATCCACTCAGGGTGCACCATTAGTCAAAAAATCAAACAGAATGTTAGGAATCATTTTAAAAGGGAGAGAGAATAAGCCAGATAATATCTTATTGCCTCTGTATAGAACCACGGTACACCCAGATCTTGAATACGGCATACAGATTTGGTCACCTCATCTCAAAATATATATATTGGCATTGGAAAAGGTTCAGAAAAGGGCAACAAAAATGTTTAGGGGTTTGGAATGGGTCCCATATGAAGAGAGATTTAGAAGACTTAGACTTTTCAGCTCAGAACAGAGGATACTAAGGGGGGATATGATAGAGGCCTATAAAACCATGACTGGTGTGGAAAAAGTGAATAAGGAAACATTATGTACTTATTCCCACAATATAAGAATTAGGGGTCATCAAATGAAATTAACAGGCAGCAGGTTTAAAACAAACAAAAGGCAGTTTTTCTTCACTTAGCGCACAGTCATCCCATGGAACTCCTTGCCAGAAGATGTTGTGAAGACCAGGACTTTAACAGGATTCAAAAAAGAACTAGATAGATTCATGGAGGTTAGGTCCATCAATGGCGATTAGCCAGGCTGGGTAGGGATGGTGTCCCTAGCCTCTGTTTGTCAGAGGCTGGAAATGGGTGACCAGGGAGGAGTCACTTGATGGTTCCCTGTTCTGTTTATTCCCTCTGGGGCACCTGGCATTGGCCACTCTGGGCAGACAGGACACTGGGCTAGATGGACCTTTGGTCTGACCCAGTCTGGCTGTTCTTATGATCCCAGGGAGGATGGATACCCATCTGTGCTGCATTTTTCAATGCCTCCGATATCATAGCAGGGGGTTACAGTAGATGTGAGTTGCCATCCCCTCACATCTAGTGGCTCTATGACTTAGTCACACACAAGCAATAGGGCTCAATACTTGGGTAACTGGGTGACATTTATTGATCTGTTCTGAGGCTGGACAATGTACCCTTCTGATGTTAAACCTGATGAAAGTATTGACAACGAAACTAAACCAGGCATTGATATTTCCTTTGTCTCACGACACACAAAAAAGGAGACATTCAATTCCATTGAAATTCTGAACATACACTATGAGAAAAGGAAATTGTTTACAGCACACATATTTGGTCTGGGGAACTCCCTGCCACTGACCTTATTGGAACAAAGAGCTTAGCGGAATGGAATTCAGAAACAAATTGACCATTGGAGCTTGTGCTGGGAACATCATCTTTAGTCCAGGCTGTTGGAAACCTTCAACGAGAAGCCCTCAATTTCAGTCACTTGTACATTTGCCGGACTTGAAGCCTTTGGACTGATACTTGCCATGCTGGGTGTTTGGTTTGGGCTGAACTGTTCTTTCCCATGGGAACAGTTCAGCCAACTTCCCCCAACAAAACTAAGAGAAAGCAGACCTTGTGCATGATGAACAATTCTGATGGTTGTTCCACTGAACAGCCGTAGGTCCTCCAAGATTTCCCGCAGACCAATGTTGGGGAACAGCCCCCCCTCCCCCGCCGCCCCCCAGGCCCTATGCATTGCCAGAGCACTGGAACTCAAGATAAGGTTCCCACACAGCTGGCTCCGTAGCTCTTTACTCAAGACTCACTCCAAGAGGTGTTTCACCTCAGTGAGGCCTGATCAAAGTACAGGACGTGACGTCAACATTTGGCAGTTGTAGTCTACAGCTATTAACACCTTTCAACCTGAAGGATCCGCTGTGCCATTGAAATGCAGCCACCATAGCGCTGGAGGTCAGAAAACAGAAGAGGAATGGGGGTTCTGGAAAAGTCTGACTTTTCACCAATGATACTGGAGCAAACTCATGATCTATGGCAAGGGCTATTATCACTCATCAGAGAGATGTTGCCGTCGGTGTGGATAATTCTCAAAAAAACATCCACTCAGTGTGCAGCAGCAGTCAAAAAAGCAAATAGAATGTTAGGAATCATTTAAAAAAAAAGATTGAGAATAAGACAGAGAATATCTTCTTGCCTCTATATAAAACCAAGGTAAGCCCACATCTTGAATACTGTGTACAGACGTGGTTGCCTCATCTCAAAAAAAAGATATATTGGCATTGGAAAAGGTTCAGAAAAGGGCAACGAAAACTATAAAGGGATTTGGAATGGATCCCATATGAAGAAAGATGAAAAAGACTGGGACTCTTCTGTTTAGAAAAAAGGAGACTAAGGAGGATGTGACAGAGGTCTATACTATCATGGCAGGTATGGAGGAAGTGAATAAGGAAAAGTTATTCACTTGTTCCCACAACGTAAGAACTAGGGGTCACCAAATGAAATGAATAGGTAGCAGATTTAAAACAAGCAAAAGGAAGTTTTCCTACACACAGTGCACAGTCAACCTGTGGAACTCCTTGCCAGAGGATGTTGTGAAGAGCAGGACTTTAACCAGGTTCAAAAAAGAACAGATACATTCATGGAAGTTAGGCTCATTGATAGTTATTAGCCAGGATGGGTAGGAATGGTATCCCTAGACATGGGAGGGATCACGTGATGATTCCCTATTCTTTTCACTCCCTCTGGAGCATCTGACATTGGCCACTATCAGAGGACCCAGCACTGGGCTAAATGGACCTTTAGTCTGACCCAGTATGGCTACCCTGGTTTCTGGCTCCAACTTCTGTAAACCTCGTTGTAAGAGCAGTAAGGGAAGTGCGGGGAAGAATGCTCTATTTCAACATTGCTCTGTAGACAACACCAAAGTCAAAGTATGCTATTTCGACTTAAGCTACGAAATCAGCATAGCTCAAGTTGCATAGCTCATTTTGAGTTTAGCTCTGCTGTGTAGATGTGCCCTTAGAGATTAACAAAAATATTTATAGTATCATGAGTTTTTGTGGACAAAATCCACTTCTTGGGATCTGCTTGAGTGGAGAAAAAAAGGGGGCTATCAGAAAAAAAAGGGAGAGAAAAGAAGAAAATGTATCTATCTCTAGTAGTGCAGGTGCTAATGAGGCTAATTGAGTGGGCTGGTGCTGTCCCATATTTAGATTTAGATGTTAATGACATATTAAATGTAAGGAAGTCTGTTTTCATAATGGGAAATCCATGTATTGTCTTTGTAAAGTCCATGAAAACAGTGCCAAATTGCATATGAAGGTCAATTCACCACTCTTTCTCTGTAGTTGCCTTATGAAATTCCTTTGTAGAGCAATAGCTACTTTTCAGACCATGATTGAGTGCCCAGGCAGGTTAAAATGTTCCCTTACCTACAGACTTATGTGTGTTACTATCGTGATACCTGTTTAACATCCATTTATCCTTTGTCGTTGAGGCTATCCAGTTTGGCCAATGAACATGGCCAAGAGGCATTGCTGTCAGTTGATGGCATACCTTCAAGTCATCAATTCTAGCATCCTTTAAAGAGTTTAAAGAGAAGCTAGATAATTTCATGGAGGTTAGGTCCATAAAAGGCTATTAGCCAGGGGATAAAATGGTGTCCTTGGCCTCTGTTTGACAGAGGCTGGAGAGGGATGGCAGGAGACAAATCGCTTGATCATTGTCTTCGGTCCACCCCCTCTGGGGCACCTGGTGCTGGCCACTGTCGGCAGACAGGATACTGGGCTAGATGGACCTTTGGTCTGACCCGGTACGGCCGTTCTTATGTTCTTATGTTCTTTCTCTACTTATACTATCTTCATAGGGACACATAAGTGGATGCTGAATCGCATTTAAGGCCGGCTGGAACCAGGTCCAGCAGGGCATCAGGTCAGGAGTTACTTTGTGTGGCTGCTGCCTGAGGCTATCTGAGGCCTGTGCTTAAAGGGACCACCTCTGGACAGCCAGTTCTCAGGGTTTCCTGCTTGCTTGCCTACCTCGATGAGGGACAGCAAAGCATTTTGTCTCTGCGTGCTCTGGTTACCCTCACTCGGGACACCACAGCACTCTGTAACATGGAGCCAGAGCTGCCCCTGGGCACACTGGTGCTTCTCATGGACACGTTGCTGCAAGCCTGGCTGCACTTTCTGCAGGCTGCCATCCGGGAGGTCCATCGGGGGGCTGTCAGTATCCAGGAGGCCCTGCGGGAGAACTTCCACCCTGAGGAGCACTAAGAGCCTCCCTGGTCTGCCCCACTGGGGGCTTGTGCCTCATTCTTCCCTCACATCCTTCCACTTACCCCTCCCTAACCCCCCTTCCTGATGTGAAATAAAATACATGTATTTTCATGAACACAAACTCTCTTTATTTAACAAAACTGGGGATGAAACTCTGGTGAGACTGGGGAAAGGAGGTGGGAGAGGGGAAGAGAAAGGGTGGGAGAGGGGAGGAAACCTGGGAGGAGGGAGCTGGAAGGGAAAGCAAGGGAAGAAGCGGGAGGAAGCTCAGGGCTCAGGGTTGGGGGTCTCGCTGGACCTACTTGATTTTCATGCAAACCTGCTCCTAGGTTCGCATGTGGCCTTTGGTGGCCAGGCTGGCAGCTATCCTGCCATAGATGGCCATGTTCCTCCATCTAGTGCAGAGATCTTGGATGTTGGGGGCATCCCCACCAAACCTGAATAAGGTCCATGATCTCCACCCTGGACCAGGAAGGCACCCACCTTCTCTGGGCCCTGGCAGACTCCTGGGAGCTGGCAGACTGCTCCTGGGGAGTGGAGAAGGGCTGGCTGCCAGTGGCTTGCTGGCTCATATTTTGAGGCCACTGGGTCAGGGGCAGTGAATGCTGGCTCTGGGCTGGGATGCTTGGAGCTGGCATAGGCACTGTGGCCAGAGTCAACCCCTTTAAGGGCTCCGGGGGGGGGGGAGAAGAGTGGTCTTGGTTGAGGCTGGAGTGGCCACCAGGGCACCCTGGGAAGGCTGGAGGCCCCCTATTTCGATATAAGTGTCTACAGAGCACTTATTTCGAAATAGCTATTTCAAATTTGGCGTTATTCCTTGTGGAATGAGGTTTACCAAATTTGAAATAAGCGCTCCGCTATTTCAAATTAATTTTGAAATTAATTTTGAAATTTTGATTTGGCTGTGTAGATGCTAGTAAAGTTATTTCGAAATAACTTTGCTGTGTAGACATACCCCTACTGATCTCTGTTCCATTATCAACAGCCTGTACTCTAGAGAAAGTGCTCGTGTCTCCCTTCAATCAACTTTCTCCAGGTCTGCCTGTCTACTATCGACACAACCATTCAAGGTATTCCCAGGTTACACTGCCCTCAGGAGAGCGAGCTTTATTCCGAGTGTTTTCTTCCTATTCCACGATAATGTATAATTATACACAAATACACAGAGCAGCCAACTCCCCTCTGACTCAATACAAAGCAAAAGTGTCTCCTCTCCCTTTGGGAGTGTCTCTTAATGGCTGTTTACTCCAGAAGCTGGATAAATAGCCCAGAAGCCCAGACAGGCTGGTCTCTGGCCTGCTTCCATGCAGAGGCTGCTGCTCCATGACAGGCTGAGAGATTGCCCGGAGCTGTACGGTGAGTGGTACCCACCGCTCTGTTGGCTCTCGGCGTGGGATAATTTAGCGGGTGCTGCGGTAAGAGATACTTGGGAAATAGCAACCTGAGGGGGGGAAGGGGTCCCAGGGAAGTCCTTTGAATCTGAAACCTCCCAGATGGCTGTTTCTTGCTCAGTGAAACGTGGGTGTGGTAGGACTGAGAGTCAGTCTGCCGTCCTTTCTGCTCTTCACAGCCGTAAAACTTCCCAGGGCTCTGGCCACAGGTGGTGAGTTTACTCCAGTACCACTGACCAAACTGTTCCTCTCTTCTGTGCACCAATCCCCAGCTGATGGTTTCCAGCCCAGAGTGGCTGAGTTTCCAAGGCACAGTGGATGTCTCAGGATGAAAGGTGTCAGCTGATGCCTAATAGAAACCCAAATTCAGAGGCTGTGTCTGTACTTTGCTCAGGACCCAGCAAATAGACACAGAGTAGAAACAGAGTAAAGACTTCAGGAGCTGGCTGTGTGTTGATGCACAGGGACTGTCACTTTCTCTTGTGTAGCAGGGCTCTGGCTGTTCAGGGAGGTGTCGGTGTGGAGGGCTGTTACCTCACGTTTCACTGTCTGGCACGGAGATGAAAGGGCTCCTCCCTGGAGCAAGTTTAAGTATATCTCCACATGGGCTGAACGTCTTCTCTTCTTGCTTCATTTGGAAAGGCAGCTCAGCTGTTATGCCTGAAACTTAAAAAAAAATCCAGTCAGAATTTACACACAGAATAAATGTATAAGCAAAGCAAAATGAGGTCTTCTAATTGAAGGTGTTGGAGAGCCTTAGCTAAAGGTGATGCTACCAGTATCACCTGCAATGATCAGTTCATTTTTAATCCCTTCCCGTTGAACATTTTGCTAAAATGTTAGTGGCAAGGAGTTCCACAGGTGAGAAAGGGATTATGCAGGTGGGATAGGTATTAAGTATTTTCTTTTATCAGTGTTATATGTTCAGGCTGTCCAGGTAATTCTGTGTTCCATATTTCTTGTGCTGTGCACAAAGCAAATATAAATTTCCGATCTGGTTTCTTTTTCAATAGCTTTATAGAGTTCAAGGACATCCAGTCGGACCTTCTGTGTCACACAGGACACTAAATTTCACCCAGTTACTCCTGTAGTGAGCTCCACAGCTTGTGTTTCACTAAGGCCTGGTCTACACTAGGATTTTACCTACAAGAATCATAAAGCCACAGGGTGAATAGGCGCTGCAAGGGTCTGATAGTCTAAACCATCCTGGACCGGCTGTCCATCCTCCTTTGAAAAATGTGCAGGGAAGGAGCTTCCGTAACCTTCCGAGGTGTCTGTTCAATTGTCCTTGTCTTGTCATTAGGAAGTGTTTCCTGAGATTTTCCATATCTACTCTTGTGTTGTTTGAACCTATTTCCTCCTGCCCTACCTGCTGTGACAAGGCAGAAAAGGAGAAAAAAAATCTCCATTATTTGTATGGCCGTCTTTCAAGAATCTGAAAACCACCGTCATGACCCCTTTCAATTTTATCATTTTTGAACTCACCATCTCTAGTTTCTGCAACGTTTGCTCGGATGCTTTGTGTCCACCCTGTGGATCATCTTTGCCAGATCCTTTATGGATTCTCTACACACTTTCTATCCATCGGTGACCCTAACTGAACCCAGTGCTCCATCAGAGGCCCAACTAGCTTTGAGTAGTGGGACACTATCACCTGCTATGTCTTGAATGCCACTCTTCTGCTAATGCTACCCCGGACTGCATTTTCTTTGGGTACGTCTACACAGCAACATTATTTCTAAATCATTTAGTCTGCATCTACACAGCAGGCAGTTATTTTGAAATAATGTCAAAATACTGTCAAGCTGGAGGACTTCTTACTCCGAGTCCTGTAACCCTCATTGTACAAGGAGTAAGGGGAGTCAGAGGAAGAGTGCTCTATTTCAAAATAAGCACTATGTAGATGATCCCTATTTCGAAATAAGCTATTTGTAAATAAGCTACGTAATTGACGTAGTTCAATTTCTGTAGCTTATTTCAAGTTAAGCCCTGCTGTGTTGATGTACCCAGAGGCTGTGTCTACACTGGGCCACTTATTCCGGAAAAACAGCCGCTTTTCCGGAATAAGCTGTGAGCTGTCTACACTGGCCCCTTGAATTTCCGGAAAAGCACTGACGATCTACTGTAAGAAATCAGCTGCTTTTCCGAAAAACTATGCTGCTCCCGCCAGGCAAAGTCCTTTTCCGGAAAACTGTTCGGAAAAGGGCCAGTGTAGACAGCACAGCAGTCTTTTCAAAAAGCCCGATCACAAAAATGACGATCGGGGCTTTTTTCCGGAAAAGCGCGTCTACATTGGCCACGGACGCTTTTCCGGAAAAAGGGCTTTTCTGGAAAAGCATCCTGCCAATGTAGACGCTCTTTTTCCGGAAATACTTATAACGGAAAACTGTTCCGTTTTAAGCATTTCCGGAAAATCATGCCAGTGTAGACACAGCCAGAGAGAGAAAGTCTGTGTTACCAGTAAAGTACAAAAGATGGAAGAAGGGTTGTTTAAAAAAAAAATTGAAAAGTTTGTGAGAGATTATATTTCTCATATCAAATTGAGAAGGGTTTACAAAAAAGAGTTCTTGTCAAATATACTTGATTTAAACCTTCCAAGAGAGCTCACATTTGGTTGATCTAAGAAACCACAGAGATGCAATAGACTTTGACTTCTCTGAGGCATTAAATGTAGAAGGGGAAAACATTTAGGTAAAGAAATGAATACACTAGGACATCAGCAGACCACATGTCAAATTGACTAAGAACTGGCTAACTCACAGATCTCAGAAAGCAGTTGCAAATTGTCCATTATCAACAAATGGGGCTGTTTCCAGTGGGGGTATGCAGGGAACAGTTCTAGCCTTGATGGTAGGACCAGGCATGGTCTAGATCATCCCTGAGAGTTGCCTGTGTAACCTGCTTTTAAATATCTCCAGTGCTAGAGATTCCACAACTTTCCTCATGCTAGAAAGTCGATGCTGTAAGGAGAGTCCCAAGAGCCTGGTTGCTCAAATTAAACCTTTGCCAGGACATGTGCTGGGATCATCAAGACGCTACATAGGGCGAGCAGAGATAAAGGGGATTGTTCAGAGAGGTTCTTGGAATGGGGGAGGCTCCTACTGCAGACCGTCTGAAATGTCTGGGACTGTTTAGTCGAGAGGAGACAAAGAAGGGGGTATATGAAGGATAAGGAAAAAAAAGAATAGAACTGACTGGCAATGTAGTGCCCATCTTTTAAAAAGGGAAGAAGGACAATCCAGGGAACTACAAATCAGTCAGCCTCACCTCAGTCCCTGGAAAAGTCATGGAGGGGATCCTCAAGGAACCCATTTTGAAGCACTTGGAAGAGGGGAAAGTGATCAGGAACAGTCAACATGGACTCATTGAGGGCAAGTCCTGCCTGACCAATCTGATTAGCTTCTATGATGAGGTAACTGGCTCTGTAGACATGGGGAAGTTGGTGAATACGACATACCTTGACTTTACAAAGCTTTTGATACGATCTCCGACAATA